>CM021100.1:741583483-742074513 GCA_007115665.2 Sequoiadendron giganteum | reverse complement strand
CAATATCACCTCCAAGAAGTGTCTCCAAGAGATTGGTATGATGAAATTATCTACTATCTGTTGAACCAGAAGTGTCCTGAACACCTTAATGCAGTACAAAGGAGAGCTTTGTGTTTGAAGAGTGGCAGTTTTATGATGAAGGGAGTTGTCTTGTACAAGAGAAATCATGAGGGGGTTTATTTGAGATGCCTAGGAAAGGAAGATGTTGGGAGGGTGATGACCGAATTTTATGACAAATATGGCACAGGCCATGGCTCAACACCTTCCATGGAAAATCAAATCCTGAGAGTGGGCTATTATTGGCCTACCTTGTTCAAAGATACACATAACCATGTGAGGACTTGTCATGTATGTCAAACTATAGCAAGTAGGGAGAAATGTGCAGCCCTTCCACTTCAGCCTATTATTGAGGTAAAACCATTTGCACAATGGGGAATGGACTTCATAGGTCTAATCAATCCACCTTCCTTTGCAGGCCACAGGTATATTCTTACTGTAACTGATTACTTTACCAGGTGGACTAAGCCTCCTGCATGCAAACAATGCACTTCTGAAGTGGTAATCAATTTCATAGAGTCGGGTATCATTAATTGCTTTGGTTGTCCATTGGCTCTAGTTTGTGATAATGGTCCTGCATTTGCATCATTGAAATTTTCTAACTGCGCCTTTGATCATGGAATTGTCATAAAATTTGCATCCAATTACTACCCATAGGGTAATGGTTTAGCTGAGTCTTCCAATAAGAATCTGTTGACAATCATTCGTAAGCTACTAGAGAAGAACCCCAAAGAGTGGCACACCCAGCTTAGCTTTTCTCTTTGGGAAGATCGTACCAGACAAAAAAAATCCCTAGGAACCTCTCCTTATCACTTAGTGTATGGTTTGGAACCTTCATTTTCCATCCAGCTGAAGATCCCTACCCTGCAATTCATCAATGAATACTATGATGGTGAGGATAAACGTGAAGCCCGCCTAGCTAAACTATTGCACCTTGAAGAGAGAAGAGATAAAGCCTTAGAAAACTTTGTCAAACATCAAGGTGTAGTGAAGAGATGGTTTGATAGGAGAGCCAAGGTGAAATCCTTTAGAATCTCTGACTTGGTTCTCTACTGGGACAAAGCCCATGATCGAAAAGGGGAGCATGGAAAATTTGATAGACTTTGGCTCAACCCTTATCAGATTGTAGATATTCTAGGAGATAATGTTTTTCGCTTGAAAACTCTCACTGGAGAGGATATCCCACTACCTGTCAATGGGCAGTATTTGAAGCATTATTTCTAGTCCTGAGTTGTTTACAGGTCTTTCCTTGTACATAGGTAGATTAGGTTTCCTTTATGTTCTTTTTTTTCTTTGGTTAGGTTAGGGTTTCTTTTGTTTTCTTTGCTCGTTTTCTGCTTTTGGTTAGAGTAGGTTTGCTTTGGCTAGTTTTGCTTTCTGCTATGCTCTTGCTTTTGGTTTTCTTGCTTTCTTCTGGGCTTGTTGCATCTATATGATTGGTTACTTGTCTGGGGTTGTTTTGGGATTTCTTTTACAAACTATAATCATCTTTTCAGAGTCAGTTGGTGGAATTCCTTCGTCTGATGTTGCATATGCTTGGAATCGAAGTCACTTGATTAAGTCAAATTTTGGAGTATATTTGGGTCTCATACTTACACACAAATTTTAAAGTTTCCAAGGTTGCATATGGTCCTTATGAGATCTGACTAGGTGAAAATCTTATATTATGCTCTAACGCCATTGTGGTTCTCATCCCTGAGTGCGGGCTTCATTGCTTGCAAGGTGAAAGAGAAAGTTTAAAAGATCTCAAAGAGAATATCAAAAGAAAAGGAAAAGGAAAATGTTGAAAATCAAAAGAAATTTTCACCTTATCAGGGGTATCCTAGTATCTCTACCAGGGCTATGGACATCTAGCTAGTAGTAGAGCTATACTAGGGAGGGTCACAGTGATAACCTCACTAGGGCTATGGATGCTTGACTAGCAGCAAGGCTCTATCCAGGTTGCTTTAGGAGTTAGAATCCTTATGTAGCCCTATCAGACTAAGTTAGGTCCCTATTACAACTAAGGAAAAAGGAAATGAATGCATACACACACATTTTGACCCAAGTATAGGAAAGGTTTGCTTGTTTGTGATTTCTAAAACCTTGTTCATAGGTAACATGATGTATGGGCTGAAACCAGAGATTTTAGGTTGATTCTAGTTTGTCATTGAAATGCTCTAGAGCATTTCCCCAATGGAGTGACCATTTGTTGTGCAGTTTTGCACACACGCCCCACTGAAAGTAGGGAACCTCTTTTTCCTGGTCTTTTGGCTCTTTTCTGTGGCCCTGCCTTTTGAGCCTGTCTTTGAAAATCTTGAGATTTGGGTCTTTGGTCCTTTAGTCCTAGGATTTGTGTTACTTTGCTATGATCCTAAGTGCTTATCTTACTTGTAAAGGGCCCCCATTGAGGTAACACTTTGAAAATTTTAGGTCTTCGGGTCAATCTAGGGTTTTTCCCTATTTTCAGGATTTTCTCCCTCGAATGGGTTTCCCCAACTGCCTGGAAAACCCGACGGGGCTGGTTCTGCACTATCTTCGGATATTTTAATGCCTCATGGAATTTTTCCTCCCCCGATTTTTTCTGAATTTCCTTCGCTTCATCAAATTCCTGGGTTGCATCTTTGGTTGTCTTGTCACAGTTGTGCGGTGGCACCGCCTTACCATGGGGGTCTTTCATCCATGGCGCGGTGGCCCCGCCATACCGCGGGGGTCTATGTGTGGTGGTGCAGTAGCGCAAGGGCGGTTCATCTGGTGCAATAGCATGATGATACCTTGATACCGCAGGTGTCTCCAGGCCAAGTCATGGTTGTGTGATTTACCACCATACTGCTATTAGAGTAAAGGTTTTGACTTAATTGTGTTGATTAAGTTACCTTTATTCCCTTCTTAAGATTTCACTTTAGTTTGCATAAAGTGACATTTAATAATTATATTAATTATTAAATATTTTCCTATTAGGGTTTCTTTTAGGGTTTGCATGATATCCTTCTTAAGGATTGATCCATTGTATATTCATGATTCCTTTTTGTTCTGATAAGATCATTTCTCCATTTTTCAGAGCTTCAAACCCTTGTTTGTTTTCTCCATCCATTCTCTTCCTTGTGACAGGTATCCATTTGCATGTAGGTGTTCTTGGAGTCTAAAGTTGGTTTTGACAACCTCTACATGGTATCAGAGCTTTCCTGTTGCATGCCTGTTCTTGTTTGAAGAATTTGGAGCTACAAGGGTTGGATCAGGCATTCATAATTTTGGGGGTTTGCTTTCTTGATCCAGGGAATCACCTACAATTTCAAAGCATTTTGAGTCCAAACAGACCTCGCTGTTGGATCCACAGCGGTCCAAAACCCCTAAATCGATTGTTCATTTGTCCATTTTGGACAAAGTTGATTTAAGAGGCAAAAAAAATTACTCGTACGGTCATCCATCTGCGCGCGGATCGAAGAAAAAAATAGCCCTGGTAAAAAAAATTATTTTCTGCAATTATTTTCATCAGAATTTTTTTAAAAAAAAAAAATTGTTGTGTAAAGTTTTTTTGTTTTTTTTAAAAACAAAAATCAAATTTTTTTCAAGCCTCAGGCCCTGGTACTAGGGTACCCGCAAGTACCTATGTACGCAGTCCTACAGGCCCCTTAGTACGCCAGTCGGCGTACAACTAGTGGCCAGCGGTACACTAACCGCCATTCTTTTTATGATTTTTTTTTTGTAATAAGCCCTATTGAAGAAATACGGTGACGGTTGTTTGGCCATCAAATTTAGGCCCGGATTTTTGTTGTGACGGCTGTATGACCGTCAAATTTAATCCCACACTAGTTTTTTTCCCCTTTGGAGCTGTTTTCTTCCAGAGGTCATAACTTGGGCATACGATATCAGTTTTTGGCAAACGAGATATCATCAAAAAGCTATTTTTGTCAACTTTCCAATGGTGTGGGTCTCATTGCTTCATTTTTTTGTTGGTGCATTCTACAGCCAGTTGAATTCAAAGGAGCTATTTTCAGTCCCGAGCTTATAACTTTTGACCTGTTTCTCCATTTTTCATGATCTCAATGGCGTTGGAACCATATTTTAGAGCTCTTCAGTTCCATCCATGCAATTTTTTCCAGATTTCACTCCAAGTATATTTTATTCAATTTTTTGTGTTTTCACACTCTGGTGGATTACCTGGACATATTTGCTCTTGGGAACTTCTCATTTGCATGGGATGCTTCATTTTTGGTTGTTCTTCATGTATTTCCAATTTTTTGTCCTTTGTGGGCATTTTGAGCATCATTTGTAAGCAAACTATTGTATGTAAACGCACTGAGATAAAGTGCCACACTATTGTACATGTATTTTGGGGATTTTGCACATAAGGTTGTGCCATATTTTGTACTCACACTATTTTATAAAGTGCCATGGGGGGGTTGTGTAGTGCCTTTGTTTTTTCCATCACACCGTTGTCCGGTGAGTGTCCCTCCATGACGACAGTGGATCCATATTATTTCAGCCTCATGCATGTGTGCTTTGTTTTGCACACCACTTTTTCAGTTGCAAGTGCTTTTTTGTGCACTTTCAGATGTTGTATCTTCTCCTTCATGCACTACAAGGTGTTACACACCATTTTAGTGGATCTGGGGCTTGCGGTTGTGCAGTTTACCACCTTACCTTGATGGTTGGATGGGTGGCTCATGGTAGTACGATTTTGATCACCTTGGAGGAATTAGGAGGTTGAATTTGTCAGTGAATGGTGTGAGAATAGTGTTGACTTTGTGAGAATCTATTGCCTTAGGAAAATCCCAAAATTCATTCCTCCTTCATTTTCCTAAGATGTGCTAAGTATTGTTGGTTTCAGTGATTTTCGTCCCCGACGGAACTTTCCAAAAATCTGTTATCTATCAAAAACTGAAAGGATTCATGGGTTATTTGTTAATGATTGTGCATTGCATGGTTGATTTGGGACATTTAAAGGTATTTGCAAGTGTTTCTTGAGTAATTGGGTGTTGATTAAGTAACTTTGTGTGTTGGTTGTGCTTTCATTGCTAAAATCCGCCTAGCCCAGAATTCCCTGAAATTCCTTCCTAACCTGAATTTCGTGAAGGGGTGAAAATCCCAAACTTTTAGAAAGGATTCTTTAATGATATTTTAAGGGATTCTAATGGTTATTTTGATCTCCTTGATGATTGAATATGTTTTTTGTGATTGACTAACTTCGATTTTGATTCTATAATGTGTACTAATTGTGGTCCTCTTTGAATGCAAGTTGGATCAAACAGGGTAGTCACTGGTTAAGAAACTCCAGGATCAAGGGGAAGAGTGTACTTTGAAGATGTTGCAGGATCCATGAGTAGCAGCCCAAGTACACTTTGTGGCCGCAGGAAGGTAGAACTTGTTCGTACACGGGAGGTTTGTTCATTGGTTGTTCATCCAAGTTGGACGTGGCATGGAAAATTCAAACTGGTTTGACTCGATCAGAGTCATTTGTGATGCCCAGCTTGGATGTTGATCGATGGCTTATATTCAAACTCACATTACATGCATGTTACCGTTCTTCTACTTCCCGTTGGTGAGACATTAATGGCGGAAGAGACCTGCAAGGTTTGTTCAATCTGAACCAGGATTTGTAGAGATCTCAGGCCGATATGAAGGGGTGCCTCATGCATTCAATGCAAGACGGCGATTTAATGCAAGCGATCTAGGGCCGATCTAGTTGGTGGTTGACTTTCTTTGTAACCCTAGCTTGGGCTCACGCAGGAGGAATCTCTATATGTATGGCATTTCGCCTCTTCTAAAGAAGGTTAGAAAATTTTTGTAAGGGGTTAGACAGTTGGTTAGTTTGTTAGAGGTTAGAAGTTAGGCAATTATATTTTTAAGCAGATTAAGCAATAGAGCGGGAAGTTAGAATTAGGAGCTAGTTTTATTTTCAAGCAAGTGTTGTAACACAGAACATCAAAATTGTTGCTATTATTAGTGATTCAATACAAGTGAAGACATTGTCCTATTATTGGTGGCTTCTTTGGATTGATTTGTCTTTCATGGTTCTTATTCTATCTTTGAAGTTGCTTGGAAATATCTGAATGCATTTTAGATTTAGAGTTAAATGATTTAATGGTGCTTATGATTTGGTGTTTGGAGTGTTGTAGCGATCTTTGGTTCATACTTTGGGAAGCTTCTTGATTTTGGGATTGTTGTGTAAGGTCAACCTATACTTGATATTTGTGTGCTTAGTTCAATTATGGGCATTTATCCAGTTTCATTGAATGAATGTCCATGATCTGAAAATCTTTAATTCCTTAGAAGATTGCACTGTTTCTGTGAGATTGTAGGTATAGCCTGGGTTAAGTAGAAAGAAGTTTTGAGGGATTGGTCCATTCCAAGTATTTCATCATTAGTATTGTTGATCTTATGAGTAATATTAATCTTAGGATTTCTGAAACCCTTATCTTTTGCTATTTCTTTGAACTTTGGATAAAGCTAAGAATTTGAGTATCATTATGTTGCAAAATCTGATAAGTTTAGAATTTCCAGTATTTTTTTTGTAAGGTCCCTTTGTGATTACCAGCATTTTCACATTTATCACTGAGTTTTTTCATTGCATATTCATGACCTAACACCCAAGAGACCTTGGGGTTATCTCTTTGTTCATAGAGATCAACTTTTCAAGAGAGATAAGATACTATAGATTATGTCTAAGTTTGGGGGTGTTTTCTGCACAGCAACAGGTACCCTTTCCAATCAACATCAACAAGGTGGGCCATATGTTCTCCTTCCTAATCAACATCAATAAGGTATACCACCAATGTGTAGAACAGTCTAGATAACTGAGAGGGGGTGAATCAATTATTATAAAACAATTTTCTTATCCTTAATTAATTTGGAGCAAACTCAAATCAATCAAATAGCAATTAAACATATATGAACATGAAAGAACATAACAACACCATGCACAAGGAACACCAAAATTTATGTGGAAACCCAAGATGGGAAAAACTATGGAGAATGATAATTCTCAATTATAAAACACCAGTTAAGTTGACACCAGTTAAGGTGATTTTTACAAGGGCTCGCTACCAAAAATTCTCACTGCAGGTAAGGATCACTACCGGTTGGGCTCACTGCCCAGTTATTATAGCCAAAGATAAAAAGTTTCACTACAAAAAGAGGAAAGCTCACTACCTTCAAAAAATGGCTCATTGCGAGAAGAATGATGAAAAGGGAATCCATCGCAAAAATAACTATCACCAATAGTCACACTAGAAGAAATTCACTATCTTTTGTCTCTTGTATACTTTCGCACAATGTCTGGATGTCTAGATTCACATTCACCACACTTGTTTTCATCGAATGGAATCAAATTTTACTTATACCAATCCATGCCTTCATAATCTTCCCAAGTCGGCCAAGCACAATTCCATTTCATGCTTCCATAAACTTCTAAGTCAGCCAAACACAATTTGAAACAAAAACATTCTTGTGGTGGAAGGGAATGAAACATGGACCACACATAACCTTCTTAAATCAACATGCTACATATTAACAATGATATTCAGAACCAAGGAGTAGGATATACACATTTCAATGCAATCAATGTTTTGGTACATGCTAACCACTTTCTAGATAGGTCCAGACCGAAAAGAGTGTATCTCATTATATTGCAAAATATATGGGATCGGGACAAGCATGATCGAAGATAGATCATCACAGCACAACATCTGAAGTACACCAATCTAGATCACCAAACCAACAAAATATAACCTTAATCAATCAACCAAGATATGTTGACATCAATGACAACCATTAATGACAACAATCGATAGCATCACATTCCAACAATCTCCCCGTTTTTCATTGATGGAAACATTCATTAACGACAAATAAAACAACTCAACAAAAATATCAACATCATCAAGGAACCTCTTTTCTTCTCCCCCTTTGACATCGAGAACAAAGGGAAAATACTCCCCCTAAGAAACTTACTCTACTCCCCCTATGAGGAAGCCACCAAGCATTGATCCAAATAAGAGTGATCATATAATACCCTGGTACAAATTATTATAGACCCAGAGGAGGAAGAACCCCTAAATTTTGATGGAAATACTCAAAAGTGTCTTTACTCAACGGTTTTGTGAAAATATCTACAATCTACTCTTTTGTGGGTACATATTCAAGTCTTATCTCATTCTCTAATACCTTCTCTCTCAGGAAGTGATATATGATGGATATATGCCTCATTTTGGAGTGTTGTACCAAATTCTTGGAAAATTTTATTGTGCTAGTATTATCACACATTATTGAGGTTGGTTCATCAAATGATATGACAATGTCCTTCAGTGTTTGTTTTATCCACTTTACCTGAGTATAACATGAGGATGTTGCAATGTATTTAGCTTCAACAATAGATAAAGATATAGAATCTTGTTTCTTGCTTGACCAGGCAACCAACTGGGAGCCAAGGAAATAAGCTCCACCACCTATGCTCCACCTGTTATCAACACACCTAGCCCAATCAGCATCAATATAGGCTATCAAAGTGAAATCTGAATCCTTTGGATACCATAGCCCGATATCTTTTGTACCCTTCAAATATCTAAAGATCCTTTTTTACTGCAACAACATGTGATTCCTTTGATTCTTGTTGAAATCTAGCTGCTAAACAAATAGGATACATAATGTTTGGTCTAGTAGCAGTCAAATATAACAATCCTCCAATCATTGACCTATACATACTTGTATCAAATTTAGGTGAATCATCTTCTTTTGTCAAATTACATCCGGTAACAATAGGTGTACAAACCAGTTTGGAGTTCTCCAACCCAAACTTCTTCAATAATTCTTTGGTATACTTGGATTCAAAAATGAAAATTCCTTTGTTGTTCTAGTTTACTTGCAATCCAAGAAAAAAATTCAACTCACCTATCATAGACATCTCAAATTCTTTTTGCATTTCATCTACAATTTTTCTACACATCATCATTTCCTCCAAAAATTATGTCATCAACATAAACCGCAACAATCAATATTTGATCTGAGTGAATTTTGTAGTATAGATTATTGTCAAAAAATCCATTTTGAAATCCTTGTCCAATCAATTACTTGTCTAATTTTCCATACCAGGCTCTAGGAACCTGCTTCAATCTGTATAAAGCTTTCTTCAACCTGCAAACAGCATTTGGGTCTCTTTCAGACTTAAATCTCTCTGGTTGCTCAATGTAGACTTCTTCCTTTAGTTATGCATTCAAGAATGTAGATTTTACATCCATTTCATATACTTTGAAATCCTTAAAAGTTGCAAAAGCCAAGAATATCCAGATCACTTCCATCTAGGCAACAGGGGCATATGTCTCTTCAAAGTCAATACCTTTGATCTGAGTGTAACCTTTACAAACCAATCTTGCTTTGTTTCTCATTACCTTTCCATTTTTGTCTAGCTTGTTCTAAAATACCCACTTTGTTCTAATTACATTTTTGTTTGTCAGTTTGGGTACAAGTTCCCAATTCTGATTTTTCTCTATCTGATCAAGCTCTTCTTTCATTACCTTCATCCAATTCTGATCATTGCATTCTTCTTCCAAAATATTTGGCTCAGTTTATAAGAGTAGACACAATAACACTTGCTCTTGGGTTGCTTTGCTTCTTGTGATGATTCTTTTATTCTTATCTCCAGTAATCTAATTTTTTGAATGGTTTCTCTATACATACCTTGGAGTTTTGGTTGAAGTTGTCAGAGCCTCCTTTGGCTCTTCTTCTTCTTTCTTATCCTTTTCTTCTTTTTCATCTGAGTTATCGAATTCATATTCAATATGACTGTTAGGGTTTCTTTGAACATCTTCATCTAATTTTGCATTCGAACTTTCAACTATCCTGTTCAGTCTCTTGTTGTAACACCGGTACGCTTTGCTTCTTGTAGAGTAACCCAAAAATATACCTTCATCAGCTCTGTTGTCAAAATTTCCAAGATTGTCCTTATCTCTCCAAATGTAGCATTTTCTTCCAAAAAATTTGAAGTACCTTACTATGGGAGCTCTTCCATTCCATATCTCATATGATTTATTTCCATATTTCCTCTAGAACAATAATCTATTAAGAGTGTACACTGTTGTGTGTATCACTTCTCTCCAGTAGTGGTGCAGTCACTATAGGAGGGTCCTCAAAGAGAATAGTCTAGACTATGCAACAAGAGTTACACAACATAAGCCATATAGAATATGGAGGAAAATACAAATTCAAACATTCATATTACCATAAATTTTAGTTACAATCAGCCAACAACATTCGAGCTCATAGATTTGGCTCACAGGCCTAATACAACATGCTCAAAATATAGTATTCCTATATGATCCTTAATATGAGCTGAAATCTTACATATCAAATCCAATATTCATTCTACTTTTTATCCTAATGATTTATTACAATTATTTATATCACATCCAAAGATCTAGAATCCTTCGCTTCAGCTAAAGATCATTACAATCTCTGATGAAGGAAACGTAACGTGTGGGTGAAATAGGTCGGCCTTAAATTTTAATTTCTCCTCGGAAGGTGCATAGGATGAAGTGCAGACCAAAATTAAGGTCGGGGACACTCCACAAAATAATTCATAACACACCGCAAGGATCCAAAAGGTACAGGAAGGATCTGCAAGGGACAAAACTAGTCGTTAGGCTCAAAACTGCTTTGGTGCTCTATTCTAGAAACTATCACTTAATCCAAAAGCGATAACTTGCCAAAAAAAGATCCAATCATTCTGAAATCTTAGAATAAGGGAAAATGAACATGTCCACGATGAAACATAGATCTGCAAGGTTCAGTGAGAAAATATGATGAAATGTTGAATCTACCAACTTGAACTGAACAAGAACAAAATTGAAATGAAAATATTTTTGTTCGATGTAGGATTGCAAAGAACCAAGGATGCTCCTACATCGGACATCTGAGGTTATTTGAAAAGTGAGTCCCTCACTTTGCTAGGGCTAAAGGAAAACCAATATGATCTACCTCGGCCTTAGAAATCCAAGAAGAATCCTCCACTGGTTTACCTTTCCACTTTACAAGATATTCTTTATATTGTCTTCCACGAGTTGTCCTCCCATTTTTGATATCCAAAATCTCTTCTATCCTATCTGATTGTTGTTTAGGAAATTTCTTTTCCAATTTTTCTTTACTGTCTACACTGAATTCTACTTCATGATACTGATGTAGATCTACAACGTTGAATATAGGTGATATACCCATGCCATCGAGTAACTCTAATTCATAGGCATTTCCTTAATAAAATTTCTTCAAAATCTTATAGGGTCCAAACTTCCTCATTTTGAGCTTATTGTATGTGCCAATTGGAAATCTTTCCTTCCTCAAATACACCATCACTTCATCTCCAACTTTGAACTCCTTATGTCTCCTCTTTTCATCTGCTCACTCCTTCTACTTTTGATTCATATCTTCCAATTGTTGCTTTACTTGAGTATGCACTTTCTTCATATGTTATAAAAATTCCTCTACTTCTACATTCCTTTTATCTTCCTTACTGATGTCTCGCAACTCTAATATACCTCTAGGATGAACTCCAGTAACAATCTCAAAATTTGTATTTATGGTACTCCTGTTCATTGAATTATTGTAAGAAAACTCTGCTTGTGCAAGGACTAAATCCCAACTTTCAGTCTTCTACCCAACCAAACATCTCAGCAAATTTCCCAAACTCTTGTTTACTACCTTTGTCTATCCATCAGTCCGTAGGTGAAAATTAGAACTGAACTTCAAATCTATCTTTAACTTCTTCCAAAGTGTTCTCCAAAAGTAACCAACAAAATTTGTATCTCTGTCTAAAACAATACTCCTAGGTAATCCATGTAATCTGACCACTTCCTTGAAAAACAAGTTTACTACATGTATTGCATCTATTGCCTTCTTACAAGGTATGAAATGTGTCATTTTAGAAAATCTATCCACCACCACAAATATAGGATCATTACCTCTCTATGTCTTTAGCAAACCAAGTATGAAATCCATGTTGATATCCTCCCAAGGTCTCTCTAGAACTGTCAAAGGCTTATACAATCCAACATTCTGACTACTCCCTTTTGTAGCTTGACAAACTATGCAAATCTGCACAAATTTCCTAACATCCTTATGAATCTGTGGCCAAAAGTAATTCTCACTTACCAATGCTACTATCTTATCAATTATAAAGTGTCCTGCCAATCCTCCACTATGTTTTTCTTTCACCAAGATATCCCTCATTAAACTCTGGGGTATACACAACTGATTCCCTCTAAACAACATATCCTCCTAAATGAAATAATCCAACCATTGACTCCTATCCTCCAAGACTAGTTCTTTACAAGCTCTCCAAGGTTCTACAAAATCTGGGTCTTCCTCATATAAGTTCTTCAATTCATAAAAGCCTAATACCTCCACTCTCATCTCTACCAGTAAATTCCTTCTCCTAATCAAAGCATCAGCAACTCTATTTGACTTTCCACTCCTATTTTTCAAAACAAAAGTATAGCTCTGCAAGAATTCCACCCATCTCATGTGTCTCTAATTCAACTTACCTTGACTGTTCAAATACTACAATGCCTGATGATTTGTATACAAAAAAAACTCCTTAGGCAAAAAGTAATGTCTCCACTTCTTCAAGGCTTGAACTATGGATAAAACTCTTTTTCATACACTAAATACCTTCTCCTAGCATCATTCAATTTCTCACTGAAATAATCTACTGGTCTTCCTTCTTGACTTAATATTGCTCCAATTGCATTTCCACTTGCATCACAATCTACCTAAAATACCTTATTAAAGTCTAGTAAATCAAACACAGGCTGCTCAGTCACCTTCTGTTTCAAAAAATCAAAACTCTGATCTGCTCCAGATGTCCACCTAAAATCTTTCGTATCCCCTCTCATTGTTTTTGTCATAGGACTACAAATAGAACTAAAAATCCTAATGAACTTCTGGTAGAAACTAGCCAATCCATGAAATGATCATATCTCTCCAATGCTTTTCGATGTAGGCCATTCAACAATTTCTCTTACCTTCTTAGGATCCATCTCTAATCCATCCACAGATATCACAAATCCCAAATATACCAATTCTTCCTTCATGAAACTACACTTCTTAATGTTTATTAGCAACTTATCTTCTTTCAACCTCTACAAAACTTGTCTTATATGCAACAAATGTTCTTCTCTAGTTTTACTGAAAATCAAGATGTCATCCAAATATACAATCAAAAACTTACCCAATAATTTCTTCAATACCTCATTCATCAACCTCATGAAAGTATTTGGTGCATTTTTTATTCCAAAAGGCATCACCAACCACTCATACAATCCTTCATTTGTCTTGAATGTTGTCTTCCACTCATCCCCTTCTCTGATTCTGATCTGATGATATCCACTCTTCAAACCTATCTTTGTAAAGTATTTAGCTCCACTCAAACAATCCATAATATCATCCATCTAGGGCAAAGGAAATCTATACTTCACTATGATTTCGTTTATGGCTCTAGATTTTGTAGACATCCTCCACTCTCCATCCTTCTTAGATGCTAGCACAACAAGTACTGCACAAGGACTTAAGCTTTCTCTGATCAAACCCCTCCTGAACAACTCTTCCACTTGTCTATTCAAATCATCATTCTCTACTAGTGTCATCCGATGTGCTGCTTTATTAGGCAAACTAGCTCCAAGAATCATATCCATGCAATGACTAATACTCCTCATAGGTGGTAATCCATCAGGTACATTATCTGAAATGATAGCTTCATATTCTGCCAGAAACTCCTTTATCTCCTCTAGTTTTTTTTCTACATGCTTCAAGTCTTCAGCCTTCTTAGGAACCAAGGCATAGTACATGTTCTCATGTCTGAGTCCATCCATAAATCTCCTTCCATCAACCAAATAAATTCTAGCATTTGTACAAACCTCAACTTTAGGAACATCCTCCAAAGTCAACAAAGTTTGCTTCATCCCATTAGCAACAATGGTATATGTGTTCTTCTTTCCATCATGAATAGCATTTCTATCATACTACCAAGGCATTCCCAACAAAACATGTCATACATCCATAGGAATGATGTCACACAAAACTTCATCATGATAATTTCCTATCTTCAATTTCACCAAACATTGTTCACTTACCAGTATCTTATGTTCATCTTGAATCCATGCTATTTGATAGGGCTTAGGGTGTTTCAATATTTTCACCTTCAATTTGGTCACAATTTCTTCAAAAACCAAGTTCTCAGAGCTTCCACTGTCAATAATCACTCTGCAACATTTACTAGCTACCTTGCATCTGGTCCAAAACAAATTATTTCTCTGCAACAGTTCCTACTCCATCTCACTTTGACATAATACTCTTTTGTTCACCAAAACTTCTCCCTCTTTCGGTTTATTAGATGATTTGGCATGATCCTCCTCAGCAAAGGTTGTTCTTCTATTGTTCTTTATCTTTTTGTTTGTCTCTCCCTGATTACATTCAAATGCTCTATGTCCTTCTCCACCACACTTAAAACAAGTTCCCCTGAATACTCTTTTCTCCTATCCTCTATCATCTTTTCTATAACCCTCATTCTGGTAAACACCATATCCTCCTCTCTGGTAAGAGTTTCCATCATCTGTACAGTATGGATTATCATTCTTACTGACTTCCTTATCTTTATCCTGATCTACAAAAGATCCTCTTCCTCCTCTAGTAAAAATTCTTCCTCTCTGAAATCTTTCACCTCTTCCTCTCTATCTCTACTCATGTCTTTTATTTAGTTTCTCTTCTACTTTTAGGGCACATTGATATGTCTCCTCCACACTCAGCAACTTGATCAAATAGATCTCATCCTTTATAGATGGCTTCAAGCCATTCACATATATAGCTAGTTGTTTGGTCTCATCTTCTAAATGTCGGGATCTAATATTCAATTTGTAGAGCTCCTCAATATACTCTATCACACTTGACTCCTTCTACTTCAAATTCTGCAACTTCCATAACAAACTGATCTGATAGTCTGTGGGCATAAACTTTGTCTTTAACTTATTCACCATCCAATCCCATGATTTTATATTCTCCTTTCCTCTTCTTTTCATATCTGTCTACAAATGTTCCCACCAAAGGGATGCATTTCCTTTCAAGTTTATACAAGAAAATTTCGCCTTCTTGTCTTTGGTGGTACCTTCAAAATCAAAATGCTTCTCCATCTCCATTATCTAATCAAGAAATTCATCTGAATCCAACTTACCACTATAATCCAGTGGATTGAAATGCAGTTTATTATTTACTCTGGTTAGGGCTCTTATGAACCTCTCTTCTCCCTAATCAAGGCCAGGTTGATTTTCTCTTTCCCCTGCTTCCTGTTCTTCTACCTCTTCATCACTCACATCATCAACTGGTCGACCTCTCCTCTGGGTCATTTCGACTGCTTCTAATATGATAGCAATTGCTCTCAACATCTCCATTACAGCTCAGTCTGCATTTTTGCATGCTCCATTTCCTCTACCATTTCTTCTTCCCGCCATCTTTACACAAGTCCTCTATAGTTGTGGTCGGATCCTCAGTCTTCCACCCCACAACAAATCTTCAACAAGACTCCGCAAACTCTGACGATCTCTCACGGAATGAATCTTGCTCTAATACCAATTTGGTGTAGTCATAGTAGGAGGGTCCTCAAAGAGAATATTCGGGACCAGGCAGAAAGAGTTACACAATAGAATCCATACAGAATATGGAAGCAAATGCATATTCAAACATTCATATTATCAAAAAAACTAGTTACAATCAACCGGCAACATTCGGGTTCACAGATTGGTCTCACAAGCCTAATACAACATGCTCGAAATATAGTATTCCTATATGCTCCTTAATACAAGCTGAAATATTACATATCAAATCCAATATTCATTCTAATTTTTATCCTAATGATATGTTACAATGATTTATATCACATCTAGAGATCTAGAATCCTTTGCGTCGGCCAAAGATCATTACAATCTCTAATGAAGGAAATGTAACATGTGTGTGAAATAGGTCGGCCTTAAATTTGAATTTCTCCTTGATAGGTGCATAAGATGAAGTGAAGACCAAAATTAAGGTCAAGGACACTCCATGGAACAATTTGGAACACACCGCAAGGATCCGTAAGGTACGAGAAGGATCTGCAAGAGACAAAACTAGCCATTAGGCTCAAAACTGCTCTGATGCTTTGTTCTAGAAACTGTCACTTAATCTGAAAGCGATAACTTGCTGGAAAAAGATCCAATCATTTTGAAACCTTGGAATAAGGGAAAATGAACATGACCATGATGAAACATAGATCCACAGGGTTCAGTGAGAAAATATGATGAAATGTTGAATCTACCAACTTGAACTGAACAAGAACAAAATTGAAATGAAAATATTTTTGGTTGATGCAGGATTGCAAAGAACCAAGGATACTCCTGCATCAAGTAGACCTATGGTAAACCTGCTTCAATGATCATTGTTCTAGCTACTTCTTGAACTATCTGGTTCATTATTTCCACTACACCATTCTACTATGGTGTTCTAGGGGTAGATAGCTATCTTTTAATGCCATGTTTCTCACATAACTTGTTGAATTCATCATAAGTGAACTCTCCTCCTCTATAAAAACTTAAACACTTGATTCTCCTGTCAACTTCATTCTCAACTCTTGCCTTTAAAATCTTCAATTTTTTTAGGGCCTCTGATTTTTCTCTTAAAAATGTGACCCGAGTTAGTCTGGAATAATCATCTACTAATAGCATGAAATATTTCTCACCTTGCAAGCTTCTTGTTTTGGTTGGACCACATAGGTCAGTGTGTACAAGTTCCAACAATTTGGTAGATGATGCTTCTTTTCCTCTGAATTTTCCTTTGGTTTGCTTTCATTCTTGACACCCTTTGCAGATAATGTTGTCTAGTTTGGTCAGTCTTGGTAAATCTCTGACAGCCCTTGTTGAACTTATCCTTACCAAGTTGTCGAAGTTGATATGACACATCCTCTGATGCCAAAGCCAACTATCATTGCTTTGAGAAAATAGGCATCTCTTTGTAGATCCTTCTAGTTGATACATATTCCCACTTGTTCTTTTTCCTACTACAATGATAGTTCTGGAACACTTCTAGATCTCATAGCCATCATCCTCAAATACAACATTATAGCCACTATCACACATCTTTCCAACACTCAAAAGACTATGATATAAACCCTTCACATAGTAAAAAATTTTAGTGTTATATTTTCCATCAAAGGTAATATAACCAATTCCAATAATCTATGTTGTTTAATCATCTCCAAATCTAATAGAACCTCCATCATATTTATCAAGCTTTATGAACTTACTCTTATCACCGATCAAATGATTCAAACATCCACTATTAATCAACCATTAATCTCTATTTATTTTGACAAATAATGCAACTTCAGTATTATCATTAGATTCTGGATAGATATTAGAGATATCAAATCTAGGTTCATCCCTTTCTACCAAAAACAAACAATCCTCATGATTTGATTCATCTAAAATACTAGCATTCCCATTAACATAATAGGCTTTCTTATTGATCTTTTTAAATTTTTTCCTTGTTATTTTCTCTGGACACTTATTTTTCAAATGGCCAATATTTCCACATCTAAATCATTTAAGAGGTAGCATACATTTGTACTTTTCAATACCTTTCTTTAGTTTTCTTGTGAAGTTTTCTTCCAACTCATCTGAACTTTCACTATCGAAATCATCTTCTATTTTTGTGGCTTTGAAAGTTGTTTCAGATTTCTCCTTTTCTTTTCCAAATTTTCTTAGCTCAAACGTAGTCAAGGTGCCAAATAGTTTCTCTTTGGTGAATTTCTTTGAATCATAAACTTCCTCAATAGCTGAGATCTTGTCACTGTAACTCTCTATTAGGGTCATCAGAATCTTCTCCATAACATCTTCATCTATCAGAGTGCCTCCTTGATTTTTGACATCATTTACTGCACTGTCAACTCTCTGAAAATAGCTTGCTATATCCTCACCTTCTTCCATCCTCAAGTTTTCATATCTGCACTTAGCTGTCAACTTCATTGATAATTTGACTCTATCACTTCCTTCATAGATTTCTTTCAACTTTTTCCAAACATCATAAGCAGGTTTCAATTAAATAACTTTTTTTAACTCAGTCTTAGACAAAGCACTAAAGATTGCATACCTTTCCTTCTCATTTTCTTCATAGGCTGAAATCTCATCCACACTAGAAGGATCATTTTTCTGTTTCAACATATTTTGTCTCAATAGCTTTCCAAGTTTTGTACCCTAGAGAAATCAGGTAACCTCTCATCTGTACTTTCTAAAAACTATAGTCAAATCCATCAAACGCCAGAATTGTCAGTTTGTGAGTCATCAGATCTACCCCAAGTGGTTAAGCTATCCTATGAGGAACCAAAGCCCTGATACCAATTGTAGAATAGTCCAGATAACTGAGAGGGGGGTGAATTAGTTATTATAAAACGATTTTCTTATCCTTAATTAATCCGAAGAAAACTCAAATCAATTAGATAGCAATTAAACAGATATTAACATAAAAGCACTTAACAACACCATGCATAAGGAACACTAGAATTTACATGGAAGCCCAAGATGGGAAAAACCATGGAGAATTCTAATTCTCAATTATAAAACATTGGTTAAGGTGACACCAGTTAAGGTGAGTTTTACAAGGGCTCACTACTAAAAAAGCTCACTGCCAAAAATGCTCACTGTCGGTTGGGCTCACTACCTGGCTATTACAGCCAAAGATAAAAAGGCTCACTACCTTCATAAAATGGGTCACTTCTAGAAGAATGATGAAAAGGGGGTCCACCATAGAAATAACTATCGCCAACAATCACACCAAAGAAACTCACTGTCTGTTGTCTCCGATATACTTGCGCACAATGTTTGGATGTTTAGATTCACATTCACCACACTTTCTTTCATTGAATAGAACCAACTTTTAGTTATACCAACCCATGCCTTCATAATCTTCCCAAGTTGGCCAAGCACGATTCCATTTCATGCTTCCATAAACTCCTAAGTCAAACAAACACAATTTGAATTAGGTCACCACAAAAACATTCTCATGGTGGAAGGGAATCAAATGTGGACCACACATAATCTCCTCGCTCAAATCAACATGCTACATATTAACCATGATATCTGAAACCAAGGAGTAGGATATACACATTTCAATGCAAGCAATGTTTCAGGACATGCTAACCACTTTCCAAATAGGTCCGGATCCAAAAGAGTGTATCTCATTATATTACAAAATGTATGGGACTAGGACAAGCATGACCGAAGATAGATCATCATAGCACAACATCTGGAGTACGCCAATCCGGATCACCAAAGCAACAAAATCAAACCTTAATCAATCAACCAAGATATGTTGACATCAATGACAACCATTAATAACAAAAATCAACAGCATCACATTCCAACACAATGCACTACCAAGGTAGCCTTCAAAACAATTCATCCCAATAATAAGGTATACTGCCAATGCACCACCAGGGTTACCTTCAATACAATTCATCACAATAGCAATGGGCACCGCCAATGCACTATCAAGGTACCCCTTTTCAACAAAATCAACAAGGAATTAATCCTCCTTACATTCAACAAGGACATAACACCTCTTCCATTCAACAAGGATATAACACTCCTTCCATACAATAAGGACATAACACTCCTTCCATAAAATAAGGACTTAACCCTCCTTACATTCAATAAGGACTTAATCCTCCTTTCATATAACAAGGACTTAACCTTCCTTTCACCCAACATGATTATCAAGGTCCTATACCTTTACAATACCCAACCTATGACCAAACAAACATTTCGGGACAACAAGGCTACTACATACAAGGTCCACAAACAAATGCACTAGACACAGAGGTAGGTATACAACTACAAGCCCTAAATCAAAGGATATTGGACATCCAGATTGGAAAACCAAAGAAGACCTACACTCTATAGGATATATGTCCATTCCCTTTTGAACACTCTATTACTATGCTCCCCTTCCCTAAAAATTTTGAAATACCAAAATTTGATAAATACAAGGGGAAGGGTGATCCAGTAGAACATGTGCAATATTTCTTGATATCTTGCATGGAAGTGCAAAAAATGGTTCCTACCTAAAGAGACTTTTTTCGCACAATCTTAGTAGTCACGCTATGGAATGGTTATCCCATCTACCACCAGGTATTAAAAGTTTTGATGAGCTAACTACCAAGTTTGTAAATCACTTTTAATTTGAAACATAGAATAGGATGTCACCATCACTAACATCTACAAGACTAAATAGAGTCAAGGAGAATCCTTTACATCCTACCTACAAAGATGGATACATAAAGCTAGTAGGTGCAAGTGGCTTATTCTCAACAAAGAATTAGTGGATATCTTTGTTTCCAATGTCCAAGAAAAAACCAATTATCAACTCACTATATTCTTCCTCTCTAACTTAGAAGAGACTATTGAAAAGGGACTACACATTGAAAGAGATCTCATAGCAAGGGGAGTCATTAAACTAAACATATCAAAAGACAATCCATCTAGTTCGAATGACAGACCCAAGATTTGGGCCAAGAACAAAAATGTTACCAATGATGGAGTAGTTGATATTAGAGCTGCATGGAATATGCTAAATCCCAATGTACCACAAAATAAACCCCAAGTTGCACAAACAAGCTACATTCCCAACAACAAACAAAACAATCAACTCAGTTATCCCAAAACAATCAATCAGATAACCAATAGACAAATCAGGGAGGACAATGAAGACAATATGACCAACCAAGGAAGAAATTTACTACATTGGGAGAACCACTTGAGATAATCATGCAAAAATTGGTTCAACAAAACCTCATCAAGGTCAACGACCGCCCAAACTATGAAGAGCCAAGTTTTAAAACACCATGGTAAAATGAGAAAGACTTGTGTGAGTTTCACAAGATCAAGGGACATACGAAAAATAACTACATGAGGCTTAAACACATAATACAATACCTAATCAATAAAGGAGAACTTGATATAGAAAACCATCCTAGGAACAAAGACCTTCAAATCTACACTAATCCAATTCCTAACCATGCTAGGAGAAATGACAAATGGAAAGAACAATACTATCATAGTGCCAACTACATCTATGGTGACACCATCCTAGGTACCCTCTCCCAAGTAGATGACACTAGGGTCAACGTGTTAACAATACGAGGTAGGGACACCAATTGTAACGTAACTACCCATTGAGAAAAAGTCACAATTCAACGAGCCCCACCTAAACCCACAACTAAGTCATCAAATGATTACAGTATTGTAGAACAACTGAAGAAGACTCTCACTTTGATCTCCATTCTAGAGTTGTTGAAATCATTGCCTATGCATAAGGAAATACTAGAAAAATATTTGGAAACATCGGTCCCTAATTACCTCAATCCTGATCAATTTCAAGCCATGGTTGGAAAAATCACGCCCAATCATCATTGTCTTTTCTGAGAAAGACCTTCTACAGAGGTCATTCCACAACCAAGCCCTCTATAGAGAGGTTGGTGTCCACAAACATTAGGTCAAAAGAGTATTGATAGATAATGGTGCAGGTCTAAACATTTGTACCTTGAAATTTGTTAAACAACTGGGGTATTTTGATGATGTGATTGAAAAAGGAAAAAGTATCACTATAGGGGCCTATGATGATCTCAAAATAAATTTAGAAGGGACAATCGGGCTACCTATAGAGAAAGGACCAGCAACAATAGAAACTGCATGGAAAGTACTGGACCTTGAGTTACCATATAACCATCTTCTAGGACACCCATGGATTCATGCACTACAAGAAGTTCCTTTGACATTCCACTAGTTTCTAAAATTTCCTCATGAAGGAAAGGAGGTTACATTATATGTTGATCCTGAACCCTTCCATTACTATGCAAAATTGGAGGATAAATACAATAAAATCCAGTGAATATTGAGTAATGATATATCATTTCACTCCTTCTCATATGTTGACCCATCAACTCTACCATCAATCTCAACTAAGACCATAGCAATTGAACAACCAGAACCTGAAACCAAGGTTCAAGTACTTGACAAGGGTAACGGGAACTATCATTTCAATCAAGCCTTTTGCATTCGGATGCTTCCCCCAACACCAAAGTGTTGCAAGTATGGATGTGTTTGGTGGTGTTTTCATTAATGTTGTCATTGATGTCAACATAGTTTAGTTTGTTTGAAAAATGGTACTTTTATAGTTGAGATACTGTAGAAGTTCTTAGAGTACATGGAGCTATATTAATGAAGTTGTAGTTGTGTTTTTGCAAAGTTCTTTTGAGAAAATTAAGAAATAATGAAGGCAATGTTGAGTGTGTGTTCTGAGTGTGCTCTAGTATTGTGCTCTGCATTTCTCTTGTGTTGATCCTATGCATGTGCGGATCTGTGGTATTGTTAATAAGCTTGAATGGAGAATATATCCTAAGTTTTAGCTTCTGGATCAATGGAGAATGAAAGATGTGTTCACCGATGTGTGAATTGGTTTTGAAGAACTATTTGTTTGTGGACTACGAGAAATGTTTCAACTCCAAAATCTTCTCGAATTTGGTTTCAAATCTTGCATATCTAGGAGATGATTCATTTTGATGGTTTCTATGTTCTAAAAAATGTGCTTGACATTTGGCACTCTAGAAGACTTGCTTCAGAGCTCCTGTGTGTTGCTTTTTGGTCCAGTTGGACTGTTGAAGAGTATTCTATGAATGAAGTTTTTTGTAGTTGTTGTAGATGAACCTGAAGTGTTCTTAGAGATGGTAAAATTTCTAGTGGAGCATTTTGAGTGATCCACATGTGATCATCTTGTTGGAGATGCACGTACTTCAAAGATCATTGGTGTTTTCATTAGGTTTGGCCGACCTGATGTCTACACATTACATAAATATTTGCATCGAATTAAGGAAGCATGTGATTGATCCAAGATGTTGTTTGGGTCCTAATTCAATATGTAATTGGTCCTATCTCATTCTTATCCACCATGGGAATGTTGAGTAGCCGACCTAATTTGAATTTGTAAATTGAAAGATTTTTAACCAATCTTGGAGAATGCTTCTAGGGTTGAAGATGGTATAAAAACAAATCAAGATGTTGTGAATTGAAGATGAATCAAGCAAGCAAGATAAGAGTGTGAACAAGTGCAAAAAGAAGAGTGTGCAAGACTGAATTGAGGCAGTAGTACTTTGATGTGTTAGATTCTTAAAAGTAGTGATTTGATGGTGTCTACTATCTTCTAATCAAGTTGTGCATGTGTGGAACCTTTCTGGTGGATCCTTATTTTTCTTTTCTTTTTTATGTAGGCAGTGAGCCTCCTTCTGGACAGTGAGTAAAGTAATTTGGTACAACTGATTCACCCCCCCTCTTAGTTTTCTTATGCATTTCAATAATTGGTATCAGAGCTCTGGTTCCTAGGTGAAAAGCTTAACCGCTTGAGGTAGATCAGATGGTGCACAAGTTGCAAATCCCTATTTTTGATGGAGCTGATTATAGTGATTGGAAAGAACATATCAGAGGTTATCTGGTTTCGCTTGGTTTCAACACTTGGAAAGCTATGGAGACAAATTATGTTGCACCATCCATTGGTCCTTCCTCGTCAACATGGTATCAAACACCTTGGGCAATTTGGAAAAAAATGCTCTTGCTCATGTGTCATGTAACAATCTGTACTCCTGTTGTAATGAGTTTTATTGCATGTTAATAAAAGAGTATTTTCATTAAAGTTTGTGAGTTTGAATGGCTTCCTACAGATGAGATTGCAGCTTATGAGGAGAATGAAAAGGAAAGGTATGCTATATTTAGTGCTCTATCTAGAATTGAAAGGAAAAAAGTTATTTCTTTAGGCACTGCTTATGAAGTATGGGAAAAATTGAAAGACATTTATGAATGAAATGATAGAGTAAAGTTGTCAAGGAAGCTAACTGCTAAGCAAAAATTTGAGAACTTGAGAATGGAAGAGGGTGAATATATTGCAAGCTACTATCAAAGAGTTGAACTTATAGTAAATGAAATCAAGAATCAAGGTGGTACCATGTCAGATGAAGATATAATTGAGAAGATCTTGATGAACCTACCAGAGAATTACAGTGACAAAGTCTCTGCTATTGAAGAATCATATGATCTAAAGGTATTTACTAAGGAGCACCTATTTGGTGTCTTGACTGCATTTGAGATGAGAAAATTCGCAAGGAATAAGGAGAAAATTGAAATAGCCTTTAAAGTAATGAAGATAGGAGATGACTCAGATGATGATTTAGAAGAGCTGGAAGCAAACTTCACAAGGAAATTGAAGAAAGGTACTAGTAAATACAAAGGTATGTTTCCCTTTAAGTGTTTTAGATGTGGAAATATTGGTCATTATAAATCAAGATGTCCTAATAGAGCTACACACAAGAATAACAAGGATAATTATTATTATTATTATAGAGACAAGAAGGATAGGAAGTTCAAGAAATTTTATTATGTCAAAGAAGATGCAAGAATTTTTGATGATGAGTCTGATTTTGAGGAGGATAAAGATGAAATTTTATTTCTAGCCCTGGAAATAAAGTTGTATCTGCTAACCATGGAAGATGTGCAAATGAATCTGATTTGGAGAGAAAGAAGGAAGAAATGGAAGGTACTCTAGTGACTACTTTTCATGCTAGATAGGATGAAGAATTTTGGGTAATTGATAGTGGGTGCTCAAATCACATGACTGGAGATAAGAGTGAGTTCACTAAAGTTAAAAAGTATGATAGAGAAATAGTTATGCTTGGAGATGAATCTGGTGCTAAAATTGTTGGTAAAGGAACAATTAGTTTTGATGGAAAACATAGTACTAATGATGTCTATTATGTCAAGGGTTTAAGGCATAATCTCTTAAGTGTTCGATAGATGTGTAGCAAAGGATTTAATCTTGTGTTTCAGGATAACACCTATGAGATCAAAAAAGGATGTAGAAATGTGGTAGCAGTAGGAAGAAGAACTCATGGAAACAACTGTCAGCTTAAGAGTGGTGATGGTCAGTATTTTGTTTCATAGATTAATGAGAGTTGGCTATGGCACCGTAGGATGGGACATGTGAATTTCGACAATCTAATCAGGATTAGTTCTAAGGAAGTTTTTAGAGATCTACCTAGAATCACAAATCCTTCAAATTCAATTTGTAGAAGTTTTCAGTTGGGAAAACAAACAAGAAACAATTTCAAAGGAAAGGAACAATCTTCTACCGGAATGTTGGAACTGGTTCATACAGACCTTTGTGGTCCTACAAGAACTAGAAGCCTTAATAGGGACAGGTACTTTATGCTCTTGATTGATGATTACTTTAGGATGAAATGGGTTACCTTTCTTAGAGAGAAAGCTCGGGATCTTGATAGATTCAAGGTATTCAAGGAAAGAGTAGAAAATGAGGTAAACCTGAGAATAAAATGTTGAAGGTTTGATAGAGGTCGAGAATTCACTTCTGGTGAGTTTAATGCATTCTGTGAAGAACATGGCATAAAGAGACATTATTCTACTCCTAGAACCCCTCAGCAGAATGGAGTTGTAGAAAGGAAGAACCATACTATTCAAGAGGCTACCAGAACTATGATGAAAGAAGCAGATGTTCCTGATGTGTACTAGAGAGAAGCAATTCACACTATTGTTTACATTCTTAATAGAGTTCATATCAGAGGTAACAGCACTAAGAAACCTTATGAGTTATGTACTAGTAAGACCCCTACTATTAAATACTTTAAAGTATTTGGAATCAAATGCTACATTAAAAGAGATAATGAGAATCTTAGGAAGTTTGATGCTAGATGTGATGAAGGAATCTTTCTTGGATATTCAAATAATAGCAAGGCATATAGATGCTTTAATAAAAGACTGAGGAAAATAGTTGAAAGTGATAATGTAAAGGTTGATGAAGCTATGCACAGACTAGTTGAGATAACTTAAGTTGAATCAAATGATCCTATCTATGAGCATGTACAAGAAGAAGAAAAGGAAGAGAAATAACAAAGTGATGAAGAGGAGATTCTGGAACCTACACCTAAGACTCCTAAATATGTACAGACAAATCATCTGAAGGAATAGATAATTAGAGACATAAGTGAAGGTATAAAGACAAGAAGTAAAATGGTTGAGGTAAACTTGTGTTTACTTTCTAAAATAGAACCTGAGACTGTGAGTGAAGCATGTAATGATGAAAGTTGGATTAGAGAAATGAAAGAGGAACTGTAGTAGATAGAGAAGAATGAGACATGGGAGCTAGTCTCTAGACTTATAAACAAGAATGTAATTGTTTCAAAATGGGTATTTAGGAATAAGTTGAATGAAGATGGTGAAGTCGTAAGGCATAAAGCAAGACTTGTATGCAAAGGATATTCCCAAGTTGAAGGAATAGATTTTGAAGAGACATTTGCACTTGTAGCAAGAATGGAATCCATTTGGATGTTCTTGGCATTTTCAGCTCAAAGAATTCAAAGTGTACCAAATGGATGTCAAATCTGATTTTCTAAATGGTGAATTGGAATAAGAAGTGTATATGGAGCAACCAGAAGGATTTCAACTATCAAGCAAACTGGACATGGTTTGCAAGTTGAAGAAGGCTCTATATGGACTTAAACAGGCTCCCAGAGCTTGGTATGCAAGGTTGGATAGATACTTGACATGGCAAGGATTCTACAAGGGATCTACAGACAACAATCTTTACTTCAAAGTTGAGAAAAACAAAATTTTGATAGTTGTGGTATGTGTTGATGGCATTATCTTTGGTGGAAATGAAGGTATGTGTAAGAAATTTGCAGAAGAGATGCAAAAGGAGTTTGAAATGTCTATGATTGGTGAGTTGAATTTCTTCCTTGGACTTCAAGTAAATCAAACTGATAAGGGGATATTCATTTCACAATCTAAGTATGTTAAGGAATTGTTGAAGAAGTTTGGAATGGATGACTCCAAACCTGTCTATACTCCTATGATAACTGGATGTACGTTGAGCAAGGATGATGAATCTTCTAAAGTTGATCAGAGCATGTACATATCTATGATTGGTGGACTGTTGTATCAAACTGCTACTAGATCAGATATCATGCATGCAGTATGCTTAGTTGCAAGATTTCAAGCAGAACCTAAGGAAGCACATGTTACAACTGTGAAGAGGATATTTAGATAGCTTAATGGAACTCCAGATTATGGGCTATGGTATCCAAAGGATAATGATTTCACACTAAATGCCTACACTTATGCAAATTGGGTTGGTTGTGTAGATGACCAGAAGAGTATAAGTGGTGATGCATTCTTCCTTGGAGGAATATTGGTTTCATGGTTGAGTAAGAAATAGGATTCAATTTCTTTATCTACTACAGAAGCTGAGTATATTGCAGCAGCATCCTGATGTACACAGGTACTTTGGATGAAGAAAATATTGAAGGACATAGGTGTGATTTGTGATGAGCCTATTTCTATATTTTGTGACAATACAAGTGTTATAAACATTTCAAAGAATCCAGTGATGCATTCTAGGACAAAGCACATATCTATCAGATATCACTTCTTGAGGGAGAAGGTGTTGCAAAATGAAGTTAGACTTGAATATGTACCTACCAAGGAACAAATTGTGGACATATTCACTAAGGCTCTTCCAAAGGATACTTTTGAGTATCTCAGGGGGAAGTTAGGGGTTACTGCCCCTCCTTCCTTGAACTAAGTGCACATGGAGGTGCATCGGTCCAATGGTTTCACAAATTCTTTTGATCTGGATTGATGATTATGGTCGACTCCTCAAGGGGATTAGAGAGATGCATTGTTGCAATATGTGATGTGAGTGCACTCCTAAGGGGGAGTGATCAGAGCTCTATATGGCAAGAGTTTTCCACACAAAAATTCCCTTTTCCATTGATGTCAAAGGGGGAGAGAAGTTCATGTGAAAAAGTTGAAAAGGGAAATATTTTTGGAAGAGAGAAGAATAAATAGGAGATTGTGTATGTTATCTTTGATGGTTTTTCACATCATGTGTTGTCATCAATGACAAAGGGGGAGATTTTTTCAATTTTGGATGTGTTTGGTGGTATTGTCATTAATGTTGTCATTGATGTCAACACGGTTCAGTTTGTTTGTAGATGGTACTTGTATAGTTGAGATACTATAGAAGTGCTTAGAGTACATGGAGCTATATTTATGAAGTTGTAGTTGTGATTTTTCCAAGTTCTTTTGAGAAAAATAAGAAATAATGAAAGCAATGTTGAGTGTGTGTTATGAGTGTGCTCTAGTATTGTGCTTTGCATTTCTTCTATGTTGATCTTATGCCTGTGTAGATCTGTGGTATTGTTAATAAGCTTGAATGGAGAATATATCCTAAGTTTTAACTTCTAGATTGATGGAGAATGAAATATGTGTTCACCGGTGTGTGAACTAGTTTCAAAGAACTATCTGTTTGTGGACTAGGAGAAATATTTTGGCTCCGCAGTCTTCTAGAATTCGGTTTCAGATCTTGCAAATCTGGGAGATGATTCATTTTGATGGTTTCTATGTTCTGACAAATGTTCTTGATATTTGGCACTCTTAAAGACTTGCTCCAGAGCTCCTATGTGTTTCTTATTGGTCTAGTTGGACTGTTGAAGAGTATTATGTGAATGAAGTTTGTTGTAGTTGTTGTGGATGAACCTGAAGTGTTCTTAGATATGGTAAAATGTCTGGTGAAGCATGTTGAGTGATCCATGTGTGATCATCTTGTTAGAGATGCACGTACTTCAAAGATCATTGGTGTTTTCATTAGGTTTGGCTGACCTAGTATCTACATGTTATATAAATATTTGCATCAAATTAAGGAAGTGTGTGATTGATCCAAGATGTTGTTTGGGTCCTAATTAAATGTGTAATTGGTCCTCTTTCATTCTTATCCACCACGGGAATGTTGAGTAGCTGACCTAATTTGAATTTGTAAATTGAAGGATGTTTAGCCGACCTTGGAGAATGCTTCTAGGGTTGAAGATGGTATAAAATAAAATCAAGATGTTGTGAATTGAAGATGAATCAAGCAAGCAAGAGAAGTGTGCAAACAATTGCAAAAAGCAGAGTGTGCAAGAGTGAATTTAGGCAATAAGCATTCCATTTACATAGCATTAACATAGTGTGGAAAAAGAGGCAATAATGCTTTGATGTGTTAGATTCCTAAAAGCAGTGAATTGATGGTGTCTACTATATTCTAATCAAGTTTTGCATGTGTGGAACCTTTGTGGTGGATCCTTATTTATCTTTTCTTTTTCTGTAGGTAGTGAGCCTCCTTCTAGACACTAATTCCTATTGTAGGCAATGAGCCTTTATATCCTGGCAGTGAGCCATTGTATCCGGTATTGCATTATTACTATATTGTGAGCTAATCCTCACCATGGTTTTTCCCTCATTGGGTTTTCCACATAAATTTGGTGTCTCTAGTGTTTGCTTTCTGTTATTTGCATTTCATGTTTACACTTAATAATAGACTGGGTTAAAGTGGAATTGATTAAGATTAGAAGTAAAGTAATTTGGTGCAACTAATTCACCCCCCCTCTCAATTGTCTTATGCATTTCAACACAAAGTTTTATGGAGAGCCTAAGGAGATCAAACATATTCAAGCAACAACCATTGTATTCAAACTTGTTAGAGCTAAAAAATTCCCCTCAATATCCACCACATTTCACTTACATCAAAAGATTTATTGCCTCCGGTTCTACATTGTGTTCAACATGAAATGAAAATTTTATGTGACAAGATCCATCAAATCAGCACCATTCCCTTTGCATATACCCATTCATCCTTCTAGACATCCACTAAGAAGATAATTTATTCCTTTATCGTAATACCACAACAATAAAATAAAGTCTGAGTGGGTTGGCGGTTCATAACTAATCAAATAAATCATAAACCGCCATACCACCAAAAGCTCAATGAACACATGCCGTGAAGCGGTATGCACCACCATACCGCCAAGGGGTTAATCAATGTATGCAGTAGAGCGGTATGTACCGCCACCCTGTAATGAGAAGATTTAAGTGGAGCAATAGTGTATTAAGTATTAAAAAAGGATAACAAACACCGTAATATTGCATAACAAGGATATTATGGTCGTGGCATAGCGGTATGTATACCGCTATCCCGCGATCATGAAGATAGAAGACGTATAGATAAAAAGGCATAAATTGGACACCGCCATACCACAGCAAGTGTAACAAGTGATAGTGGTAGTATAGTAAAGACCTATCATGACATCATTACAAATTGTGGTAATAAATGTATGAGATCACATCAGTCACCTTGATGCATGAATCCAACGGTGCATAATCAATTTCAAGGTAGGAGCTTATCACAAAAATATTTAGCGAAAGGTGGGTATTAGTGCTGACATGATTGAGTGTAAGCTCTATTAAAAATAACAACATTTCCCAACTGTTGCACTCATTTGTAAAGCATTATCATTGGGGAGCTAAGGATACTCGAGGAGGAGCTCTACAAGCACCAAATACCTAAATAAGTGAACAAATAACTCTCTAAAGAAGCTCGATTGGTGTGAATATTTTTCAAAATCTCTATCATTTTCAATTTTTTTAAGAAAGAGTAGAATCATGCCACCTAAAAGGAAACAATCGAAAGCACAGAAAGGTAAAATTGAAATTAAGGATGAAGAACCTAAGGAAAAGAAGAGGCCTCTACACCAATCCATTTTAGATATACTCCCAAATTCCACCAAGGAAGGTAACAAGAAATTCCTCATAGATACCGCACAAGACTATAGGGATGCCATTATTCCTAAATTGGGGTGGGACCTATTTTGGTATTTTTATAGAAAAAGCAATGGGAAAGTCCCTATGTCAAACCCCTAGGTGTTTGACTTGGCCAAATTGATTGTCCCAAATGTAATTTTTGATGTGGAGTTTATCAGTTTGTTAACTAAACACTACCACCCTACTACCAAAATTGTAAGGCTTCCAAATGGTTCGGTGTTAGTTGAGGTAACCAAGATAGCTATCATAGAGTGCTTTGATTTAAACAAATAGGATTTTACCAAGATAAACCTACAAAAAAGTGAGGAAGAATACACCAAGTTGAGAATAATTTCTAGAAGTGATGAGCTTCCTCTATATATGAAGAGAGGTATTGGCAACAAAACAATCCCCATTTCCCCCTCCATTACTGAGCCAATAACTGTAGCAGACTTTCAATAATATTTTTTGAATACCTATCTTGCTCCGTGCCAAATATTGGGGATGGATGCTCAAGATAAGATGCCAATAAGCCTAATGATGAAAGCCATGAGAATCCAAAATTTGGAGACTAATATAGAATATGACTTTCCCTCATACCTAGAGAAGGCATTGAATGAAGAATTCTTACAAGTCATTGAAGATAGGGCACCCATTACATTTAGACACTATTCTTTGTTGTGTCATTTGATATTATATCAGAATCGAGACAAATGGACCAAAAGAATGGACCTGGCCAGAATTGATGAATAAAGGAATCCTAGACCTATTCAGAGGTGGTGTTATATTTGGGATAGTCAGTGTAAAAACTCAAGCTTTGTGATATTCTATGAGGATTTTGTGCATAGAATCCTAGGAGTCCTTAGTTACTCAATACCAATATAACCCACTAAAATGTTGCAACTATTGAGACCTCTAGCCCTAAGACCAAAGCAGGGTCATGCACACAATTTTGGTGATTGATTATTCCTCCCTGAGATCACAATAGTAAGAGTCTATGGGTGCCCTGTTGCTCCACACATACTACCGAAGTTTGTGTCCCTTAGACTAGCATTTCGAGAGTTTATGTGGAAAATTATGTGGATGGAAAAGGGTGTGATGCATAAATATTAGAAGGGAACATTTTTTCCAAACTTAACCAAGTGTCAAGACTAGTCAGTAGGCTTAGACACTTTGGAGGAGCTGCAGTATTACATAAAGACAAAATATGCATTGAATTCTAGAAAAGGAAGAGTTTTTTATCTTGAACATCATATGAATCACAAAAGGCATAATCTTCTCACCAAGTCAATAGTTGCACACCAAGTAGATTATGAAGAAAATGTGATAAGAAATTTCCTTACTTTTTAGGAAGTGTTTTACAGAAAGAAGAAATGGGAACTTATGAGGAAACTTGAAGAAGAGAGGAAGCAAAATTACAAAGATTTCCTAGGCTATTTTGTTGAAGAAAGTGACTCTATCAAAAGAATAGATCTGATAATTGATAAGTTTGAGGACTTATATGGAAAAAGAGAATCACTTCTTCAAGAACACAGTGGTATGGTGATTGCAGAGCATACCCCAGACATAATTTCATAATCTCTTATGGAGAAATTACCTCCTAAAAGATACAAGGCACTGAACCATTAGTCCCATATGAGGAAAGTGAAGGGATAGGAGACACTGAAGAAGTAGCTAGTCTCCAACAATCACTAAAAGGTTATGTTAAGGTCGACCAGCCAATCCATGGGACCAATGCTCATAAGCCTGGAGAAATTATGGATGATAAAGAAAAGGCGGGTATGAAAATGCATGAAGATGAAAGGGAGGTTGTGGCTAGGCACTTCGTAGAAGATGATGAGTTTATTAAAACTCCAGAATTTAGGGATTTTTGGACAAAAATGAAGGTGAGAGAATTTGAGGAAAGAATGGAGATAAATAAGATGGGAATTGAAGAATCCCAAAATGATCAGGTGGTGGCACAAACCTTCAAGGAATCGAAAATTGATAATATTTACATTAGCCCTCAAAAGGCTAGAGAAATGATTTTCAAAAGTAACATGCTCATTTTCCCTGGCTTGGAACTGAAGAAAATGTTTTTCCTTGACCAATTTCGGGCCTAAGAAGATCCTATGCTAGTTGTAGAGTTTGAATTTGAGGAAGGAGTGAGTGGCACATGATACAATCCCAAGATAGAAACCCTAGATATATGGATCAAGCAAAAGAATACACAAAATCTAAAATTATTAGATGTGATACAAGGAATGAAAGGGGATTCCATGGTCATAAAATTGCAAGACACAACCCCTTTAGAAGTTGTCACCATGACTATGCATTCAACTATGTTTACTCATGAAATTTTTAAAGGATTGGAAGATAGACTGGAAGAGTTTGAGAAAGAGAAAAATTTCATAAATGATGAAGTGAATAAGTTGTTCATGGAGAATGTGAAATTAAAGGAGCAGTTAAGAGGATCAGGAACTTCATAGGGTAAATAAATGGTGTTGTATGGGCATTAAAGTGCTTTAGTGGATGATGGAGAGAACATTTATGCTGAATAAATGAGAGCTCTCAAGAAAGAAGTGGAATAAATGAAGAAGACCAGCAATAAAGCTCGGGAAGAAGTTATAGAAAAAATTCTTGAACATAGGGTGAAGTTGATTGTGGATAAATTGGAGAATGTATATGATAGATACAAACTACTTCAACAAGCTATTGATCAAATGAAAACACATATGCTTGTGTTGGATCCCCTATTCAAGAAGTGGCATCCTATACACCATAATTTGTTTAAGTTATGCAGAGTCCTACAAAGGAGTATTGATGCTCCAACAGCCTTGAAACCAACTGAGCAGATAGTCAAGATGATCATAGATGAATTTCAATTTATACAGGGAGAGGAAAAAAGGATTAAAATATGAATGGACTCTTTCCATACTCTAAAGAAATGGTATATACCAAAAATAGTAAAATATGATGGCCAGCTTAGAGACCTTGAAGAGTGGAACAGGGAGTTTGGTCAAATTATTCATAAGTGTATTACCCACATACAAAAGGATTGTGACATCAATCATCATAGGCTTAATCTAATTCTGGATGGATTTATTACTTTTGATGTTGGGTATCTGAAATTTTTTACTAATGTGAAGACATTGTTAGATAGTCAGTGGCAGGCTCATTTTTAATGTACTAAGGATCCAGGAATACAAATGGCCATCAGACTTCACCATATATCAGTGGGAGGAGAATTATCTAGCTTCAAAGGAGTAGGTCACTGGGATGAGAGCATTGAGACGTCTATCAAGGAGATGAAGGCTTTTCCATATCAGTGATCATGGGCCTTCTACAATGATTAACGAATTCATAACGTCAAATGTATTGAGTTCTATTTATTTCTTTAATTATGTTAATCAAGCAAGTAGTTAATGAAGAGGTATGGTTTTGAAATTGTGCCTCATTTTGTAAAGGGCGTGTAACTTGTTGATTCCCATATAAAAATGGAAACCAAGGCCTTGATGATCATCGCCAGTAGTAGTATATAGGTTACAATAGTATAGTTTATTCCATCCATCCACTTCTGCATTTCAGAAAACTTTTGCAATCAATGTATATTTTTTTGAAGAAATATAATGGAGAAGACTATTTTTAATTGGTGTCTTATTTTTAGTGTTCAACTGTTGTGTTAATTTTCATGCTTATGTGTTGATGTGTTGTCTCTAAAGTGGTTCTCTTAAGTTATTCAAATTTATATGATTTTTCAGGACACATTTGTTGTTGCTATGTGGTTGTCTTGATTGGGTTTTGGTTGGAGTGAGTTAAAAATCCTTTCAAATAATTCATTTTAAATGGTTCTTATTAAGGATTAAAATCCTCTTAAAGTGATTGTTCTGATTGGTTTCCCTCAGGCTAAGAATTAAAAATCATTTCATAAGATCACAATAATTTGGGAGAATAACACTGGGATTCATAAAGAAGAGTATAGTAGTTGATAATCCTGCACGTTTGTACGAGGTGCAAGCATCTCAAGTGCCCAACAAGTTAGAGTTAAGATGAAGAATAGGTTTACCCTTCACACATATCTGTCTCCATAAAAATCATCCACCCTCTAACTCCATTCACCCAATAGATTAGGCACTAGTCAAATTAGAATGATCTCATACAAACTTTACTCATTCATTTGATTCTCAAAACATCTATAGTAGGAAATAGTCATTAGCCGTGCATCTACTTCACACCTGTGTACCATTATGAGTAGGTTTCTTAGATTAGAGATCATATTCAAACCTTAAAATATTCCTTATTACTTAGGTACACATACCTAGGTTTAGTAGAGCCTAAAGAGAAAGGGTTGATCAATCACATTCACCCCATTCGTTAGCCAAAAACATACTAAGAGACTGGCACCTTCTTAAGGTTCAAAACCTACATTTTTGAGACCTAACAGATTGGTGACTCTACTAGGGAGCACTCAAGGAAAGTATTCAGCCTATCCAAAGTCTAGGGTCAATTTAAGCCTCTCATCATAGAGTCATAAGTATCCACAATTCGACCACTTGATTGAACAAAATACTCTACTGGGATAAAACAAAAATCATCCAAATCTTAACTTTCCTACTTATGAGAAAGTAGGTGGTGACTCTGTTAAAATTTTATGACTGATAATTTGAACATTATATAAGAGAGATTAGATCACAAAAATCAGAGATATACCATATCAACCACAATGGATGGCAGAAGGTCATTGCACAAAGGGAATCCAAAGAATAAAATGGTAGGTGGACTAACAAACATGAATATCCTCCTTCAAAAACTGACACAAATAAGAATGAAGTAGTATCCAATCAATCAAATTTCATCTGCGATGATAAAGGGAACACATTGGAGCAGCCTTTCACGATGCATAATATCCATCTTGACACTAATGAGGGATACCATTCAATGCCACTCGCTGACAACATTCACAATTTCGAACCAAATCCACAAATGGAAAGTGAATTCCTTTCCTAAGCAGATGAAGAACAGAAATGGAGGCAAAGGGAATATGATCATGAGATGTCTCTCAAACAAGTAGAGGAGACCCAATATGGATTCATGGATCATTCTTCCCTTGATAAGGATTATGATGAAATGACCACTCAAGAATTGGAATAGCATGTGGAAAGACAAAGGGAGGATCTTAGGAAAAGGGAGCAACTGATAAAAGAAAGCCAAGAGATATATCAACGAATGTCTTAGCTAAATGTACACTCATCAAAACCACCTATATACTTGCCTCCCCACAAGAAAGGAGGAAATATCAATTCACATAGGTCATCTCAGAACATGGGTGCTCCAAGTACTTCAAAAGCACCTCACAACACAACTGGGAAGTCAAAATAAAATATGCAACATAATGTGCCATTGCAACATTCACATCCACAAAATACCAGCAACTTTTCATAGTCTTACCCACCTCTAGGACAACAATATGTCCCACACTATCAGCACCATGTGCCTCAACAGAATGTATATTCTCACCAAAACATTCAACAAAATGTACACCAACCTCAATATGGATTCCAATAATTCCCCAATCCCCCACCTTAGAATCCTTATCCACAAAATTTTACAAGCATAGGAAGACAATTTGACTTGATTGGATATCAATTATACTCATACCCCATCGATAGCAACTAGAGGAATACTGTCCCTAAATTCACAGGGAGTAATGCAATTACAACAGAGGAACATATTAGAAACTTCAATGCTTTTGTTCAGGACCTAGGCATGGAGCAAGAAGATGTCCTTATGAGATTTTTCATGATGTCCTTAACTGAGGAAGCAAGGTACTGGTTCAATAGCCTACCAGATGCTTCAATTACCTTTGTGGTAGACTTTAAAGATAAATTCTTAGAGCAGTATGGAAATCAATGTGCTCTTGAATTTGCATTGCATGATTTGATAGGCATTCAAAATCATCAGAATGAATCTACTTTTTACTTCAACCATAGATTCTCCAAGCTTAATAACAAGATACCACAAGGATCCAAATTAGCTGATGTAGTGGCTTTAAGCATCTATTTGAAAGTATTTGATCCTAAAATAGTCTATGATCTCAAAAATAGATGTCCTAGCAGCTTGACTGAAGCACAAAAGGTTTCTATAACCATTGAAAACAATAGGAAATTTTTTGGCATGATTGGAAAAAGAGACAACCTTAGGATCCCACAAAATCCTAACAATCACCAAAATAGGAAAGAAAACCAATATAAGAATGAATTTCCAAGATTACATGACATGCCATATAACACCACTTGGAAGGATGGATGACTAGTAGGAAAACCAAATTGGAAAGATACCTCAGATCCTCTGAAGAAACATGGAGCACATGTAGTGGGGACTACACCATGGTTTCCACCATGTCATAGACCCCATGCCCCAAAATATTATGTGGTGGCTCAAGCCTACCAGGAAGATGAATGGATACAAGAATAGGATAGGGATGGCCACACAGTAAATATGTTAAGATGAAGGTCCCATCAAACCAATGATGGATACTTGTCCTTTGAGGATGGATGTTAATACGATGTCAGCAACCAGAAAAACAATGTTAATATGGAGAAAGAGGTATTCTCTGACTTAGAAGAAAATACAAGAGAAGTAGCCTTATAATATAACACCACAGTTTCAATTGAGAACACCAACTGAAGAAGAAAAGAAGGCCATCATAACAAAATTTATGGCTGAAGCCAAAATAAAATACAACTTAAGAAGTAGACTTGTAGATATAGACCAAGGAACACCTAGAGGCATGTTTATAAAAGAACAAAAAAACAAGGAGAATCTCTCATCTGGCCAAAAGAAGGGTGAAGCAAAGAGGCCTTAGAAGGAAGCTACAAATATTGAACCTCAAAAAACACCAAACAAAGTTCAAACTAAAGCAAAAATGGCTACTAAAATAGAGAAAATAGAACAAGGGATGACTGCCCCTTCATTTGATATCGTTCAAACACTAACTCAAATAAAGGTGGCAGTGCCCTTGATGGAGATGATGAAATTTGATGAATATAGAGACACAACCCTCAAGTTGATTGCCAACACATCTCACAAGCAGAAGGATCAGAACAAAGAGATGAATGTCATTGAGTAGGAAGCTACAAAAACACTAGAGGTATATTTGGGAGATACCCTCACAAAAAACCCCTCACAGGTGGATCCATTTTACACCATGCTTGTGATCAATAACAAGTTGGTAAAAAATAGAATGATTGACTTAGGAGCAACAATCAATATCATTCCTTTGGATTTCATGAAGGAATTAGGTCTATGGGTGAACACCACCTGTGGAAAATGCTACGCCATGGATAACAGATCGGTCCCAGTAGTTGGAGTGATATGGAACATAGAATTAAAATTGGCATCATATCCTTAGGCAACATATAGGACAGACATCACCATGGTGGATACTCCCCCTTACTATGGAATGTTATTATCTAGGCAATGGACCACAACAGTAGGTGGAAATGTCCAACTAGATTTATCCTATGCCACAATACATGTGAATGGAAGGGAAGTCAAGTTGTACAAATAAACTAGATCAGAGCATGTCATTGAGCTCTTTGACCCTAATCAAATGAACTGCATTTGTGATATAGACCTTGGAAGTTTTAGAATTGAGCATTCAAACCCTTATTTGCTAAACACAGATCCAATTACCAGAGATATTTCTCAAAATGAACATGGCATATGGAGGATGTATTTTGATGGAGTATGTAGGAAAGAGGGGAATGGAGCTAAAATTGTTTTCATCTCACCCAATGGCACAACATTAAGTACTCATTTTTGTTGACATTTGAATGCACACATAACATAGCAGAGTATGAGGCATTATTGTTAGGCTTAAACATTGCCACAAAGCATGGGATCAAAGTGTTAGTCATTCATGGGGATTCAGAGTTGGTTGTTTCACAAGTGAGGGAAAAGTATTCTACAAAAAACAAGAGATTGAAGCAATACAAAAATGTAGTGTGGGATACTATAGAGCTCTTTGATTCTTTTTCCATTGAGTGGGTAGATAGATCAAAAAACTTGATGGCTGACTTCTTGGTAAATGTGGCTTTGAAAAGGGACGACATTACCTTGGCAGGAATCTCACAAGTGGAACTCAAGACCAAACCTGTAGTTCCTGACAACATTTATAATTGGTAGGTCTTTAATGATGACATAGATATGATCAAGTTATTACACTGCATTGATCAGTATCAAGACCAAGAGATTGATTTTAATGCATTCATTGAAGAAGTGGATGGTAAACAAACTGTGTTTGGCCAAGAAGTAGCACAACTCAAAACAAATAAGATTCCTAAAGGGTTAGTAGCATTGGAAGGGTGTTCTATGGGAGTGATCAAGGAGACATGAAGAAAACACCTATAAGAAGGAAAGATATTGAAGAGATTAATCTTCGGACTGAATTAGCTCCAAAAAGGGTATATATTGGAAATAAGATAAGCCCTATAATTAGAAAGATGTTGAATACACTGTTAAGAAAATATAAGCATTTTTTTGCATGGTTTTATGATGACCTTAAGGCATATAGAGAAGATCTATTTCAACATTAAATTCCATGGAAGCCTAATACAAAACCCTTCAAACAAAAAAAAAGGCCAATAAACCCTACTCTAGAACCCAAGATGCATGAGGAACTCATAAAACTCAGAGGAGGTATCATTAAATCCATTAGACACTCTACTTGGGTCTCCAACTTAGTGCCCATCAGAAAGAAGAATGGATACATAAGATTGTGTGTAGATTTTTGAAATTTGAATGTATCCTCTCTTAGAGACAATTATCCCCTTCCAAACATGGAAGCTATGATGCAGAAGGTAACAGGATGTGAGCTCTTATCCATGATGGATGGTTTTTCAGGATATAACCAGGTGAAGGTGAAAGAATCAGAATAGTATAAGACTACCTTTACTGCACCTTGGGGCACATATGTCTATGTGAGGATGCCATTTGGCCTCACAAATGTTGGGGCCACATTTCAAAGAGTTATGGATGTTACATTTGTTGATCTGATTAATACAATAATGGTGGTGTATCAAGATGACCTCACATCATATTCTAAAAAAGTTGAAGACCATATTGAACATCTAGGGATCTTCCTCAAAGCTCTGGAGTATGGTATTTCCTTAAACCCTAAAAAGTGCCATTTTGTTGTGACTAAAGGAAAAAATTTGGGTCACGTAGTTTCTAAGGATGGAGTAAGAATTGATCCAAAAAGAGTGGAGGCTATAGATAAGATCCCCATCCTTAAGATAGTAAAGGCTATCCAGTCTTTCTTTGGACAAATAAACTTTGTAAGAAGGTTTATATCAAATTTTGTTGAGATTGTCAAGCCCATTTCAAAAAAATTGAAAAAGGGAGCTAAGATTGATTAGATTGTAGAAGCAATTGAAGCATTCATATCTATAAAAAGATTAATCAAGGAGGCCCGAGTATTAAAGTCACCTGACTTCACCAAACCATTTCAAATTTTCTCATTTTCTTCTTACCACACAATTACGGTAGTAATGTTGCAGAAAAAAGATGAGGGGTATGAGCAACCTATACCATTTTTTAGAAAATCCCTCCAAGGAGTAGAACTAAAGTATGAGATTATAGAGAAACAGGCGTATGCACTTGTTAAATCTGTGAAAGCCTTCTAACCTTATTTGGTAGGTGCTAAGGTAGTTTCCTATGATCCTAATGCTACAGCCAAGGATGTATTTATGCAAACTAAAGTTATAGGGACAAGGTGTAGATGGATTAATAGAATTCAAGAGATTGATAATGAAGTCCAAATCACCAAATTGGTAAGAGGACAAGGGTTGGCCAAGCTCATGGTTGAATCAAATTTTGAAGTAGCACATATTTGTAACATAGGGGAAGAAGAAGGCATGATTGCTAGTATTAAAACACTCCATGGTACACCAATGTGATGTATTACCTCAAACATCAAAAGTGTCCTAAGGGATTGAGTGACAATCAAAAGAGAACTTTAAAGTTAAGTGCATCAAAATATGTCTTTATGGATGGAGACTTATATTGGAAAAAAAGAGATGGTATGTTAATGTTATGCTTAGATGAATCACAGGTGAAGCGTGTATTGAAAGAAATGCACGAAGGTGTTTGTGGAGGGCATTTTTCAGCAAAAAGCTACTGCTCACAAGATTCTTAGGGTTGGATATTATTGTCCTAGGTCTTCAATGATTCTTTTGATTACATACAAAAGTGTGAAGCTTGTCAAAAAAAAATTGGAAAGATGAAATATCATGGAGCATTACCATTAAGACCCATGCAAGTTGAAGCTCCATTCCATTAGTGGGGAATTGATTTCATAGGCGAGATTGCAGATAAATATAGTGGAGGCCATAGATGGATTTTGGTAGCTACTAATTACTTCACAAAATGGATAGAGGCCATACCTACAAAGCAGGCCACTAGCAAGGTTGTAAAAAAAATTCTAATGGAGAACATTATCACAATATTTGGATTGTATGTGAGGATAATAATAGGTAATGGCATGTGCTTTAGATCTGATGAGTTCAAAAGGTTATGTGAAACCTATGGTATAACAATCTCTTACTCTTCCCCATACCATCCGTAATCAAATGGGTAGGTCGAGTCCAACAAAAAAAGCATCTTAAAGATAATTAAGAGAATGTTGGACAACCATAAAAAGGCATGGGACTCTGAACTAAGATTGGCAGTCTGGGTAGATAGAATCAAAATCAAGAAATCAACTGGAAAATCGCCCTTTGAATTGGTCTATGGAACACAAGCAAGAATGCCCATGCATAAACTTTTACCAGTATATAAGTTTATACTACAAGAAGATTTGGATGTTCCTGAACCCATGGAGGATAGGATGGAATATCCGGTAGAGTTGGATGAAATAAAAAACTTGGCCCAGGAGCATAACACTAAAATGCAATCACAGATGAAATACTTGTTTGATAAAAGGGCTAAAGATAGAAAGTTTGAGGTGAATGACATGGTTCTATTATGGAATTCCATATGCCAAGACAAAGAGAAGCATGGTAAGTTTGAAGCTTTGTGGATGGGACCATTTGTTATTACTAGTAAAGGAGGTGAAGATTCTTATTATCTTCAAAAAATGTTAGGAGAAGATCAGGAATTTCCAGTGCATGGACAATTCCTGAAACACTTCTTTTCTTAAAAAATATTATTTTCCATGCACAATAGTTTAGGTTACCCTTCCCCCTTCCCATCCCATTCAAATCACATTTTCCCATGGTTTGCATCCCAGAGATCATTTTTGGATTCTTGCAATGACCTCACAATCATTCATCCCCAATCGGAGCCACTGTTGGAGCTAAATATTTCCCCTCAATATCCACCACATTTCACTTACATCAAAAGATCTACTACCTCTGGTTCTACATTGTGTTCAACATGAAATGCAACAATTTGTGTGACAAGATCCATCAAATCGGCGCCATTCCCTTTGTATATATCCATTCATCCTTTTAGACATCCACTAAGAAGATAATATATGCCTTTACCACAATACCGCAACAACAAAATGAAGTCTAAATGGGTTGGTGGTTCATAACTAATAAAATAAAGCATAAGCCTCCATACTGCCAGAAGGTCAATGAACACATAAAATGAAGGGGTATGCACTGCCACACTGCTAAGGGGTTGATCAATGTATGTGGTAGAGCGGTATGTACCACCACCCCACAATGAGAAGATTTACGCAGAGCAATAGTGTGGTAAGTATTAAACAAGGATAACAAACACTGTGGTACTACATAAGAAGGATATTATGGCCATGACATGTAGTGGTATGTATATTTTTGTCCCACGATCATGAAGATAGAAGATGTATAGATGAAAAGGTGTAAATTTTGTTAGAAACCCTAGATCAGACATGCAAACCTAAACACCTTCCATAGAAGAGAACACATAAAAAGCAGAGCTTTGCATGTGAATGTGCAAATTGATATTATTCAGGAATTTAATGTTACAATGAGATGATTTGCTTTATAAAAGCAAAGTATGCAACCCTAATGTTGACCTAAAAATAGCTCAACCTAAGAAAAGTTATGCAAGTGTAATTAAATATTAATTACACTAACACCCCCCCATAAGTGCAACTTAGGGAGACTAGATAAGCATGCACCTAAAACTAAGATGAACGCAAGAAAGCATGAATGGGTCCCGGCAACAAGGCCTGATCAGGTACCCATGTACAAATGCAATAATGAGGTAGAGAAGGACAACCCAGTGGGACAACCCCCCCTACAATGAGATGACTGCTGCAAAGAAGCACTGGAAGAACACTGTGGAGTAACACTGGAACCGCAATCCGGCAAGCAAGGAAAGATACTTCTGTATACAAGAAATCATATCGAAATCATAATAATGTGACAGCAGACCCGATGCCACGGAACACTCGAACACTCCAAACTGGAACAACCCTGGAATCCATAAAGCAACAGTAGATGGTATGATGATGACAGAATCTGGAAGCCATGAATCTCAATGCTGATGTCAAAACTGAGATTGAAACTCTTCCATGGGAAAAATTACCATATAGACTCGGGAACAATAACCACAAATTTAGTGGCCCTCAAACTGAGATGGATCCGATGCGGATCACTAACCATAGGCTCTCAATCTAAAGTGTGAACCAAAATGAATCTGGTATGTGTCAATCTAAGACAAAAATGTGGCCAAAAGAAACTAGGAAACCAAATTACAACCCATGCGAGTTGCCATCAAAACATGATGAAGATTATTATGCAAGAAACCCCCCCGATGGAACTTTATATCAGTTCGTTTATTACAATCCCCAATGACTGAAAAAGGAGAGAATTCCTAAAATGCATAAATAGAAAATGAAAATAGACCTTAAATCTGTGTAGAGGACTAAACCAGCTTTCCAATTCCGCAAGAATGGCGAAAAAAGGATCACTGAGTCAAAAGATATGCCCTCCGGAGTGAAAAATAGAACATCTGAGTTCAAGGACCTGCAAAATAAATCTGGAGAAAAATATAGAAAAACTAAAATTTTGAATAGATCGGCGCTGGAATCAACTTTCCAACGGTATCTCGTTTGCAAAAAACGGACACCGTACGCAAAAGTTATACCCGATTTCGTGAAAGTGCTCTAGAAAGGCCAATAAGGCCTGCAGGCAGCCCAGGGGGCTAAAACATTTCGGCCCCTGGTCCTGCATGCGACCAGGGGCTGGCGGATTGGGGCTGGGGCGAAGCCCATGCTTCTCCATATGACCGCTCGAGTGTTGATTGAAGCCCTCAAGAGCTGGCGGCGAGCCCCTGGTCCTCCATATGACCGGGGCGGAGCTGCAAAGGGCCGCGGGGGCTGGGCAGACCCGGCGGTGGGTTGGCGGAGTGGCCGGTGGGTGGTCGCACGGTGGTGGCCAGATTTGCACTATGAGCACTGGCTCACATCCCAAAAAAACCACGTTTTTTCAAAAAAAAATTGAAAACCGCGCCTCATGAAGCATGCTGGGGAAAAAAAAATTGCCTTCCGAATAAACTTCGCCAAAATCGACGAAACGAAAGGCGATCTTAGGGTTTTTGGCCACTACGAACGCAATGGTGACCTTTGTTTTGGCTCAAAATGCTCCAGAAAAATGGTGACCTCCAGAGCTTCCAAAAAATCACCAAAACTGAAACCCTCACAGATCTGGCAAATCATGACCAAAATCTGCAAAATGAAAGCCAAACCTGACTTTTTCCAGTGCTCTGAATCCAATGGAAAGGCTCGATCTGATCCAAAACGCCGCATAGATGAACTCAAGGCATGAAATCCTCGAGGAACCCTGAACGAAATCTGTAATGGTTTTCTCCAAAAATTGAGAAGGGGTTGCATGTCAAGGCTCTGATACCATGTTAGAAACCCTAGATCAGACATGCAAACCTAAACACCTTCCACAAAAGAGAAAACATAAAAAAGTAGAGGTTTGCATGAAGATATGCAAAATGATATATTCAGGAATTTAATGTTACAATGAGATGATTTGCTTTATAAAAGCAAAGTATGCAACCCTAATGTTGACCTAAAAATAGCTCAACCTAAGTAAAGTTATGCAAGTGTAATTAAATATTAATTACACTAACAAATTCGACACCGCCATACCGCAACAAGTGTAACAAGTGACAGTGGTAGTACAGTAAAGACCTATCATGGAATAATTACAAATTGTGATAATAAATGTATGAGATCACATCAGTCACCTTGATACGTGAATCCAATGGTGCATAATCAAATTCAAGGTAGGAGCTTATTACGAAAATATTTGGCAGAAGGTGGGTATTAATGCCCACATGACTGAGTGTAAGCTCCATTAAATATAAGAACATTGATCGACTGTTGCACTCATTTGCAAATCATTGTTGTTGGGGAGCTAAGGATACTCAAGGAGGAGCTTTTCAAGCACCAAATACTCGGGTAAGTGCATGAATAACTCTCTGAAGAAGCTCTATTGGTGTGAATATTTTTCAAAAGCTTTGTCATTTTCAATTTTTTTAAGAAAGAGTAGAATCATGCCACCTAAAAGGAAACAATTAGAAGCATAGAAAAGTAAAATTGAAATTAAGGATGAAGAACCTAAGGAAAAGAAGAGGCCTCTACACCAATCCATTTTTGATATACTCCCAGGTTCCACCAAGGAAGGTAACAAGAAATTCCTCATAGATATCGCACAAGACTGTAGGTATGTCATTATTCCTAAATCCGGGTGGGACCTATTTTGGTATTTTTATAGCAAAAGAACTGGGAAATTCCATGTGTCAAACCCCTGGGTGTTAGACTTGGCCAAATTGATTGTTCTGAATGTATTTGTTGATGTGGAGTTTATCAGATTGTTAACTATATACTACCACCTTGATACCAAAACTATAAGGTTTCCAAATGGTTCAATGATAGTTGAGGTGACCAAGACAACTATCATTGAGTGCTTCGATTTTAAAAAATAGGCTTTGACCAAGATCAACCTACAAAAAAGTGAGGAAGAATACACCAAGTTGAGAATAAATTATAGAAGTGATGAGCTTCCTCTATATATGAAGAGAGGTATTGGAAATAAAAAAATCCCCATTTCCCCCTCCATTGTTAAGCCAATAACTGTAGAAGACTTTCAATAATATTTTGTGAATACCTATCTTTCTCTATGCCAAATATTGGGGATGGATGTTGAAGATAATATGCTAATAAGCCTAATGATGATGGCCATGAGAATCCAGAATCTAGAGACTAATATAGATTATGACTTTGCCTTATACCTAGAGAATGCATTGAATGAAGAATTCTTACAAGTCATTGAATATAGAGCACCCATTATATTTAGACACTATTCATTGTTGTGTATTTTGATATTATATCAAAATCAAGATAAATGGACCAAAAGAATGGACCTGGCCAAAATTGATGAACAAGGGAATCCTACACCTGTTCAAAGGTGGTGTTTTATTTGGGATAGTTGGTGTAAAAACTCAAGCTTTGTGATATTCTATGAGGATTTTGTGCACAAAATCCTGGGAGTCCTTGGTTACTCAATACTGAGATTACCCACTAAAATGCTGCAATTATTGAGACCTCTAGCCTTAAAACCAGAGCAAGGTCATATACACAATTTTGGTGATTGTTCTTCCTCCCTGAGATCACAATAGTAAGATTCTATGGGTGCCCTGTTGCTCCACACATACTACTGAATTTTGTGCCCCTTAGACCAGAATTTCAAGAGTTTATGTGGAAAATCATGTGGATGGAAAAAGGATGTGATGCATAGACAGAAGAAGGGCACATTTCTGCCAAACTTAACCAAGTGTGAAGACTAGTCAGTAGGCTCAAACACTTTGGAGGAGTTGCAGTATTACATAAAGACAAAATATGCATTGGATTCTGGAAAAGGAAGAGTTTTTGATCATGAACATCATATGAATCAAATAAGGCATAATCTTCTCACCAAGTCAACAGTTGCACACCAAGTAGATTATGAAGAAGATGTGATAAGAAAATACCTTACTTTTTAGGAAGTGTTTTATAGAAAGAAGAAATGGGAACTTATGAGGAAACTTGAAGAAGAGAGAAAGCAAAAATATAAAGATTTCCTAGGCTATTTTGTTGAAGAAAGTGACCCTATCAAAAGAATAGATCTGATAATTGATAAGTTTGAGGACTTATATGGAAAAAGAGAATCACTTCTTCAAGAGCACAGTGGTATGGTGATTGCAGAGCATACCCCAAACATAATTTCATAATCTCCTATGGAGAAATTGCCTCCTAAAAGATAAAAGACACAAGGCACTGAACCATTAGTCCCATCTGAGGAAAGTGGAGGGGTAGGAGACACTGAAGAAGTAGCCAGTGTGTTACAATCACTAAAAGGTGATGTTGAGGTTCACAAACCAGTCCATGAGACCAATGCTCATAAGCCTATAGAAAGGATGGATGATAAAGAAAAGGAAGGTACATAAATGCATGAAGATGAAAGGGGGGTTGTGGCTAAGCGCTTCATAGAAGATGATGAGTTTATTAAAACTATAGAATTTAGGTATTTTTGGACAAAAATGAAGGTGAGATAATTTGAGGAAAAAATAGAGATAAATAAGATGGGAATTGAATAATCCCAAAATTATTAGGTGGCGGCACAAACCTTCAAGGAATTGAAAATTGATAATATTGGCATTAGCCCTCAAAAGGCTAGAGAAATTATTTTCAAAAGTAACATGCTCATTTTCCGTAGCTTGAAATTGAATAATATGTTTTTGCTTGACCAAGTTCAGGCCCAAGAAGATCCTATGCTAGTTGTAGAGTTTGAATATGATGAAGGAGTGAGTGGCACAAGATATAATCCCAAGATAGAAACCCTAGATATATGGATCAAGCAAAAGAATACACAAAAGCCAAAATTATTAGATGTGATACAAGGAATGAAAGGGGATGCCATGGTCAAAACATTGCAAGACACAACCCCTTTAGAAGCTACCACCATTACTATGCATACAGCTATGTTTACTTGTGCAATTGTTAAGGGATTGAAGGATAGATTGAGAGAGTTTGAGAAAGAGAAAAAGTTCTTAAATGATGAAGTGAATAAGTTGTTCATGGAGAATGTGAGATTAAAGGAGTAGGAACTTCACAAGGCAAAGAAATGGTGTTGTATGCGCATTTGAGTGCTCTAGTGGATGATGAAAAAATTATTTTTGTTGAACAAATGAGAGCTCTCGAGAAAGAAGTGGAAGAAATGAAGAAGACCAGCAATAAATCTCAAGAAGAAGTTATAGAAAAAATTCTCTAACATAGTGTGAAGTTGATTGTGGATAAATTGGAGAATGTATATGATAGCTACAAACTACTTCAACAAGTTATTGATGAAATCAAAGTGCATATTCTTGTGTTGAATCCCCTATTCAAGAAGTGGAAACCTATACACCATACTTTGTTTAAGTTATGCAAAGTCCTACAAAGGAGTATTGATGCTCCAACAACCTCAAAACCAACTAAGAAAATAGTCAAGATGATCATAGATGAATTTCAGTTTATACAGGGAGAGGACAAAAGGATTAAAACATGAATGGACTCTTTCCATACTCTAAAGTAGTGGTATATACCAAAAATAGTAAAATATGATGGCCAACTTAGAGACCTTGAAGAGTAGAAGAAGGAGTTTGGTCAGATTGTTCATAAGTGTATTACCCCCATACAAAAGGATGGCGACATCAATCACCACAGGCTTAATCTAATTTTGGATGGAGTTATTGCTTTTGATGTTGGGTATCTGAAATTTGTTACTGATGCGAAGACACTGTTAGATAGTCGGTGGCAAGCTCATATTCCAAATATATTGAGTATCCAGGAATACAAATGGCCATTAGACTTCACCATATATCAATGGGAGGAGAATTATCTAGCTTCAGAGGAGTAGGTCACTAGGACTAGAGCATTGATACATCTATCAAGGAGATGAAGGCTTTTTTCAGATCAGAGATCATGGGCCTTCTACGATAATTAAAAAATTCATAACATCAAATGTCTTGAGTTTTGTTTATTTCTTTAATTATGTTAATCAAGCAAGTAGTTAATGAAGAGGTATAGTTTTGAAACATTGCCTCATTTTGTAAAGGGATTGTAGCTTGTTGCTTTCCATATAAAAAGGGAAACCAAGGCCTCAATGATCATCATCAGTAGTAGTATATAGGTTACATTAGTATAGTTTATTCCATCCATCCACTTCCGCATTTCAGAAAACTTTTGCAATCAATGTATATATTTTTGAAGAAATATAATCGAGAAGACTATTTTTAATTGGTGACTTATTTTCAGTGTTCAATTGTTGTGTTAATTTTCATGCTTATATGTTGTTGTGTTGTCTCCAAAGTGGTTCTCTTAAGTTATTCAAATTTATATGATTTGTTAGGACACGTTTGTTGTTGTTGTGTGGTTGTCTTGATTGGGTTTTGGTTGGAGTGAATTAAAAATCCTTTCTAATAATTCATTTTAATTGGTTCTTGTTAAGGATTAAAATCCTTTTAAAGTTGTTTAAATTTTGATTGGTTTTGCTCAGGCTAAGAATTAAAAATCCTTTCATAAGATCACAGTAATTTGAGAGAATAACACTGGGATTCATAAAGAAGAGTATAGTAGTTGATAATCATGCACATTTGTACAAGGTGCAAACATCTCAAGTGCCCAACAGGTTAGAGTTAAGCTGAAGAATATGTTTACCCTTCACACATATCTATCTCTATAAAAATAATCCACCCTCTAACTCCATTCACCCAATAGATTAGGCACTAGTCAAATTAGAACAATCTCATACAAACTTTACTCATTCATTTGATTCTCAAAACATCTATAGTAGGAAATAGTCATTAGCCTTGCATCTACTTCACACCTATGTGCCATTGTGTGTAGGTTGCTTAGATTAGAGATCATATTCAAACCTTCAAATCTTCCTTATTACTCAGGTACACCCGCCTAGGTTTAGCAAAGCCTAAAGAGCAGGGGGTGATCAATCACATTCACCCTGTTCGTTAGCCAAAAATGTACTAAGAGACTAGCACCCTCTTAAGGTTCAAAACTTGCATTTTTGAGACCTAACAAAACCCATGATCTTTATCAAGTGGGTAGATATGAAGGATGATGAAATATTCAAGGAGGACCTCTTATCAATGATCTACAAAGAAGACCAAGAAGAACCAGAACAACCACAACCCCTTCCAATTGATACTAGCAATAAAGGGTACTAGCTAGCTAAACAAATGGAATACACTGGAATAGGTGACCTTGGGCTACACAAACAAGGTATATGGTAACCTATTATAGTGGAACAAATAAAAAAGAACATGGTACTAGGATATTGTTTGATAGACATGGATACTCCAAACACTAGACATACCTATTGTAAGAAAGGAGCTCCTTCTACTAGCGTTAAGAAATTGGATATCTACCATCATATAAACTTTGACTTACCAATAGAAGACCTATTTGAGATCTTTAGCATGAGTATATTCCCTACCTAACTTAGACAAACTATATCTAAAGACCATACTTATGAAACAGACTACAACACGTATGAGTGGGATGCCACTAAATGTGATTCCTTCGCTTCTACCGACGATGACCTAGATACCCAATGGGAAAATAATGTCAAAGCTATATTGACCGTTTCAACAACTTTTATAAGCTTTTTAGATAATTATGACAACCTACCCCTCTGATACCCATAGTTAATAGATTGGAACCAACAACAACATACACCTGTTTTGGATCAATTCCAAAATGATGAAGCTACTACAGAATTTATGGGACTATGAGCTGATATACCATCAGGAGATCATAAAGTAGGGTTTTTCATGGAACTCAAACAGGGAGTGTATTTCAGATGGCAAATTGTGTCCTCTAGTCGCAAAATAAAAAAAATAAAAAAAATCAAAGTGAGATACCTTAGGGAAAACCACAATGTGGCTTTATCGGGTCCTAAAAATAGAAAAATAAAGGATGAATCTAAGGGTGAAAACCTCTATGAGGCATGCGAGGATGGAGGATTCGATCTCCCTATTTTTGAATATCAATAAAATTCAATGCTCCTAGTTGAATAAGTTGAGCCTATTAATGTTGGCACAACAGAAGCACCCCAGATTACATATCATGTAGCATCACTAGAGCCTGAAGAAAAGATGAACTTCTCAATATTCATCAATGAAAGGAAGATAAACTTTGCATGGACCTATGCAGACATGCCAAGGCTAGACCCAACATTGGTCATACACCACCTAGCCATAATTCCTGGAGCTAAACCCATCAAACAAAAACTATGGAAAATGCATCCCCATATAGCATTGTTGGTAAAAGTAGAACTACATAAATTATTAGATGTGGGTTTCATCAGACCAATTGATTATCCTGAATGGATATCAAATCTAGTACTAGTATCAAAGCCCACTAGGGGCATCAAAATTTGCATGGACTTCCAAGATCTAAATAAATCTTGTCCAAAAGATGACTTTCCTCTTCCAAGTATAGACATGATTGTAGATTTAACTGTAGGACATGAGATGCTATCACTAATGGACAGTTTCTCTAGGTATAATCAGATAAAAATATCCCCTAATGATCAACATAAAATAACATCTACTTGTGCATAGGGGACCTTCTATTGGAGTGTCATGCCATTTGGTCTAAAGAATGTAGGAGCAACCTATTAGCAGGAAATGACTACAATCTTTCATGATATGCTACATACAATTATGGAAGACTATATGGATGAAATACTAATGAATTTTGTAAAGAGAGAAGAACATTTAACTAACCTTGCAAAATTATTTGATAGGCTCAAATAGATAACTTGAGGCTCAATCTGAAAAAGTGTGTATTTGGAGTAACATCTAGAAAGCTGCTAGGGTACATAGTATCAAGAAGATTCCTCGAAGTAGATCCTATAAAAGTAAAAGCTATATAAGAGATGCCTCCTCTGAAGATATTGAAGCAGCTAAGAAGTCTATAGAGGAAACTACAATCCATAAGGTGGTTCATAGCACAACTTGTAGACAAGTGTCATCCTTTCACCCATCTACTGTGCAAAGACATCACATTCAAGTGGGATGGTAGATGCAATCAAACATTCCAGCAAGTCAAAGAGTATCTACTCACTCCTCCTATACTAATGCCACCTATTCTAGATAAAGCAATGATACTCTATGTATCTACAACACAAGCAACATTAGGATCTCTCTTAGCACAGTTGGATGATAACAAGAAGGAGAGAGTGATCTACTATATTAGCCGAAAACTGGTGGGATACGAATTGAACTATTCACCCATAGAAAGAGTGTGTCTTTCTATTATCTTTGTGACACAGAAGTAGACACTATATTTTAAATAGATAAGTAAAGCTAATCTTAAAATTAGATCCACTAAAGTACCTACTAGCAAAATCAGCTCTAATCAATAGGATTGCTAAATGGGTGATGATATTGAGTGAGTTTGACATAGAGTACGTAGACAGAAAATCCATCAAAGGATAGATAATATTAGATCAACTAGCAGAAGCACCAATGGAAGACCACCAGCCTCTTACAATAAACTTCCCAGATGAAAGCATACTTCTAACAGAACAAACAAGTTGTTGGACCTTGTATTTTGATAGGTCCCACACTCAACATGGCTCAGGAGAAAGAATCCTATTTCTCATGCCATAATGATATAGCATACCTAAGGGTTATAGAATTGCTTTCCCATGCACAAATAATATCTCAGAGTATGAAGCACTAATCACAGGACTCAAAATGGTCATCAATTGGAGGATAAAAGAACTGCAAATTTATGAAGATTCTCAACTGGTAATTAGACAAGTAAATGAAGGGTATCAAAAAAAGGATGACAAGTTGATGCCATATAAGAGGATGGTGGATAGTTTCAAACAATATTTTTTCACCATCATCTTTGAGCAAATTCCATGGATCAACAACAGAGCAGCCGACACCATGACAATGATAGGTTCACTTCTTGATATTCCATAGAACATTGCTAAGTACAAATTCCTTATGGAACAACTGCTCATACCGACATTCAACATCCCAAAATCAGAACTAGTGTATGTTGTTGTTGGTCCTGACTCGCCATGGTACCAAGACATGTTTGATTATATCCAACATGGTATCATACCTCCTAATTTGAAAACCACCCAAAAGAAAACCTTTTCCCATAAGACTTCCCAATTCACAATCCTAGGAACACCTTATATCGTCAAAGTTTAGGAGTTATTTTATTTCGATGTCTTAATGTAGAAGAAGTGAAAACCACCTTACAAGAGGTACACGAAGGTGTTTTTTGGGTCCCACTCTAGTGGACTTAAGCTCATACAAAAATTACTGAGAATAGGGTACTATTGGCCTTCCATGGATCAGGAATGAATTCAGTACTCCAGAAGATGTCCTCAATGCTAATATCATAGTGACCTTATTCACAAACCAACACAAGAGCTGAGACCTATCACAACACCATGGCCCTTCTCCCAATGGGGATTAGACTTGGTAGGTAATATTTCTCCTGCTTCATCAAATAGACATAAGTTCATTATTACTGCAATTGAATACTTAACGAAGTGGATAGAAGCAATTCCATTAACCTATATCACAAGAAAATAGATATCAAATTTTATCTTGAATTATCTTATATGTCGATATGGAATCCCTCAAACCATCATAACAGACAATGGAACCCCATTTAAAAACCAAAATGTCAAAGAAGTTTGTTCTAAGTTCTCTATCCAGCACAGATTCTCCACACCCCACTATCCCCAAGGAAATGACCAGGCTGAAGCGTCTAACAAAACCATCCTGAAGATACTAAAAAAGACTATTAATGATAGCGACCATGATTTGCATTTGCAACTGAACCCAAATCTATGGGCTTACAGAACTAGTACTCATACACCTACAGGTGCCACACCATTTTCCCTGGTCTACGAATTTGAAGAATTCTTACCTATCGAAGTTGAAATCCCCTCACTGCAAATATCACTAAAAGGCATGGTCAATAATGAAGAGTATCAAATATTCAGATTAAATGATTTGGAACTCCTAGATGAAAGGTGTTTGAGCACATTAAACCATCTTCAAGTTTATCAAAATCAGCTCAAATGAAGCTACAATAAAAGTATCAAAAACAAAAACTTTCAGGTTGGTGACTTGGCACTCAAGGAGAACCAAAAGGTATAGCTAAATCAAGATGGAAAAAGTAAGTTTGAACCCAACTAGTTAGCCCCATTCATCATCACAAAAAGCTATGGCTCTGGAGCTTACCAATTGGCTACCCCTGAAGGAGAACCTTTATCCAAACCGTTGAACAACAACCATCTTAAAAAATTCTTCACATGAGCATGTCAAAATACCCCAAGCAAAAGGTTAAAAATCAAAAAGTTAAAAAAGCAAAAAAAAATCAAAAAGAAAGAAAAATAGTAAAGAGAAATAAAATGTCCTTTATGTGAAAACCACTTTGTGGCACTTCTAGAATAGGTACCACAATGAAAGCTTGGAAAACGGGCACTACATTTGAATAAGACTTGCATCGTTATATATCGGTACTATCTGAAGCATCCACCCATTCATCCAATAATAAAACATGTGTCCAACCATGGCTTGATGACTGATTCAGTATTGAACCTTGTTGCACCATCAACATCTCTATCCCTTAGTGAAGATAATATTTCCTCAAACTGCGGGTAACTTCTCAAAATAGGTAGCAGATTAGATCGTTGTGTATCCCATCATGGTCAAAAACTATCAAAAATTAAAAAAATCCAAAAAACAAATAAAAATCAAAACAAATTCATAAAACATCAAAACACCAAAAACATGTTGTGCTGTTGAGTCAACACTATTCAAACTACGTGGTCTCTACATGTATAATGTAGGCAAGGCTTATCAGCCCTCGAGGCTATAGGTCGGCCCCCTTAGGTGTCTATCATGCCTTATTTTCAACTTAGTCAAAATTCAAAAGTCCAGAAAACATTTGAAAAAATTCAAAATTCAAAAACATTCACAAAATAGGAAATCCAGAAAAACCATTCAAAAAAATAGAAAACATCAAAAACATATTCTTATCAAACCAAGCAAACTACAAGCCTCTGTGTGTACAACATAGGCAAGGATTATCTTTGATGAGCCCCTGAGGCCCTAGGTTAGTCCCCTGAAAACAACAAAACTAACATCATAAAAATAGAAAATAAAAAAGGTCCTACCGCCATCATCACCAAACGCAATAAAATTTTCATCCATAATAAAAAAATCATCACACTCACTCTTTGACAATGCAAAAAACAAACAAAGCAAACATAAAAATCAAAAATTCCAAAGATAAGATCAAACGATTAGACAACTATCAAGTGAAAACAATGCCAAAATATTAACTACCTATCTATTGACAATTTACCAACAACATCCTAAGATATGTCTTAAGGGATTCGTTCCTATGATAGACATAATCAACAATGGATAATAGCCTGAAACCTCAAAACAGATATGGAAAGTGATACTGCAAAATTGTTTATCTTTTTATAGTCTTATCTTTTTCTGATTTATCATAATACCACATTCTCAGGATCTCTCAAGGATGTCCATAAGGCTTTAGAGAAGAAGGAATGGTGGTATTAACTATCAATTTTTGTTAGTTCTATTTGTAAGATATTTTTGTGATACTACCATGGCGAATACCTATTGCGTTTGGTATATGAAAGTTATTTTGAGACAATTCATGTAGCAATTGCATGTTAGGTATTACATACCTCTCTGTGTAACTGGTCCGAAAAGTTTTAACACAAGTCAACCATATAGTCTAACAAGGTTTATGTAAATCTGGTATGAGCAAGAATTTTCTTTGTATGTTGAGTCAAATTCCACGCAATAGATACAAAGCCACCTTGGTTATTAATACTCTAGTGCATCATGTCTATTTGCTACATCAAAAAGGATTGTTAAAAATGTGAAGTCTCCATGCAAAGGCAAATCAACTCTCAATAACTAACAACATCAAATTTCTATCCATCATCCAAAAAATTCTTCTAACTAACATCCATCCTGCATCACAATATCATTAGTACCACATGCATCCTGCATCCACAATTGTGTCAATACATATCATGATGATAATAAAGAAATGAAAACATCATATATCATGTATAATGTATAAAGCATACATCGCAATTGTAGGATATCATCAACATCATTCATCATATATCAACATCCATCATATACATAATAAAACTTCATATGAAATAAAATATGATCAATCCATCCATCCATATTATATGCATACATCAAAAAAGTACAAAACATAAACATAAGCATATATACATCATCATCCATGATCATGAAATAAAATATAATGAAGTTGAATCGAAACATGTATATCTCATATATATCATCATCAAAAATGAGAATGTCAGGTACATCATCATGGAAACATGTGTGATCATAATACAAAAAAAATACATATGTAAGAGGCCTCGACTGGGCCAACAAATATATATATATACAAAATTATGTCTACAACAATGTCTCTGAAACAATAAAACATCATAAAGATCAAGTACAAGTTTCCTACTACCCAGTTGGAGGGAGAAACCTCTAATAACCCTGGCTATGGTGGGGAGAATGACATGGTTGATTAGGTTGTTTGATTGAGTGTCCACTTGACTTAGCACCCGTAGCAGTACTAGGCTCTTTGAAGCGCGGCTTCTACTAAGCTCTAGGTACAAAGGCATCATACAGAGTCTGATAATACGTAGCCTCTCTCATGTACTAATCTCATTCTGCTCAGAGGGCATTGCACTCTTCTTTAAGGTTATCCCTCTTGGCTATAATCACCTGTACCTAGGCTACCACAACATGACATCGCCCACTCTTCATGTCTCACTTGCCCCTAAAGTCATCCCTCTTCATTGTCAATGTAACAACCTGAGCCTCTACGGCCTGTCACTGCACCACCTCTGCATCTCTCATAGCCATCATATAAGATAATTGTCCCACTACATCACCAGGTGGTGGAGGAGGACCTGGAACCTATACTTGATCCTACTGCATCGAATCATCATGTCCATCATGTTGTCTATCCTACCAGGCTTTGTCCAATTTCTCAAAAACAATCTACACTCACTGTCTCTCACCGTGATGACCAGTAATCCCTGCTCTCCCTACAATGGGCATAGCGCTAATAGGATTTGTGAACCTCAAGGGAATATGTCTGGCCCACCACTAATAATAGTCTTGTGTGGTCCAAGGATCTACCTATCCAACTAGCCATCCCCACCTGAGCAGGACAAGAGCTTTAAAATCTGCAACAACTACATCTTAATCTACCTACAACCCCCATACCTAGACCTCTTGAGTTGTCCTACCAAAATGAGCCTCATAACCATCTGCAAAACAACCCTATCTCTCTCTGAACTATCAAAAAACATGATCAAGAAGATATCTCTCTAACAAAGAATGAACAGGACCAATAATCCATCAAGTCTATCTACAATATGATAACTGCTCCTAGTCATCGGACCATGCCTCGCAATCCAAATACGGTCTCCACATAAAATCAGGCATGTCATCTATCACACGATGCCAATAAGGCAGTTGCCCAGGCCAAGTGTAATGTAGAAAGTTGTCATACCTATATGAATATGGATCCTTGGGATCCTGATCCAAATGCCATCATGCCTGGTAACTGGGATGTGCTCCTAGGCCCATACATGGAGTACTGACATACATGTGGAAATATAAGTACCTCCACGGTAGGCAACCTCATGCATATCTCAATACAGGTGAGCGAGGACACAAGGTCCCCACACATATCTGGTGTCATGCTCAAACATCTGTTCAATACAAACACCCCAACCAACAAGAAACTACCTGCCCCATTAATCAGGAATGGAAATCCCCGAGACCAAACCACATAGAACCAAGGAAACTAGATCCGTACTACCAACAAAATTAGATAGGTCTATCTCTACCTCATGAACCTTTAGATTCCTAACACCAAGCACTCGGTGCATGGCATGTGTACCTCGTCGAACAGAGTATGTCACAGGCTCTCCATGAATAGGTACACGAAGGATCCTCCACACATCCTTTAGGGTGATGCTGGCCTTCCCAGTAGGTAAATGAAAGGGTGAGGTCTTCGAGTGCCACCTCTCCACAAAAGAAATCATCATAGCTCTATGACATCTAATCATAGGCATATAACAAATGTGTCATAGCCCCACAACATCTAGCACATCTCTCTCCAACTCATGAAAACCAATTATCGAATCGAATAGATTGTGTGGCCATCGCTCCCTCGACAAAAGTGATTTGACAACTACCTACAAAAATTCAACCCACGATGTTAAGGATTCACTATGAAAACACGAAACAAACCTATGACAATGAATAAATTGGCTTAAAATTCTAAAAATGGTAAAAGTAAAAAAAAATTAGCAAAAGCGGACATCCTTTTTACAAAAGCAAATAAAACAACAAAAAGCAAACATTGTTTTGTCAAAAGCGGAAAACAAAATCAAAAGCAACAATATCAAATGCAAACTTTTTTCTCAAAAGTAATTTTTTTTTCACAAAGGTGGTCATAAAATTTGAAAAAATTCAAAAGCGAAAATTTTAAGCAAATGTAAAATAAGAAGTGAACAACTATGTCAATAGTGAACAAGTATGGCAAGTGCACATGGAAAACACAAGTGTGGTTCAGTTACAAACTACAAAAGTGGTAAAAATGAATCAAAAGTGACCAAAACACAAAATTACGACTATCAACCACTTTAACTTCAAGCATTCATTACACAAAAATGACAAATCAAAAATAGGAAAGGGAAAGGTACATATTGGGGCACCGATGCCTGCAGGTCATCTAAACTCAAGAATCGCATCAACACGATGTGGGGCTCCTCAAATCCTCACCATAGCTTCTCAATAATTGGAAAATCATGAAATCTAGAGGTAAGAAATCTTTGTAGGCTCATAATGCAAATGAGGAGAATTAAGCCCTAATTACCTATTTTAACCCTCAAAACCCTAATTTTTTACCTATGAAAGCTTCCTAGGTTGAAATTAGGAGCTCTTAGGTACGTTTGAACTATCAATGAGTCTTATAAGCTTAAATTTTCATCCTCTACGAATCTGAACTAAAATAGAACATTATCGTGAGCTCAACCTAAATATTGATATTTTTGGCCAACCTCTCGAGGGGGTCGCCTAGAGTACTACCATCATTCCGCTAACCACCAAGGCATAGTGGAACATATAAAAAAATTCAAATCTTGATCTTAACACCGAAATATTTCAAACAAAGTAACCAATACTTTATCTCAAAGAGGGGAAAATTGTAGACATGTAAAAATGACCTAACACTTATCGCACATCCTAAATAACATTTTCTCATCATCAACATCATTATCATTGAATATCACTGCATTTCATATCAATTATACCTAAAACCCTAAATTCCTCTATTAATTGAATAATATTACATTATTTAATTCACTTTTTCACTATTTTTTGTTAGAGTAAAGGTTTTAACTTAATTATGTTGATTAAGTTACCTTTATTCCCTTCTTAAGATTTCACTTTAGTTTGCATAAAGTGACATTTAATAATTATATTAATTATTAAATGTTTTTCTATTAGGGTTTCTATTAGGGTTTTTCCTATTAGGGTTTCTATTAGGGTTTGCATGATCTCATTTTTATAAGGATTGATCTCATCGTATATTCATAACATTGAATTCCCTTTTGTTCTGATAATATAATTTCTCCATTATTTAGAGCTTCAAACCCTTGTTTGTTTTCTCCATCCATTCTCTTCCTTGTGACAGGTTTCCATTTGCATGCAGGTGTTCTTGGAGTCTGAAGTTGGTTTTGACAACTTCTACATGGTATCAGAGCTTTCCTATTGCATGCATGTTCTTGTTTGAAGACTTTGGAGTTATTTGGAGCTACAAGGTTGGATCAGGCATTCACAGTTTTGGGGTTTGCATTTTTTGATCCAGGGATTCACTTGCAATTTCAAAGCATTTTGAGCCCAAATGGATCTCGCCATTGCGTCCGCAGCGGTCCAAAACCCCTAAATCAACTATTCATTCATCTATTTTGGACAAAGTTGATTTGAGGGGCAAAATTTTTTACCCATACGGCCGTCCGCCTGCCTGGTAAAAAAAAAAATCGGAATTTATTTTTCCACATCATTTTTTCATCAAAAAAATAAATATTTATTTCTGCAATTTTTCGCAGTTTTCATTGTAAAAAGTTTGATTTTTTTATTAAAAAAAGGCAAAATTAAAAAAGCCTTTCTAAGGCTTGATTAGGCCTGCGGTTGCAGGGACGATACCAAGGGTACCGCCGCAATGGCAGGTGGTGGCCCTTGGACACCGCCCCCTGCAGCAGCCGGTACCGCATGGGTACTGCCTTGCCACATTGGCAGGCGGCGGCCCCATGCGAACCCCGCCATTTATTTATTTTTAGTTTTTTTTCAATAAAAAAATTAATGTTTTTTTCTATGGTTTTTTTTTTAAATCAAAATGTTTTTTATTCTTGTTCTTTTTATATAAAAAACATTTTTTTATTAAATAAGTCCAATCGCGCTTTTGCGGTGATGACCGTTTGGCCGTCAAATTTTAGCCCGCATTTTTGCTGCAACGGCCGTATGACCGTCAAATTTAATGTAGCGCTGGTTTTTTCCCCTTTGGAGCTATTTTCTTCCAGAGGCCATAACTTGGGCATACGATATCATTTTTTGGCAAACGATATATCGTCAGAAAGCTGGTTTTCTCAACTTTCTAGTGGTGTAGGTTGCATCACTTCTTTTTTCTTTTGGTACATTCTACAACCAATTGAAGTCAGAGGAGCTGCTTTCAGTCCTGAGCTCATAACTTTTGATCTGTTTCTCCATTTTTTGCGATCTCAACGATGTTGGAACCATATTTCAGAGCTCTTCAGTTCCATCCATGCAATTTTTCCAGATTTCACTCCAGGTATATTTTATTCAATTTTTTTTGTTTTCACACTCTGGTGAATTACCTGGACATATTCTTTCTTGGAAACTTTTCATTTGCATGGGATGCTTCATTTTTTGTTGTTCTTCATGTTTTTCCAGCATTTTGTCCTTTGTGGGCATTTTAAGCATCATTTGTAAGCACATATTTTATGTAAACGCACTGAGATAAAGTGCCACACTATTGTACATGTATTTTGGGGATTTTGCACATAAGGTTGTGCCATATTTTGTACTCGCATTGTTATTATAAAGTGCCATGGGGGGTTGTGTAGTGCCTTTGTTTTTTCATCACACCTTTGTTCGGTGAGTGTCCCTCCACGACGACAGTGGATCCATATGATTCCAACCTCATGCATTTGTGCTTTGTTTTGTACACCACTTTTTCAGTTGCAGGTGCTTTCTTGTGCACTTTCAGATGTTGTTTCTTCTCCTTCATGCATTACAGGGTGTTACACACCATTTCAATGGATCTGTCAAGCTCTCCCAGTTCAGCATTATGGGGGGGTATTATGTTGTTCGTGTTAATTCTTCCTTGGTTTCACCTTGGAAGGGATCTTCCATTCTTAGTTGATCAGTGTTTTTCAGACTATTGGTACTTGTGTCATTTGTATCTTCGTTCCAAGTGTTTTTCTTTATTTTCCATCTGATTCGAGTAGTGTCGTTTGGGGCACTCATGCAGATTGTTGTCTTCTTGACAGACTATTGGTACTTATGCCATCTGTATCTTTGTTCTAAGAGTTTGTCTTTGTTTTCCATCTGATTCGAGTAGTGTCGTTTGGGGAACTCATGCAGATTGTTGTCTTCTTGATCCTGATCATATTATCTTCAGAGGAGGTTCTTCAGCACCATAGCAGTCATCTTTCGACAGTTGTTTGCAGCTTCTTCTGCTTCAGAGATGTTCTTCATGGCTTTCTGCATCTCTTTTTGGAGTAGAGTTTTTCCCATGAGGTTTTCTCTATTTCTCCTCTTTACAGAGATTTGGTTGTATTTGGGTACCTGATATGGCCTAGTTGTCGGGACCCATGTTTTCCTTCTTGCATTGTAGTTACCTTTGCTTTTTTGCACATGTTTGTAGTTGCACTCTTGCTCATCTTAAGGGGGGGTGTTAGAGTAAAGGTTTTAACTTAATTATTTTGATTAAGTTACCTTTATTCCCTTCTTAAGATTTCACTTTAGTTTGCATAAAGTGACATTTAATAATTATATTAATTATTAAATGTTTTCCTATTAGGTTTTCTATTAGGGTTTTTCCTATTAGGGTTTGCATGATCTCCTTTTTATAAGGATTGATCTCATTGTATATTTATAACATTGAATTCCCTTTTGTTCTGATAATATAATTTCTCCATTATTCAGAGCTTCAAACCCTTGTTTGTTTTCTCCATCCATTCTCTTCCTTGTGAAAGGTATCCATTTGCATGCAGGTGTTCTTGGAGTCTGAAATTGGTTTTGACAACTTCTACATTTTTGACAAATTAAATAAATTTTATTTATCTAATAAAGTCCTAAACCCTAAATTTCCTCTATTAATTGAATAAAATTACATTATTTAATTAATTCACTTTTTCGTCATCTTTGACTAATTAAATAATTTCATTTATTTAATAAAGTCCTAATCTAACTTTATTCCTCCTGATTAATTAAAAAACACCAATTATTTAATTATGTTGCTAATTCACTTTATTCCCCTAAGTTAAAACGTGAGTTTAATTAATCATTTTTCCCCAAACTTGAATAATTAAATAAATTGTTCAAAACATCATCAAAAAGGTCAAAACAAACAAATACAACTTTGTTTGTAAAAGTCAGACATGATTTGCACATTCAAATCAAAAAAGATTAATTAATTGAATCAATTAATTAATTATCCTCACTCACTTTCATGATTGAGCAAATTATGATCCCCCTATTGCTCACTCTATTCCTGACTAATTCATCAGTTCTTCAATCCCACTAAAGGCCCAAATTGATTTCTTCAAATTCCACAGATTATTCCATTTATTTCCTCAATTCCACTAAACACTCAAATTGATTTCTTCAATCACATAGATTACGTAATCAAAATACACTAATTATGCCCATCTAAATCCTCTCAACAATTTTGAATCGTTGATCTCACGATATTCTACTACGCAATCCTGAGCGTTCATTTTGAAACACAAAGTCTATATAACAATCATCTTCTTCCTCAAAAATGATCGAAGAATCAACATATTTTACACAATGAAGTAATGCTAAAGTCATAATCATTTTTTTGACAAAGCTTTACACACATATTTGATCAACACATGCACAACTTTGAAGATTTTTCTATGCACAAATGGAGGCTTCGCATTGATACAACAAACAATCCAACATCTTTGCAAACACACTTTGACACAGGATGGTAACACTACAATTTTTTGAATTCATTTGATATTGTTTTGTTTCAATTGCTTTCTTGAATTCATCATTCTCATAGTTTCATTTCGTGAGTAATGGGTGTGAATCATGATCTTTGTTTTGAATTAGATTAGTTTCAATTCATTTTATTTTGATCTTATTGCACTTATCTCATTTATCCCTTACACAACAGTTAATTATTTTGTTACCTATTTCAAATTCAATAATAGTAATAGAAGATATTCTTGATTTTATTACTATGGCTTCAATAGCAACAAAACTAACAAGAATAAGATGAGGGGCCCTTATAAGAGAATTGAGCCTCAGTCCTATGAGGCTCTCATGAAAAATGTTGAGCTCTAGGAGATCTTTGAAAAGGGGGGTTGCTCCCCTTTTTTTGAAGTCATGAAAGAGTATAATGATAAATTGACATGTAATTTTTTCAATTCATGGGAACATGGTTTGGTGACCATCGAGGGTTTCTTATTCTGGGTTAGTGATGGCATCATTTCAAAATTTACTAGCTTGAAGTGTGAGGGTGAGCACACTGAGAAGAAGAGCAACAACAACTATGATAGATTCATGGTTGCTTTCTTGGAAAATGGTGAAAAATTGGTGAAGTTTCAGAATGGCTACAATAGGGAGAGACTTTTGGCACCTTCGAGTATGGTAATTCTTCAAATAATAAATTATTTTACTTTAGAAGGTTGTTTCCAAACCATTCATGGTTATCATTTTCTGATTTTAAATCATATCAAACATGGGTCAAAGGTTAACTTTCCCTTTTACCTTCTTTCCTCTCTTCAAAAATGCATCTTGGATGGGGCCTATCCTCCCCTTCGCCAATTTTTAATCATGGCCTTGTATAAGTATAGTCTTTCTATTACACCTAAGAACAACCCTTTGGGTAGGTAAAGTAGTGTTAAAATTCAAGAAAGTGAACCTTCCCCTTCACCTATTAAAATTTTTAAGGGTAGCCCTAGCTCTACCCTCAAGCTTGGGGGTAAAAAGGTTGTTAAAATAAAAAAGGTGTCTGGGTAAGTGCACCAAGTTGTGACACAAAAATGGCTCTTAAGATGCCACTTTTTTTTAAATCAGCAAAATCTAATGTGCACAAGAAAATGTAGTTATACTCAAAATTTGAAGACGTGGAAAGAACAAGAGTTGTAGTGCTCTGAGTCTCGTTTCTAAGCTACTAATTTTTTTAAAATAAATGAAGATTAAGGGTTTCAAAAAGGGGGGACCCAAAACAGGTCCTATTTTTATCAAAAAATAGCATAGTGTCTAAGCCCCCCCCCCTTTTCATTAATTTTTTTTTAGAATTTCAAAAATTTGAACAGTGAGAAATTAGCTAACACCATGTAGTTTATCCCCATTCTTTCGAATAATTTTTTTAATGAATATATAATATATATGAATTTTCAAAGTGGAAACATCCTAAAAGCTAAAATTTGAGCGTTCTCCCCCTAAATCTTTTGAAAACTAATCGAAAATCAATTATTTTTTTCATCAAGTGTAGAATGGAGTCTAGTTTAAAAAATTTAATTTGTTTCAAGATTCGATGAACAAGTAAAAATATATCCTAAAACTAGCACAAGTTGGTTTTTGACAAAAAACGGAGGCAATAACAAGAAGTTATGGATGAAAACCTTAACATAATCAAAATATAAAAAAATTATATATATAGATAGCTAAGAGAGATCCTAACATCATCAAAAAAAATTTATTAACTTGCATTGAAAGACGTGCAAATGAGACAGTTAACACAGCCAAAAAATATCTATAAATTTGGTATCCTCTTAAGAAAATCATGTCCATAAGTAGCTCATTTAGTGAGCGCCAAATTTGGCGCTCTCCAAATAGGACATCCCACTTGGCATTCACCAAATTTGGTGAGCGCAAAATGGGATGTGCCATTTAAAGAGCATCAAATTTGGCACTCGTCAAATGAGATGCATTGACAAAAAACTTTGTTTTCTCTTTGTGTCTCTCTCCACCACTTTGATAATGCTTAGAGTTTGTGATTTACGATCATTGATGGATAGTTGAGGTTTTACCTTTCACTCCCTCTCTACCTCCTTCCCTCTTAACCAATACATACCCATTAGATCTTTCAACCCTCTCTAGGTCTCTCCTACACTCTCTACCTTATCTTCCATCCTTAGGGTTTAAGGTATAGGGTTGAGGGTTTAATGTATAGGATAACTCACCCTCTCAAGTATGTTCTTCCCTCTATCCCTCCCACCGCCTCTCTCTCAAGTCTCTCACTCCCTCTATCCCTCCCACCCCTTCTCTCTCAAGTCTCTCCCTCACTCTAACCCTTCCACCCTTTGTCTCTTGGATCTCTCACACCCCCTCTCACTCTCTCTAGTCTCTCCCTCCCACCTTAACTACTCTCACACTACTCCTCCCTCTCTCAATTCTCTCCCTCCCGCCCTAACTAGACAACTCTCTCTCTCACACTTACTCTATCCCTCCCACCCTCTATCTCATGGATCTCTCACACACGCCTCTCCCTCTCTCAAGTCTCTCCCTCCCACCATAACTAGACAACTGTCTCTCCCTCACAAGTTTCTCTCTCAGGTCTCTCCCACTCCCCCTCTCTCTCTCTCTATCATGATGTGCACATCTAGGTAAGGTTAACTCTAGTATCAACAAAGAAGATAAGAATTATCAAGGGTTACATTCAAGCATCTGTATCTTAGAAAAAAACTCATTTAAGCAGGATATCATTGGCAGATCATGATAGAAACAACATCTATATTAGCACCAACAATGTCTATATTGTAGAAGTTGTCAAAACCAACTTCAGACTCCAAGAACACCTGCATGCAAATGGATACCTGTCACAAGGAAGAGAATGGATGGAGAAAACAAACAAGGGTTTGAAGCTCTGAATAATGGAGAAATTATATTATCAAAACAAAAAGGAATTCAATAAGTGATGAATATACAATTAGATCAATCCTTAAGAAGGAGATCATGCAAACCCTAAAAGAAACCCTAATAGGAAAAGCCCTAATAGAAACCCTAAAAGGAAAACATTTAATAATTAATATAATTATTAAATGTCACTTTATGCAAACCAAAGTGAAATCTTAAGAAGGGAATAAAGGTAACTTAATCAACATAATTAAGTTAAAACCTTTACTCTAACACCCCCCCTTAAGATGAGCAAAAGTGCAGCTACAAACAAATGCAAGAAAGCAAAGGTAACTACAATGCAAGAAAGAAAACATGGGTCCCAGCAACTAGGCCAGATTAGGTACCCAAATACAACCAAATCTCTGTAAAGTGGAAAAATAGAGAAAACCTCATGGGAAAAAGCTCTACTCCAAAAAGAGATGTAGAAAGCCATGAAGAACATTACTGAAGCAGAAGAAGCTGCAAACAACTATCGAAAGATGACTGCTATGGTGTTGAAGAACCTCCTTTGAAGATAAGATGATTAGGATCAAGAAAACAACAATCTGCATGAGTGCCTCAAACGACACTACTCGAATCAGATGGCAAACAAAGGCAAACACCTGGAAGGAAGATACAAATGGCACAAGTACCAATAGTCTAAAAAATACTAATCAACTGAGAATTGAAGATTCCTTCCAAGGTGAAACCAAGGAAGCATTAGCACAAAAAGTATAACACCCCCCCATAATGCTGAACTGAGAGAGCCTGACAAATCCACTGAAATGGTGTGTAACACCTAGCAGTGCATGAAGGAGAAGATATAACATCTGAAAGTGCACAAGAAAGCACTTGCAACTGAAAAAGTGGTGTGCAAAACAAAGCACACATGCATGAGGCTGGAATCATATGGATCCACTGTTGTCGTGGAGGGACACTCACCAAACAAAGGTGTGATGGCAAACAAAGGCAAACTACACAATCCCCCATGGCACTTTATAAAGCATTGTGAGTACAAAAAATGGCACAACCTTATGTGCAAAATCCCCAAGAGACATGTACAATAGTGTGGCACTTTATCTCAGTGCGTTTACATAAAAGATATTGCTTACAAATGATGCTCAAAATGCCCAAAAAAGGACAAAAATTGGAAATACATGAAAAACAGCAAAAAACGAAGCAACCCATGCAATCAAGAAGTTCCCAAGAGCAAATATGTCCAAAAAAAAAGACAAAATGCAAACCTAATGCATACAAAAAAGAAAATAGTGCATGCACTGATGAATGTTCACATCTGTCTCCATGATGGAAAATAAATTCAAATTTGTATAGATGACAAAATCTGAAAAAAAAGGCCTACACCACTATGAAGTGTTTGAAACTAGCTTTCCGTCGATATCTCATTTGCCAAAAACGAACACCATGGCCAAAAGTTATGATTTTTTCAAAAACTGAATTTAGCTTGCCGGAAATGGGTTTTCTAACAAAAATGTCTATTTCTAATTTGATTTATGGAATATCTACTCATTGTTTGTAGACAAAAATAAAAACCCAGAAATATTTTGATGCTAGAAACAAAACCCGGAAATTGTTTTTTGATCGAACAAGCAGAAGATTAAAAAATAATTTTTTTTGACCTTCAATCAGGAGAAAAATAACATATGATGCTTTTTGGACTGCGATTTTCTCCAGATATGTGCAAGATATGCAAAATCTAAAAGATACCCAGTTCAGATTTCGACGCTGGCTACAAAACCCAGAACTCGTTTTTCTTGCAAATAAGCGAAAAATAGATTTTTGAAGCAAAAATGATGACAACTCCAATAAAAAATGACTTGCAACAAACCCTTAGAGCTCCAAATTCTTCAAACAAGAACAGTATAATAGGGGGGTGTTATACTTTGCAGGAGTTGTCAAAACCAACTTCAAACTCCAAGAACACCTGCATGCAAATAGATACATGTCACAAGGAAGATAATGGATGGAGAAAACAAACAAGGACAGACATGCAGCAGGAAAGCTTTGATACCATGTAGAAGTTGTCAAAACCAACTTCAAACTCCAAGATCACCTACATGCAAATGGATACTTGTCACAAGGAAGTGAATGGATGGGGAAAACAAACAAGGGTTTGAAGTTCTGAAAAATGGAGAAATTATATTATCAGAACAAAAGGAAATTCAGTAAGTGATGAATATACAATTAGATCAATCCTTAAGAAGGAGATCATGCAAACCCTAAAAGAAACCCTAATAGGAAAACCCTAATAGAAACCCTAAAAGGAAAACATTTAATAATTAATATAATTATTAAATGTCACTTTATGCAAACTAAAGTGAAATCTTAAGAAGGGAATAAAGGTAACTTAATCAACATAATTAAGTTAAAACCTTTACTCTAACATATATTAGTACCACCAAATGGTTCAACATGAGCATAAACATTCAAAAAAATAGAGAGAAAAGAGAAGCAACAAAATCAAAAAAATACTCAAGAGAAAAAACATCCTCTAGTGAAAACCACTATGGTGGCGCTTTGGACAAGTAACATGATGAAAACTTGGTAAACAGGCATCATGTGTAGAATTGAACATATATGTGTTTCATTTTAGGTAGAAGCATCTCATCCTATCCATAATAAATTCATAAACCACTTATCCAACTCCAACTTATCTTGATCTTGGAAAAGGCTTGGTGTAAACTTCACACTTGCTTATGGTAAACATCTTGACATGGATCACTATCATCGATCTTATCCTATCTAGTGGTATTTGAGCCATGAGGCATTATCCAAAGGGGCATACTCTATTTGAATATGTTATCCAATCACAAGATAATCCTTGCATTTTTTGTTACATTGCCAAACATTGGGGGAAAGTACTTACATCTTGCTTCAAAATAAATATTGATCTATGTCTTCTGGCTCACATTGTGATCTAGGCATTGTCCAAAAAATTCAAACAATCCATATCAATGGCATCCTATTGATGCTTCAACGTGGTATCAAAACATTCAACAATCTTGTTCCTAGTCTGGCTACAAAATCTTGATCAATCATTATATAATAAATCAATCATCATCTTGGGATGAATCTTTCCCAATCCTTGTGTTGTTCTTATCTTGACAACACTATCCTTGTATTGTTGTGTATCCTCAACAATGTTATCATTATCAGAAATTACTCAATCAAATCAATCAATTTTAGCTTAGCCATCAATAGGAACTCAAAAAACTATTGATATCCCTACATACTGATATCTCTTTATCATATCATCAACAGTATGATAAGCGTGAACAAAATCAAAATAGTTGAGAAACAATCAAAAATATAAAATAAAATTGCAAAACATCAAAAATACCAAAAACATTTTATGCTTTGAGTCACCATGTCAAACTATGTGGTCTATGTGTGTATAACGTAGGCAAGGCTAAACTTTGATCAACCCCCGAGGCACTAGGTCAATCCCTTTAGGTGTCCCTCTTGGTCTTTAACTCAATCAAAAATCTAGAAACATTCAAATATCTTATCAAAATTCAAAAACATTCAAATATCTTGAAAACACCAAAAAACAACATCAGATATAACATCAAAAGGCACAAAAACATTCAAAAAATATAAAAAATCCTATTTTCATCGTCACCTATCCACAATAAAATGCCATCCATAATAAATAAATCATCATCCTCCCCCTTTGACAAAACAAACAAACAAACAAACAAAGCAACATCAAAAGCTAGAACTTTCAAGCAAACAATCAGAAAGATTTGGTCGCAAATAGACTAAAACAATGCCAAAGTGTTAACTGCCTATCTATTGACAATTCACCAACAACATCTTGAGATATGTCTTAATGAATAGAATGTTCCTACAATAGACATGATCAACACCGGATAATAGCCCTTAAAACCTCAAACAAGATATGTCAAGTGATACAATAGCATTGTTTTATCTTTTTATTATCTTATCTTTATGATTTATATTATTGACTCATTCACAGGATCTCTTGAGGATGTCCATTAAGGATTTAGAGAAGGAATGGGGGAAATTGAGCATCATTTATGTGTGCTTTATTTGTTGGATATTTTTGTGATACTACCACAATGAATACTTGCTTTGTTTTGTGTGTGGAAGTTGTTTTAAGGTGTTTCATGCATTGGTGGCATGTTAGGTTCTTCAGACCTCTCATGTTACTGGTCTGAAGTAGTTTGAAACTTCTCACCCATTCACTTTAACAGGGTTTTTGTATGTTTGGTATGAGCAAGAATACTCCTTTTTTGTAGAGTCAAAGTCCACACAATGGATACAACACCACCTTGGTTATCAATTCCATGGTGCATCGTATCTACTTGCTATATCAATAAGGGTTTCTAAAAATATGAAGCCTCCATGAAAGCAAAAGCAAACTCATCAATGACTAACAACATCAACTATTCTTCGCATCTTATTAACATTTTCTTCTTGTCACCATTTCTTTTTTCAGTACTTGCCCTTAAACATATCACATCAGCTTATCAAAAAAATTGGTTCATTATCCAAAATTCTCACCAAATTTCCCGAGGGGGCACCATGCTATCCCATCTAGGGCATACAAGGGCAACTCTTGAGTAAGAATTTTTGAATTTTCTTTGACACAACGCTAAAAAATGCATTGTATCAAAGAGGGGGAAAATGTAGATACCCAGAATTGTCCTAACTAGCGAACAACACTAACTTTCACCCTTCTTCCCTAAATGATTAAATAATACATTATTATTTAATTATTATCAAATTTTATATTTGTCTGTTAATTAAGTGATTTAACATTATTTAATTAATTCATCCTCAATCATCATTTACATCATTACCACCTAATATCACTACATTTCACATCATTTTCATCAAAAACCCTAATTTCCTCTATTAATTGAATAATATTACATTATTTAATTAATTCACTTTTTCATCATTTTTGACTAATTAAATAATTTCATTTATTTAATAAAGTCCTAATCTAACTTTATTCTTCCTAATTAATTAAATAACATCAATTATTTAATTATGTCGCTAATTTACCTTATTCCCCTAAATCAATTAAATTATTAATACTTAATAGTTTAATTAATGATTTCCCCTCAAACTTGAATAATTAAATAAATTATTCAAAATATTATCCAAAAGATCAAAACAAACAAATACAAATTCGTTTGCAAAATTCATACATGATTTACATGTTCAACTCAAAATTATTAATTAATTAAATCAATTAACTAATTATCCTCACCCACTTTCATGATTGAGCAAATTATGATCCCCCAATTGCTCACTCTATTTCTGACTGATTCATTTGTTCTTCAATCCCACTGAAGGCTCAACATAATTTCTTTAATCCCAGTAAAGGCTCTATCTATTTCCTCAATTCCACTGAACACTCAAATTGATTTCTTCAATCACATCGATTACGTAATCAAAATCCACTAATTCTTCCCATCTAATTTCTCTCAATGGTTTTGAATTGTTGTTTAGGATATTCTACTACGTGATCTCGATCGTTCATCTCAAATCATAAAATCTATATAACAACCATCTTCTTCCTCAAAAACGATCAGAGAATTGACATATTTTGCACAACAAAGTAATGCTAAAATCACAACTAATTTCTTAACAAACTTTACATACATCTTCGATCAACATTACACAACTTTGAAGCTTTTGCTACACACAAATGGAGGCTTTGCATTGATACAACAACAATCCAACATTATTGCAAATAAACTTTGACACAAGATGGGTAACTTTATGCTTTATTGAATTCATTGTTCTTGTTTTTCAATTGCTTTCTTGAATTTAGTATTTTGTATTGTTCATTTTGTGAGTAATGGGTCTGAATCTTAATCCGTGTTTTGAATTAGATTAATTTAATTCATTTAACATTGATTATCTTATTGCACTTATCTGATTTCCCCCTTACACAAGATTTAATTTATTTTTCTATTAGAATCGAAGAAAAATAGATATTTCTTCAAAATACCCACACCAGTTTACAAGAAAAGGCAGCGACCAATAGGCATAAGTCAATGATTGAAGAAAAACGGGAGCAACATTCATTCCCAGACCGACCCTCCAATATTAACCAAGGAGAAACATTCCAAGTAGGTTATAATTATTTAATTAATTTATGAATTTGGTTGGTGTGCATCCAATAAATTAAAAGCTATGGGATCCCATATCTATGAATAGTATCAATAGTTCTCAACTCAGTCTTCTCCATCCACATATGTAGCATGTCTACACCATTATAGTTGCATACATGAGACGTAGGACTATGAACATGTTTGGTAAGGCCTTCCTTTTTAGTCATAGTTGTAGAGATAATTGTTTTGGTTATCAAAGAAAATAAACTTATCACTATGTAAATGCCACTTTCCAAACCAATGTGTCAGCTTTTATTTAGATCCACTTTTCATTTTTTTTAATAAATTGGAGCAACAGTCATGGAAATTATTTTTGAAAGAGAGAGGGTTTCAGTTATATGGAACTGACTTTTCATCATGAATGACATATTTATGAACAAATTTTTCTAATCAATGATGATTTTTAACTGTAGATTTGAGTTCAAAATTTATTTCTTACATTTTCAAGTGGACAACAAATAAATTCATTTTTTGTGATTTTGATTCAATTTGATTTGATTTTATGAACAGATTGAAGCAACGACTGTAGAGATATTGGGTTTTATTTGTTATTGTGAATATAGTGAAACAACAATTGTCATGATAATATATATACTTGATAATGACTATTTATTTGTATTTATGAATATCATATTATATATATATATCAAGTAGTATTGTGAATAAAATAAATGATAATGATAGATCATTTTACTTACGCAACAATAGTAGTTAGAAATTTTGTCTTGAATGAGTCATGCTTTACGAACAAAGTTTAGGCGGTAGTAGTTTTGTGTTTAGGGGTGGTGCCTATGCCATTATAGCCAATTAAATCATCTTTTTCTCACATGGATTATCAAATGTTGTTTTAATACCAAAATCATGATTAGTTAGTGATTGAAATTATATATAAATTCTTATTTTCATAACCTACAATTATCAGTCAGCTTTCTGCTTCAAACTACTCATTAAGTATTGCAAATATCTTCAAACAAATTCTAGGTTTTGCTCCCCTATTCACTAGAATTCCATAAGATTTTGAATTTTTAAATTTCATCAATAAATGAAGGAGTTATCACAATTTTACCAAAACTATGTTAGTTTGATTTAAAGAAAATATGATTTTAAATTAATCATAAGAACAATTTAATATTAGCATTACCATTATATTAATGAAGGATAATGATATGAAGACGAGGAAAATATTTTCATTATATGGGAAAAATAGGTTTTGGGGGGACCCAAAACCCCTTACAAATAGATTTTGAAGGGACCTAAAACCCCTTATAAGCAAGTTTTGAAGGGACCTAAAACCTTATCTAAAGAACGTTGCAAATAGATAAAACTCAGACAATCAACAACCCAACAACATCAGCCACCAAAAGAATGAATAGACTACTCATGCTACAAAGATCAGGTTTTAAAGGGAACCTAAAACCCTTAACAACCAGGTTTTAATAAGGACCTTGAACCCAAACAACTCACCAACACAACTTGAATTAGCTAGGCAGCAACATAACTTGAAACAACTAGGCCACAACATACCAACTGCTCAGAGTAGCCAAAGAACACCCACAACACTCAACCAGGTTCTCTAAAGGAGAACACATGAAAAAGAGGGCAGCAAGAGCTCCCTTTCCAGACCATTAGTCCAACCGAACTCCCTACCTCAATAAGAGAGTTGGAAGGAAAAATTGGCCATAGGGTTGCAAGAAACTTTTTGGAACACCTACCCCAACATACCAACTCAAACACCACCTCTAAATGAGAGAGCTCTCATTTATAGGAGAGGATTGTTGCAAGTATGTTGCAGGTGGTGTCATTGATGTCAACAACATGAAGATTATTGGAGATTTTTGGTATTGTAGATGCGGAGATTGTTGGTGTTACAGATGTTGTAGATATAATGAAGAGATTTTTGTGGTGTTGCTGATGCAACTAGTTCACTTGGTTTCCAAGTGATTTTGAGAAAAATTGAATAAAAGTGTGTCGTGTGACAAAGGTGTGTTCAGTGTTGTGCTTTGCATTTCTTCATGGTTGAAGATATACTTGTGCCGTTTAGATATCATTATTATAGGTGTTTAGAGGTTCTATATCTAGATTTAAAGGTTCTGGATTGTGTGGCAGTGGAATATATGTTTGACAATGTGTTTGCTTGTATAGAAGGTTGTTTAGGAGAAATTAGATTGCTCTGCATTTCTTTGCATTGAGGTTTCTTGTCTTGTGGATTTGGGAACTTTCTTATAATGTCTATATCTACTTTCCCTTGGAGTGTTGAGTACTGAGTTTCTCTACAAGATTGGATTCATGAGTTTTGTTTTATGGCGGTATGTTTGGTTGTACAACATGAAAGTATTCTTTGGTTCAAGTGGTTGTGGCAATGTTGTAGAACATTCTGATGATGTGGAATATTTTGGAATATTGTGGAGTGTTGTGGTGGAACCCTTAAATTTTTCTTGGTTCCACTAAATTTTTAGGGTTTTGGTCTTGCAATTTTCTCCATGATCACACCTCATCTGGCCTTTGGGTTCTAATTTTGAGTTGATTGGTTATATCGGTTCCCGATCTTTTCCTTAGTTAATCATGGCCTTAAGTTTAGTGATTTACTGGCCCCCTTCATTCTCTCACCCTTCGTAGCTAGGTCTTTCAAAAACAACCTTTGGCGCACATGTTATTAATCTCTCCTTAAGTTGGGTTTTGAGCCTTGCATCGCCCATCGCCTGTTTGTTTTCATGTTTCATCAAGTAACCTGCGATGAGCGATGCCTTTCCTCTTTTGTATCAACCTCTTACATGCCTTCATGTGTATTTTTATGTCCACGATGGAGTAACGCCTGATGAGTGATGCGGTCAACATTTTGACCCATCACTCCCCTCCTAACTATCATTGGTTGTCTTGTGCAGGATGTAGTTGGACTTGCGACTGCCAATGCCTTGGTTATGTTCCATCACCTAGATGCAATATTTGGCTAGTTGGGGATGGTCTACTTGGGGCAAATAAGCGTCGGGCGATGCGTTAAAGTTTGGCGTCAAGGGAGTACTCATGTTTTATATCGTTGGTTTCCCAATTATCATGTATTGTCCTTCATGGGTTAGGTTGGAACCCGCGATCACCGATGGGTTAAATTTTGCTCGGTCTATCGGGGGTTAGGATCACGCGGGCGGTTGTCAACACGTGATCAATGATGGGGATTAGGGGCCAACGGTCAGTATCTTGCATGATGAAGATCTCTGGTTGATGTTTCATCATTGGCTTCTTAGCCATCGCTTGATGAAACATGTATGGGAAGGATGGATTGGCGATGAGCGATATTTTTCAAATTTGTGGTTGGGATTTGCTTGCGGTTGTAGGATCGATGTTGTGTGTTCCAAGGATTGATATTCTTGGGATATGGCTAGGTACGTGGCAGTTTTAAAGTAGTTTTTCCCTATTTCTAAGTACGACCAGTAAAGCAAGTGGTGATCCTTAATGATCCTTGTTGATTGAGCTTTAATCCCCGGCGATCGATGGTTGAGATGCAACATGCAACTGATTGATTTTTCAGTCATGCAAGTGAACTAGGATGGCCATTAATTGCAGTGTGTTGGAATTCCTCTATTTAATGAGGATTGTTGTGTAGATTATTTACCATTCTTCTTTTGAGTTTGTACTTGTGGTTAATTGTCACAAGTGTTGAGCAGTAAGTGTCATCGCATGGTAATTTCTTGCCAGGGTGGTGGGCTAGCACCTTGGTGAATATGTTGTTCTTCCTACGTTTTGGTAATCTCTTTTATGTCTGGTGCTGGTGCAGTTCGCGTTGTTTCTATCTTGGGGTCTCATGGTGAAGGTTGCTAGTTTTCCCATACATATCAGATTTATGCTACTAAAAAAATGAGTCAGCTGACATCTTCCTCCACACTAGTGTGCAAGTCATGTCATTTGAGCTCACAGGAGCCATTAGCTTGTGAACCTGAGAAGGTAATGGCAGTCACAGAGGCATCGGTCATTCTGAAGGCTAAGATGAGCACTCATAAGCAGATAGGGAGAGTTTCTACTATTAGAGAGGCTTACAACCTCTGGCCACAAGCCTGTCAAGTGAAATTATCCAATGGTGAGGAGAAGGAACCCACAGTGTTTGTGAAAGAATTAACGAGGATAGCGGTAGGCCCTAGGGTTTTCTCTAGCAAACCTAGTCCTTTGGTGGTGATAAGTGTTAGCTCTTCTAAAGAGAATGAAGGGGTTGGCCTTGGTAGTGGCCATTTCCTTGTTTCCCTTGTGCCTTATACAGATTCAGAAGAGGAGGTGGTAGTTGCAACTCCACTCTCTGTGAGGATGTCGGATGAGGGCATCTGCTCGGCTAAATAACAAGGTTGGGTGACGCTCGTCTGTTGATTGGTAGTGATTGGGTCCTGGTTTTGGTGATGTAGTTTCCTGAAAAAGGTGTTATGAGGAGTTTTTGTTGTTAGGCGTGATGGTGACTTTTACCATTTTTTGGCAAAGTGCGAACTACAATGGCGATGCCTTTTGGAAGGCTTGTGTGGCATCTCCGCTCAACAGCTTGGCACCTCTTTTTGTCTTTTGTTTTCCCATGATACATGAATGATAACATAATTATTCAGGAATAAATCCCAATGAGGCAAGATGGCCTCGAAATTGGCATGAAATTTAACTGAAATGAACCCTTTGCTTGTTGCTCCCTTGTCTTATAAAAGGATTTCAAGGTTCATTTCAAAGGAGGAGCTTTTGGAGTCTGGAATTGGCTTAGGTATAGGCTAAGTACAAATGTGATACAGAATGTATATGTGACAAGCTAGGGTATTGTCTTGGGTTCAAGTCGTGTACATGATACTCTTAGATAATTTTGCATCAATCTTTGATATTATGATCAAGATCTCTGCTCTCCTATAAGTAACTGTTACAATACTATGAATGAAGAAACCAAGCGTTTTATCATTTGTCTTTCAATGTTTAATTGAATGTACGATTATGTTTCTTGTTTTAGCCTAAGGGGTTAATTAAAAATACTTGAGAGGATTCATAGGTTTGTGGGCCATTACTCAGGATTCTAATAAGAAGTGGTGTTTTGGTAAATGTGAATTTTCATAGTGTAAGGCATTATGAAAGTAAGCTATAAATTTCATCATTTATGCATTACTGGTTGTCATGTGTTCGACTCTATTCCCAATGGATGAGGCACTGGTTTATTTCATGTATGTCTTTGTAATTTAGTGAAGCATTCAGTATACCTTATCAAGGACTCATAAAGATAATGAAATTAAATCAAATTTTTCCCATTCTAAGATGCAAGTCTGAAATGAAACCCTGCTCCTACAAAATAGAGTGTTATTTGTGTGAAGGCCTGCCAAGCTTTTGCTAAATAATATCTATTTGGGTGAAGGGGAACATATTTATGCAATATGTTCACTCATTCAACTAAATTCGTGTGAACTCCACTGGGAAATACCCTCCCTGGTCCCATGGAGCCTAAAGTGTAGGGGTCAAAGGTTCAAAACCCTCTACCCATCGAGTTGGCCATTCGTCTGTGAGATGCTTGACAATGAGGGATGGATACCTTCTAAAGCTCTTCTAAGGTGTACTGGAAAAAAACACCAACAAGATTGGCGACTCTACTAGGGAACATTCCACTCTCCAGGCATAGATCTTTGAATCACAGAGTCAAATGGTGTAAGTAGTATGGAAAATTTGTTCATATCTATAAGAATTCTTCATTTTGGCCGAGGAATTGGCTATAATGTAACTCAGAAGCATCTGAAAGTGACTTCGCTGAGGAGTTAGACCCAAAACATGCTGATATAATAAAAGTTTCATTTCATTTATTTCCTCTCAATGGGAGGTGGAGACTCTAACAAAAGAACCTGACAAAAGCTATGTTGAGGCTCCAGATCCGTGTGCTAAAAGGAAAAGCTAAGTGGGTGTTGCAAGAAAGCCAGGTATTTTTCGTATTTCTATATAAACAGATTATAAGAATTCTTTTATTTCAAAGTGTAAATGGTTTCCCATTACGTGAAAAGGCACAAATTAAGGGAAAGGGGTAGTGAAATTTGCATGTTTCTAGGTAAGAGTTGTGGAGTTGTATGTAGCTATGAAGGGAACATGTAAATCCTAACCTTGAGAAAATAGAACTTGGAATTTATTACGTGAAGAGCTAGAGGTTTTGTTTTTGTAGAAATTTTGAGCATCCTTGCTAGTATGTGTAGCAAATCTTGCTAGGAACATCGAGATGTATGGTCAGGCCATTTTTCCTGATAGGGATATAAATAATGGGCCCCCCTTGTCACATCAGGGAGGTTTCAATAGTGAAAGGTACAATGCCCTGGATTTCAGTAACATTGGTGGGTACTCAAATACTGTACCATACAAGATCAGGGATAGGATACCAAAATTTAAAGGTAAACATGTTGAGTCAGCAAATCAACATTTATAGGACTTTGTTGATGTGATGGGAGACTGTGAGGTGACCTTTGAAGATGTAGTTATGAAGTTGTTTGTTCAGTCTTTAAAAGGAGATGCTAGAAATTGGCTATCTTATTTGCCTATGTCCTCTATACACTCATGGAGAGAATTCAAATTGGTATTTATGGAACAATTTGGAGAAAGGGTTGATCTGGTCCTAGTTAGGTAGAGATTTATGGACATGGAGAAGAATGGACATGAGTTGGTCCCTTCATTTAACCTTCGGTTTTCAAAAATGATAAGGGAGACCCCATCACATATAAGACCAAATGATTTTGAGTGTTTGGCTGTCTACTTGGGAGCATTTGATAAAAATATGAGTTGTGTGTTGAGAGATAAGGAACCTACCACTTTAAAACAAGCATACCACATTGCCATAGACATTGAGAACAATTTAAAATACTCAATGATGAGGGGAGATTTCAATATTTGTGATGAGAATTTGAGCACTCCCCATGATGCTACCATGGTAGATGAATCAATTAATAGTGAGCTAGAATAGGAGAATGAGGTACCTACTATTCCTAGCCCATCAATAGCACCACGAGAGGATTATTTTGTGTCTGAAAGGGATTGTGCACCCGCTCATGATAGAGATGACCGAGCATTTGTAGTTTGGAGGTTGTGTGATATGAAAAGGCATGAAGGGGAATCCCTTGACCATCTCCATTCTAGGTTCACTAATGCCTTGCTTGATATACCTAAAAAAATTAGGCCCAACATGCATTGACTTGTTCTGTGAATTATATCAACCTGGATTGAGTGCTCTACCAGAAGAGGTAAAACCCTATGCCTTGAGACAAGTCATTGATTGGATTAGGATCATTGAGGGAATTCATAATGAACATGCCAGACAGATGTCATCTCAGAGTGACATCGATGAGGCTTGTTACCAGGAAGATCAGGAATCTCTACTGTTAGGACAGGATGATGTGTTTGAACATGAACAATGGGTTAATGATATTGTTTGTTTGGTGAATGATGTTGCTATTGAGGTACCATCCCAGAATGATGAAGCAGTGCATGATTTCCACTCTTGGGATATCATGAGAAACAAGCAGAAGCGGGGGAAGGTGTCACCTTCTAGCCTAATTGATGATCCTGACACACAAGCTAGTGGTTCATCTGGTGATGAACTAGATTTTGACCATTGTTCTATTGGGTACAGGTCATCCTATGTGGTGGAGATGGAGTCCATGGCCTTTGATAGGGGATCTATTGGAAATAATGATGGGATTCAAGTCACTAAAGGTGGAGAATTCTTCTTATGTGATGAGTTTTCAGAATGTGGGTCCATGATTTTGAGCATAAGTGATGAAGGTGATTTTGATGAAGACTTTCAAGATATGAAATATTGTGACCCGCATACCTAGATAACAGGGGTGGATGTAAGTACAATGAGAATGTGGCATAACCCCTTGTATGATGAACCTTCACTGATAGATGATAAGGTAGGAGGTAATCCTTACTGTTGTAGAGACAACCCTCTATTTGTTGTAAGCTCTGATAATTTCATAACAGATATACCATGCATGTTAGGGATACGGAGTCGGTTCTGTCATCATAGATCAGCATCTAAGATAGCAGTGCCTTAGTGAATTTCATTTTTATCACTTCAAAGACATAAAACACTATGCCATAAAGTGGACACAAGCACAGTTGATCCCCCATTGATCCTACTAAGGAAAGTAAATGCATAACAATAACAGATTCAACACAAGCACAAATTCAAGATAGCAAAATCGAACAAGATGAAAGATAAACAATGAACACACAGATATACGTGGGGAAAACCCTTTTGGGTAAAAAACCCCACCCTCCAAAACACTTAGCTCAGTTTGTATTATTCAGTAGCAAAATAGTTACAATACAAAAGATAGAGTTATGCTCTCCAGGAGTTTACATCTTGTCCATTTGGAGAATGGCAGGCAACAACAAAACCAGAACCTTCACACAGTTACAATGTCATCCATGTGAAATACTATGTAGATTCCCTTCAACTCCTCATAAATGACTGTCTCAGCCAGCCTCATGGCCAGCATAGCCCCAAGGCCTCCACAGGTTCACATCATAACAGATCTGAGAGTCTAAGTGTTGCACGGTTGAGCTGCTCAAACACTCTCACCCTCTCTCTGTTATGGCTCATACTTAGCACGTCACCTTTTGGTTTTTACATTAAAATGTATATCTCTGACTGAGCCATACATCGCATTCAATGTCCCAACCAATTGCTGACCCTTAGGTTCATGCATCGAACAACCAGGCATGCATCTGATCTACCCAGATTGCATCGAGCCACCCAGGCAATAAATCCATCACCTTAATCGAGTTCAATTTCCACGGCCTGCAATAACTGTCATTACCACTTTGGTCTTCGGCTAATCAGATGCTGCCAAACTGCCACATGTAGCCTTCACATTCACAGATCACTCTGATAGTTTAGTCCAACTCGGTCAACCAAGCCCCGAGCTTGTTCGAGCTCTAACCGCGTTACCGCCAAGCTCAACATTACCTGTCGCGGTATGGCGGTGAGCTCACTCAAGCTCACCCCGCCATCTACCGCACTACCGCTGCTCCATCTGAGTTGTTCCACGATATAGCGGTGAGCTCATCCGAGCTAACTGACGACTTCACCGAGCCCTGCCTCTCCTTCCCACCGCACTACCGCAACCCTATTGGACCCACCTCATGGTATGGCGGTAATTGCCTGCGTTGACCGCCATCTCCACCGCGCTACCGCTGCCCTTCCAAAGCCATCATGTGGTGTGGCAGTAACTGCCCAGTAGACCGTCAGTGGTCATACCGCGCTACCGCAGAGACCGCCAAGTCTCACCGCGGTAGTGCAATAACCACTCTAGAAGATCGCCAATGGTCTTACCGCGGCCATCGTAGTCACCCAAAACACCACCCACGGTGGGGCGGTAATGGTCACCACTGATCACTAGCCACTTACCGCAGCCATCGCAGTGAGCCATCTCACCACCCACAGTAAGGCGGTAGACAGTCACCCACCAGCTCAACACCTCTGTGCCGCTTACCGCGTTACCTCGCCACCAATCGGGCCACCCAGTGGTAAGGCAGTAAGCCTTCACTCCGCCACTTAGCCGCACAACCACGCCACCTCCAAGAGACCTTTGTGGTATAGCGGTAGCACCACCCAACCACCAGACAGAGTAAGGTGGCCCTCGGTAAACCGTGCGACCAAGGAAAGAATAGGCAGCGGTATGGCAGTAAAGGCCATAAACGTGAAGAAATCGCCTGAATCTTCAAGGGAAAAGACAAGAAAATTGAGGCAAACTTTCCCAAGAATGCAAAGGTACTAAAGATAATTTGAATGAGGTGACCAAGGGTAGAAATTGGGATAGAATAAACAAATCACATTTTACTATCACAACTGCTGACTTAGATCAATTAGCCCAAGGGTAGAAATTGGGATAGAATAAACAAATCACATTTTACTATCACAACTGCTGACTTAGATCAATTAGCCCAAGGGTCAGATAGGTGTGATGACCAATGTATTGATGTAGACACTAGCAATAAGTGGACAGAGGTCAGGAATGTTAATTCCTGTAATGATGGAAATAATCCCACTATTAGTGAGAATGTCTGAGGTGATTCAATATATGCCTATTGTGACAAGATAAGGTCTAATGTGCACGTGCCTGATTTGGTGTGTGATGTTGGCTAGTACGATTGTGTGCTTGAATTTTTTGCAGATTCTCCTCAGCTTCTGGGCCTTATTACTGATTTGTTCTTACCAGATAATAACGATACTCGCTTTGACTGTGAAAGGGATATCATCAACAATAAGTCACTTCTTTTGGGCATTACAAAAAGTGATTCCAGTATGTACCAAGGCATATATGAAGGATGCCGGTATGATGTCTTGGATAACAACCAGGCAAATTATGAATGTTTTGGCTCGCTATCTCAATCAGGTGGGACTTGGGTCCTTCAAGCTGATGAAATGGAAAATAGTATGCAGGACATGAGTGGGGATGCCAACTGGAGTAATTTGAGCTGCCCTGGCACGCTTGACCCATGGATATGCCCGTTGCAAGAACAACAAGACAAGGTTTTTGACAGGGGTAAGAATTAAGTGTCCTTTTTTCCGTTTGATGGCCTGGCGCCATCAAACTATACCAAGACAATGAAGAGTCAAAAGCATACCCAGGATCTAATTGTTTGTCTTCAAATGGTCTGCTTCTACCTAAGATTCTGAGATCTTGCTATGCCTGCATGAGGCAGACATCCCCAGTCGGACCCACTAGTGGAACCCTTAAATTTTTCCTGGTTCCACTAAATTTTTAGGGTTTTGGTCTTGCAATTTTCTCCATGATCACACCTCATCTGGCATTTTTTTTCTAATTTCGAGTTGACTGGTTGTATCAGTTCTCGATCTTTTCCTTAGTCAATCATGGCCTTAAGTTTCATGATTTATCGACCCCCTTCATTCTCTCACCCGTCATGGCTAGGCCATCTTTTAAAAACAACCTTTGGTGCATGTGTTATTAATCTCTCCTTTAGTCGGGTTTTGAGCCTTGCATCGCCCATCACCTATCTTTTTTCATGTTTCATCAACTAACCTGCGATGAGCGATGCCTTTCCTCTTTTGTATCGGTCGCTTGCATGCCTTCGCGTGTTTGTTTATGTCCACGATGGAGTAATGCTTAATGAGCGATGTAGTCAACATTTTCACCCATCGCTCCCCTCCTAACTATCATTGGTTGTCTTGTGTAGGATGTAGTTGGACTTGCAACTGTCGATGCCTTGATTATGTTCCATCACCAAGATGCAATATTTCGCCAGTTGGGGATGGTCTACTTGGGGCGAACACGCAATGGGCGATGGGTTAAAGTTTGGCGTCAAGGGAGTACTCATGTTTTATATCATTGGCTTCCCATTTATCGTGTATTGTCCTTTGCGGGTTAGGTTTGAACCCACGACCGTCGATGGGTCAAATTTTGCTCGGTCTATCACGGGTTAGGATCACACGGGCGGTTGTCAACACGTGATTGGTGATGAGGATTAGGTGTCAACGGTCAAGATCCCTGCATGATGAAGATCTATGGTTGATATTTCATCGCAGGCTTCTTAGCCATCACTTCATGAAACATGTACGGGAAGGATGGACTAGTGATGAGCGATATTTTTCAAATTTGTGGTTGGGATTTGCTTGCGGTTGTAGGATCGATGGCGCATGTGCCAAGGATTGATATTCTTCAGATATGGCCAGGTACGTGGCAGTTTTAAAGCAGTTTTTTGCTATTTCTAAGTATGACCAGTAAAGCAAGTGGTGATCCTTAATGATCCTCGTTGATTGAGCTTTAGTCCTCGGCAATCAACGGCTGAGATGCAACATGCAAGTGATTGATTTTTCAGTCACACGAGCTAACTAGGATGGCCATTAACTCTAGTGTGTTGGAATTCCTCTATTTAATGAGGATCGTTGTGTAGATTATTTACCATTCTTCTTTTGAGTTTTTACTTTTGGTTAATTGTCACAAGTGTTGAGCAGTAAGTTTTGTCGCGTGGTAATTTCTTGCCAGGGTGGCTGGCTGGCACCTTGGTGAATATGTTGTTCTTCCTACATTTTGGTAATCTCTTTTGTGTCTAGTGCTAGTGTAGTTTGCGTTGTTTCTATCTTGGGATCTCGTGGTGAAGGTTTCTAGTTTTCCCATACATATCAGATTTGTGCTACTAATGAAATGAGTCAGCCGATATCTTCCTCCACACCACTGTGTAGGTCACATCATTTGAGTTGGCAGGAGCCATTAGCTTGTGAACTTGAGAAGGTAATGGCAGTCATGGAGGCATCAATCATTCCAAAGATTAAGAGGAGTGCTTGTAAGTAGACAGGGAGAGTTGCTACTATTAGAGAGGCTTACAACCTCCGGACACGAGCCTGTCAAGTGAAATTAGCTAGTGGTGAGGAGAAGGAACCCGTAGTGTTTGTGAAAGAATTAACGAGGATAGCGGCAGGCCCTGGGGTTTTCTCTAGCAAACCTAGTCCTTTGGTGGTGATAAGTGACAACTCTTCTGAAGAGAATGAAGGGGTTGGCCTTGGTAGTGGCCATTGCCTTGTTTCCCTTGTGCCCTATACAAATTCAAAAGAGGAGGTGGTAGTTGCAACTCCACTCTCTATGAGGATGTTGGATGAGGGCGTCTGCTCAGCTAAATAACAAGGTTGGGTGACGCCCGTGTGTTGATTGGTATTGATTGGGTCCCAGGTTTGGTGATGTGGTTTCCTAACAAAGGTGTTATGAGGAGTTTTTTCTATTAGGAATGATGGTGACTTTTACCATTTTTTGGAAAAGTGCGAACTACGATCATGACACCTTTTAGAAGGCTTGCATGGCATCTCCGCTCAACGACTTGGCGCCTCTTTTTGTCTTTTGTTTTCTCGTGATAAATGAATGAAAAGATAAATGTTCAGGAATAAAGCCCTATGAGGCAAGATGGCCTCGAAATTGGCATGAAATGTAACTAAAATGAACCCTTTTCTTGTTGCTCCCTTATCTTATAAAAGGGATTTCAAGGTTCATTTCAGAGGAGGAGCTTTTGGAGTCTGGAATTGGCTTAGGTATAGGCTAAGTACGAATGTGATACAAAATGTATATGTGACAAGCTAGGGTATTATCTTGGCTTCAAGTCCTGTACATGATAATCTTAGATAATTTTGTATTAGTCTTTGATATTATGATCAAGATCTTTGCTCTCCTTAAGTAACTATTACAATACTATGAATGTAGAAACCAAGTATTTTATCATTTTTCTTTCAATGTTTAATTGAATGTATGATTTTGTTTCTTGTTTTAGCCTAAGGGGTTAGTTAAAAATACTTGAGAGGATTCGTAGGTTTGTGGGCCATTACTCAGGATTTTGATAAGAAGTGGTATTTTGGTAAATGCAAATTTTCATAATGTAAGGCATTATGAAAGTAAGCTATTAATTTCATGATTTATGCATTATCGACTTTCATGTGTTCGACTTTGTTCCCAATGGATGAGGAACTGGTTTATTTCATGTACGTCTTTGTAATTTAGTGAAGTGTTCAATATACCTTGTCAAGGACTCATAAAGATAATGAAATTAAATCAAATTTTTCCCATTCTAAGATGCAAGTCTGAAATGAAACCCTGTTCCTAGCAAATAGAGTGTTATTTGTGTGAAGGCCTGCTAAGATTTTGCTAAATAATATCTATTTGGGTGAAGGGGAACATATATGTGCAAGATATTCACTCATTCAGCTAAATCTGTGTGAACTCCACTAGGAAATACCCTCCCTGGTCCCGCAGAGCCTAAAGTGTAGGGGTCAAAGGTTCAAAACCCTTTACCCATCGAGTTGGCCATTCATCTGTGAGATGCTTGACAATGAGGGATGGCTACCTTCTAGATCTCTTCTAAGGTATACTGGAAAGAACACCAACATGTTTCTATATGGTTTGCATGGATTTTCCAAAATTGGAGAGGTGTGTATGTGTTCACTTGTTAGTGTCAGTACAAGTTTGGTCGACCTAGTGTGCTAGCACTAATTACAAAGGTTTTTTGTTGTTTGTGGAAGCGTGGTGATGCATGTTGGTGTAGATTTTGGTCCTAGTTAACCCTTGGTGTGGTCTACCTTCACTTCTTTCTACCATGGATGTGTTTGATGCTACCCTATTTGGTGTTGCACGTTTGAGGTGCATATGTTTCATTAAGGCTAACCTAATTAAGGTTGTTTAGGTCGTGGATGGTATAGATGAATGGTGAATTATTGGAGATGTGTGTAAGGTGTGTGAATGATATGAATGTGATCAAGTGTGGTGATCTAAGTGTGAGCTTAAATTCCTATGACTCTAGAGTCAGTGAGCAAAAGGTTGTGGATGACATAGAGTTACAGTGGTGGATTCTTCCTATTGCTTTGAGATAGTGAATCTCTCAATAAAATTTTATTCTATTCTTCTCTTTTCTAGGCAGTGAACCCTTGGTAGTGAGCCACCCAATATTGAGCCTTTCTTCTTTTTTGGGTAGTGAGCCCTTGGAAGTGAGCCTAATTGTATTTTATGTTTTTATTCATATATATGTGAGCTAATCCTCATAGTGGTTTTTCCCTACTTGGGGTTCTCCACATAAATCTGGTGTTCTCTTGTGTATAGTTGTGTTTGCATTATTGTTTCACATGTTTACATTTTTCTAATGCTTAATGAGGGTTTAAATTTTGATAAGGTTTTGAAAGTTAATGAGGGATTGAATGTTTTAATGTATAACTAATTCACCCCCCTCTCAGTTGTCCTGTGCATCTAATAATTGGCATCAAAGTTGTGATTCCTTAGAGAAAGCTTAACCATTTGAGGTAGATCTGGATGGTGCACAGGAAGGATTTCAAAACTCCTATGTTTGATGGAAAAAATTATGCTTACTAGAAAGCCAAGATGGAATCCTTTATGGTCTCTCTTGGATTTGGTGTATAGAAATCAATTGAAAAATGATATACATGCCTATTGTTGGTCCCTATTGTTGGTTCAACAAGTGATGATGAAATCAAGGAATATGAGAACAATGGTAAAGCAAGGAATGCTATATTGAGTGGACTTTCTAGATTCAAAACTCGGGAAAGTGATAAGTCTGAAAATAACTAAAGAGATCTAGAAAAAGTTGGAGAGTATTTATGAAGGATACGACAAGTTCAAGCAAGCAAAGATGCACAATTGTAAAGCTAAATTTGAAACCCTGAGGATGTCTGAAGATGAAGATATTACAACCTACATGCTCAGAGTGGATGAAGTGTTCAATGCCATCAATGGTCTTGGTTGTAAGTTGGAAGAAAGTGAAGTTGTGAAAAAGGTACCAAGAACTCTTCCTAAAACTTATAGTTCTAAAGTTTTTGCTATTGAGGAAGATCAAAATTTAGATCAATATTCTAGAGATCAGATGTTTGGTGCTTTAATCTCTTGTGAATTGAGATAATTTGGTCAAGATGCTACAAAGAAAGAAACTGCTTTTAAAGTCGGCAAGGCAGAGAAGGTTGATGAATCTGATTCAGATGATCTTGATGAGGTGAAAGAAAATTTTGTAAGGAGACTGAAAAGGTGCTAGCAAATACAGAGGTAAGTTACCCTTTAAGTGTTTCAATTGTGGAAAGATATGTCATTATGCTTCTAAATGTCCAATCAAAGTTGTAAATGATAAACATAAGGATCGTAAAGGTAAATCAATCAAGAATGGTTATTATGTTGAAAAAGACAATGGTGTATTTGATGATGAGGAATCAAACTATCCTAATGATGATAATGATGAATGCTTGTTCATGGCTCTAAATGTTGGAACTAATTCTAGGGTGATTCCACATAAGTGGGTTACAATTGCATTGATGAACAAAATTTTCTTAGGTTCTCAAAAACAAAATTGGGGGGTTCACTCGAATAGGGGGTTGCACTAAAATATTGACCTGTTAATGCCTGATACAACCACTAGATTTATACAAGATCCAAGATCCAAAAGAGGCAGTTAAACCATGTCATGAAGCCCGAGCACCATGCTAGCCCATGTCGAGGAGACCAAGGGTGACACCTTGCAACAATCCCCCCTAGTGCAAGCAAGGGGTTCAAACCTGTGACCTCAGCTATAATACCAATTGTTGCAAAGACGGTTGTCGTTGCACGAAAAGATCGACATGTAAATGTCTGATACAACCGCTGGATTTATACAAGATCCAAGATCCACATGAGGTGGTTAAACCATGTCATGAAGCCCGAGCATCGCACTGGCCCACGTCGAGGAGACCAAGGGTGACACCTTGCAACACCCCGTTTGAGTGAACCCCCTTTCCTTCAATGGGTTCGCTTGAATCCCTAGTTGGCCATTTTTGAATAAAATGATGTTTTCACCCTTTTTTTAATGTTGTTTTTAGGGGGTTCCAGTGAACCTCTCTTTGGTCAAACCCCCCTTTGCTTGACGGGGTTCCAAGGGGTTCAAGTGAAGGGGTGTTTGCTAGAACACCCTTTTTTGCCCTTATCCCCCTCCATTTGTAATTTTATGCAAAATTTTGGGTTTTGAGGCTCAAGTTGAGGATCAAAATGGAATCAACTTGACAAACTCAACTGGAGGATTATATTCCTCAAAATGAGCTCTCCATCAAGAATAGTTTTAATATATTTTGGTTTTATTATGTATTTTTTTAGTTTAATTAAAAATAGGATTTTCACCGAAAATCAAGCTCTCTATTTTGCACGTGGAGAAAAATAGTAAATTACCAAAAAAATCTAAAAAATATTTATGCTCTTGGTATTGATGTCCTTGATCCAACAAAAAAATCAATACATTCAAAAAAATTTATGTGTTACACAGTAAACTTATGTCTAAATTATAATTGGTTTGACTTCAAAACTTAATTAAGTAAAAAATATTCAATAAAACACTATGAAACCAAATGAAGGAGCTAGATATCATAGTTACAAATCTAAATTTGAAAAAAATAAAATTTTATCCTTCATAGAAAAAAAATTATGTGTTACATAGTAAACATCACTCTTTAAAAATGGTGTTTACTATTAAAAACTAGTTATCGAAGGAGATGGAAAAAGAAATGCAATTTGATGCCAAAATTTTAAAAATATATATATTTAGAATCTACAAAAAAAATGTCACAAATCACTGGTTTGCATCATCTTCAAATTCCTCATGGTTTAGCAGCTATAGGTGTCCAAAAGTGAAGATTTAGTTCAAAATGTTCATTTCAATGCCATGTTTGGCCAAAAAGTGCAACCCATTATTGTGGGATCACCCATAGAACTAATTATGAAAGGTGTATGAAGGAAAGTGCTTTGGAAATAGGTCATAACATTGAAGGAACTATGCTTACTACTTTTCATGCAAGAGAGGAGAGGAATTACTGGATAATTGATAGTGGATGCTCAAATCATATGACAGGTGATAAGAGTAAGTTTTTTAAACTTTAGAAGTATGATGGTGGTCTTTTTAAGTTTGGTGATGATACATCTACTAAGATCTGTGGAAAAGGTTCAATTAGTTTTGATTGCAAGCATAAAATGGATGATGTTCTTAATGTTAATGGTCTCTAGCATAATCTTCTCAGTGTAGGACAGATGTGTAGTAGAAGATACAATTTGGTGTTTCAATATGATGGTTGTGAAATCAGAAAAGGAAGATCTAGAACTTTGGTTGTTGCAGGAACAAGGATAAAAGGTAATGTTTATTGGCTCAAAGGTAGTGTTGTTAAGTGCTTTATATCTCAAATTAATGAAAGTTGGTTATGGCATAAAAGAATGTGTCACATCAATTTTGATAGCCTAGTGAAGATCAGTTCTACTCATGTTGTGAGAGATCTGCCAAATATTAGAAAGCCTATCAATGCAATCTACAAATAATGTTAGTTTGGAAAGCAAACAAAGAAGAGGTTCAAGATTAAAAAATATTCTACTGCAAGTCCTTTGGACTTGGTGCATTTAGACCTATGTGGACCTACTAGAATAAGAAGCTCTCATGGTGACATGTTTTTTATGTTGTTCATTGATGATTATTCTAGAATGACTTGGGTGACTTTTCTCAAAGAAAAATCAGAAACTCTAGATAATTTTAAAGCATTTAAGTCTATGGTTGAGAATGAAATGAATTTGAAAATCAAGTTCTCAAGGTCTGATAGAGGTGGTGAGTTTATGTCTAATGAGTTAAAAAAAAATTGTAAAGATCATGGGATAAAGAGACAATTATTAGCTCCTAGGACTCCTCAACAGAATGGAGTTGTGGAGAGCAAGAATAGAATAGTTCAAGAAGCAACAAGAACTATGATGAAAGAAGCAAATCTATTGGATGTATATTAGAGAGAAGCTATTCATACTGCAATGTACATACTTAACAGAGGTCAAGCAAGAATAAACAATTCAAGGACTACGTATGAGCTATGGTATGGAAAACCTCCTACTGTGAAATATTTTAGAGTGTTTGGAAGTAATTCTATATCAGAAGAGATGAAGAAAACTTAGGAAAGTTTGATGCAAGATCTGATGAAGGAATCTTCCTTGGATACTCTACAAGAAGTAAACCATATCAGTGCTATAATAAAAGGTTGAAGAAGATTGTTGAAAGTGCAAGTGTCAAAGTGGATGAAGAACCACATCAGAGTTTTGTATTGATAAAAGGAGATGAATCTGATGAGCCCCCTTGCAGTGAAGAAGAAAAAGATGAAGAGAAAGAAAAAGAGATGATAATTGAGCAGGAAGAAGCTCTGGAAAAGAAATCCCTGAGACTCCTAAGTATATGCAGAAGAATCATTTTGAATATCAAATCATTAGAGATAAGAGCAAAGGTGTGTTGACAAGAAGAAAAGCTGCTATGATAGAGAAACAGGTAAACTTTTGTTTACTTTCAGAGGTGGGACCTAAAAAAGGCATGCAAAGATGAGAATTGGATCAAGGCTATGAAAGAAGATTTAGAATAGTTTGAGAAGAATCGGACCTGGGAATTGGTCCCAAGACCAGCAAATAAGAATGTATAGGAACTGAATGGGTTTTTAGGAACAAGTTGAATGAGGATGGAAAAGTTGTCAGAAATAATGCTAGACTTGTTTGTAAGGGCTACTCACAAGTGGAAGGAATAGATTTTGAATATACTTTTGCTCCAGTGGCAAGGATGGAAGCCATTAGATTTTTTTTTGGCTTTTGTAGCACATAAAGACTTCAAGCTATATCAGATGAATGTGAAGTCTACATTCTTGAATGGTGAGTTAGAAGAAGAGGTGTACATTGAGCAATTGGAAGCTTTTCAATTATCAGATGATGTTGATATGGTCTATAGGTTGAAGAAGGCATTATATGGACTCAAACAAGCTCTTAGAGCTTGGTATGCAAGGTTGGATAAGTACTTGTTGCAGTAAGGATTCAGAAAAGGTACTGCAGATAGCAACATTTACTTAAAGGTTGAGGGAGAACAAATCATGATTGCAGTAGTGTATGTTGATGACATAATCTTTGGAGGAAATGAAGGCATGTGTAAGAGGTTTGCAGATGAGATGTAAAAAGAGTTTGAGATGTTGATGTGTGGGGAGATGAATTTCTCCCTTGGAATACAAATTAGTCAATCAAAAAAAGGTATTTTCATTTCACAGTCAAAGTATTTCAAGGAAATGTCGAAGAAGTTTGGAATGGAGGATTCTAAATCAGTGTGTACTCCTATGGTTATTGGTTGTAAGTTAAGAAAAAATGATGAATCTCCTAAGGATGATCAGAGTAAGTACAAATCAATGATTGGTGGACTGCTATACCTAACTACTACTAGACCGGATATCATGCATGCAGTATGTCTTGTGGCAAGATTTCAAGAAGATCCCAAAGAATCACGTGGCAATAGTGAAGAGGATATTTAGATACTTGAAGGACACTTCAGACTTTGGTTTATGGTATCCTAGGGATACTGATTTCTCCTTGAGTGCATATATAGATACAGATTGGGTAGGTTACACAAATGACATAAGAAGTACAAGTGGAGGTACTTTCTTTCTTGGGAGCAGATTGCTTTCTTGGTTGAGTAAGAAGAAAGATTTAGTGTCATTATCTAATGCAAAGGTAAAATATATTTCAGTGACATCATACTGCACACAAGTGTTATGGATGAAGAAAACATTGAAGAATATCATAGTATCATATTATGAACCTATTTCTATCTTGTGTGATAATATAAGTGCTATCAATATTTCAAAGAACTTGGTAATGCATTCAAGAATAAAACATCTCTATCTAGTATCACTTTCTAAGAGAAAAAGCAGCAAAGAATGAGGTGAAGCTAGAGTATGTACCTATAAAGGATCAAGTTGCAGATATTTTGAAAAAGACTCTTCCTAAAGATGCATTTGAGTATCTCCAGAAGAAGTTAGGGGTTATTTCCCCTCCTTATTTCAACTAGATGCATAAGTGGTGCATCTATCCAAGAAGCATTTCAAGATACATTCTTGGTCCTGGACTAATGATGAAGGCTACATCTAAGGGGATTAGGTAGTAGTGTTTTTTTTTGGTTGGTGCAGTTAGGGGGAGCATATCTTGTGTCGCTAAGGGAGAGTAAGCAACAAAGAATGATCAATGTAGTGAGTGCAGTAGTGAAAATTGTATGGAGAAGAGTAGTAGAGAGATAGTAGTTTCTTGTTGGTGTTGCCTAAAGATAAGTGTGTAAGTGTTGTCAAAGGGAAAGATGTTTCCCTTTTCCATTGATGTCAAAGAGGGAGAGTGATGTCTGAAAAATATAAGGGGAGGGTAATATTTGAAGAAATCCTCAAGAAAGGGGGAGAGAATGGTGTCTAAAGAACAAAGGTGAAGGGAGAGAGTGAAGTGTACCCTAGTAAGGGGAGTGTTCTTTAATGTAGAGTTGTTACAAATTTTTTTTTTTGTTGGTGGTTTTTCAGTGCTGGTGTTTCTATTAATGACATTGGCAGGAGATTGTTGCAAGTATGTTACAGGTGTTGTCATTGATGTCAACAATATGAAGATTGTTGGAGATTGTTGGTATTGTAGATGGGGATATTGTTGGTGTTGCATATTTTGTAGATATGATGAAGAGATTTTTGTGGTGTTGTTGATGCAACTGGTTCACTCGATTTCCAAGTGCTTTTGAGAAAATTTGAATAAAAGAGTGTGGAACATGATAGAGGCGTGTTCAGTCTTGTGCTTTTTATTTCTTCATAGTTGAAGATATGCTTATGCAGTTCAGATATGATGATCAGAGGTGTTCAAAGGTTCTATATCCAAAGTTTTAGGTTTTAGATCATGCGACAATGGAAGATGTGTTTGATAGTGTGTTTGCTTGTATAGAAGGTTGTCTAGGAGAAATGAGATTGCTCCACATTTCTCCGCATTGAGGTTTCTTGTCTTGTGGATTTAGGAATGTTCTTATAATGTATGTATCTACTTTCCCTTGGAGTGTTGAGTATTGAGTTACTCCACAAGCTTGGATTCATGAGTTGTGTTATGTGGCAGTATGTATGGTTGCACAAGATGAAAGTATTCTTTGGTTTAGGTGGTTGTGGAAATGTTGCAAAATATTTTGATTATGTGAAATATTCCAGAATGTTGTGGAGTGTTGCTATGTGTTCTGCGTGGTGTTTTCAAACTTGGAGAGGCATGTATGTGGTCATTTGTTAGTGTTAGTACATGTTTGGCCAACCTAGCATGCCAACACTAATTACAAAGGTTGTTTTTTGTGTTGTGGAAGCATGGTGATGTCTGACGGTGTAGATTTGGGTCCTAGTTAACCCTTGGTGTGGTCTTCCTTCACTTATTTCCACTATGGAGGTGTTTGGTGCTAACCTATTTGATGTTGCACGTTTGATGTGCATACATTTCATTAATGCCAGCCTAATTAAGTTTGTTTAGGTCGTGGATGGTGTAAATGAATGGTGAATTATTGGAGATGTGTGTAAGGTGTGTGAATGATGTGAATGTGATCAAGTGTGGTGATATGAGTGTGAGCTTAAATTCTTATGACTCTAGATGTAGTGAGTAGAAGGTATCTACATTTTTAGTTTGCTTGAAGTTGTTGGAGGAAGTGAGCCAAAGGTTGCTTATGGCATAAAGTTGTAGTGGTGGATTCTTCCTATTGCTCTAAGATAGTGAATCTCTCTATAATAGTTTATTCTATTCTTCTTTCTTCTGAGCAGTGAGCCACTTGACAGTGAACCTTTTTTTTTTCTAGGTAGTAATCCTAATTATATTTAATGTTATTCATGTATATGTGAGCTAATCCTCACCATGGTTTTTCCCTACTTAGGGTTTTCCACATAAATCTAGTGTTCTCTTGTGTATAGTTGTGTTTACATTGTTGTTTCACATGTTTACATTCTGCTAATTCTTAATGAGGGTTTAAAGTTTGATAAGGGTTTGAAATTTAATGAGGGATTGAATGTTTTAATGTACAACTAATTCACCCCCCCTCTCAATTGGCATATGCATCTAACAAGAATGACATGAATACCCTTTCCACCAAAGCCACAAATCTTTGGCAACCTCAACCTCCACCTCAATAGGAGTGGTTTCCCCCTCAATATGAACAAAAGAGGATACCAAAAAAGAGAGCTTCCCACCACATTCACAACACCCAACTCCGCCTCAATAGGAGAGGACTCCACCTATGTAGGAGGAGTCTTCACCTCAATAGAAGGCAATGACTATAGAACTCAAAAGAAAGCCAACACTCCAAAAGAAAGGGAAAACACAACATCCTTTTGCATCATGGGCTTTAGGAACTTTAAGAAGAACTTGGAATGCATCCCAAACAATAGAAATAGGAGCACAAAGAGTTGGGCCTTCAAAATTGGCTTTGGGTGTAGCCCATTCAAAAACAAAAATTCTAAAATCTGGGTAACAAATGCTCCCATAACCACCTTAAGATAAGAACATAGAGAACTAACATTCTCTAAAGTGATAACTAACCCCCTTTGCAACAAAAGCTTCAAATTCCATTGGGGGTTCAAAACCACACAAGGCAGGCAAAATAAGAGACCCATAAGCATAACATCCAAAGAAAGTTATAGATGAAGCTTGAACAACCAATTAATAGCCTCCAAAATTAGCACCAAAAAATAGATCTCTAGAGATCTCATCCTCGTACAAAATTTTGAATTTAAAACACAACTCCATGGGAAAAACACCCCATAAGAGCCTAAAACACCTCCTTTGCTACTAAAATTAACACATTTATTCATAAGCAGAGGCCAAAATCTTGAATCCCTCAAAAACCCATAGCAACCAAATTGCAACCTTGACCCAAAAAGGGGGTCTTCTCTGATAGCCCAAAGCACCCAGACTCCCCAACACCAAAACCTAGCGCAAGGAAGCTATACCGATGAAAGAAACTAAGCAAGAGTTCAAAAATTTGGGTAGGGAAAATAGGAAGTCACAACAAGTAGAGTCTGATAAAGGAGAAACCATGAAGAAAGTTGCAATAGAAACTTCCTCCAACCCACCAAGGATTCTATCGATGTTAGAGGATGAGAGAAAATATCTCTCATTAGCAAGCAATGCAATGCATGAAAGAGAAAACCCAACAATCACTGATGCCAAGCCTCCAAGAAGTAAGGCCAAATGCCCATAAACAACTCACAAATCCAACAAAGGAAAAAATGATAGCTTGAAAACCATGAAAGACTCTTTCCAGAACAACTCCAAAGGCTCTAGACAACATATCACACCAATTGCAACCCCCAAATCCTCATCTTTATCGTCAGCATTCGCATATTCATTGTCTCTTGCATTCTCAAAATTCAAACCAATGCCCCTACTCCCCTTACTGCTCACTCCTTTGTGCTCCATTCCTTTTCCAATGGTTGGTTTGCTCAATAAGATGAGGAAAATGTTTTTTGATAAAAGAAGCTACATTTACAGGGTGCAGTACCCTTAACATGAGAAGCCCATAGGGCCAAAGTTTAGATCATAACACAAAAAACTAGTTACAACTTAAAGTCTAGACACAAAGACAATAGAGAGACAACAAAAAAACAACCCACCCAAAAAATAGATAAGACCCCCCCATCACCCAGCAATACCCTCCCACTCCATGAGGAGTTTCAGCACATCATCCCCAACCCAACTATTGTTGGGTTCAACCTCAACAACCTTCTTGTTGACCTCATCTTTTAGCATCACCGACAGTGTGACAATAGAGTGGTGGATGGCTTTGATTGTGAACCAAGTCAGTCTTGTAAACTTCCTTTCCAACTTGGCGACATGAGTAATCAAGTTGTTGGGGTATTTGTCCTTCTCAACATCTAACTTGTTGGTCTCTTCCACCCGAGCCTTGTGATTGGAGGAATCCAATATGTATTTCTCCAGAATCATCTGATTCATCTCAGGGAAGTGACTAGGTCCTTCCATGTATTCTTCAGTCTCCTCGACCATGTCATGGTTTATGTCCTCCCGGCCTTTAACCTGCTTCAAGCTGCTGGAGATTTCATCCACCAAGACCTCCTTTTTGTGTTTTTCCATCTTATTGGACCTATGAACACTTGTTTGTTCCACCCCCATATCAACACTAGCATCCACCACCATATCCCCTTGAGAGCCTTTGGCAACAGAGTCATCTTCATCACTATTTGTGGGAGGTTCCTCCACATGAAAGGTGATGTCATTTTTTCCTTTCTTCAATTCAAGCTTAGATTTGACAGGCATTTTTCCATTTTTTTTGTGGGTGTATTCTTTAGCTCGCATAGACCAATGGCAACCTTGGATTGGGCCATACTCACACAAACTTTCTTCTTTTTGGTAGGAGGCTTAGGTTTGGATTCCTCAAGAGGTTGGTTGGCTTCAAGGGAGGGATCTTCCTTTTAGGGCAAACAAATATAGATGGAGAGGGTTTAGCAGGGGACATATTAGAGGGCTCGGGTTCCTAGATTCTAACAACAAAAATAGGTTTCAATAGGTAGAGGGAAAGGTGGAAATGATAAAGACAGAGGATAAGCCCTTGATGCCAGGGTAGAGGAAGTGGTTTATTAGGATTTTTCACCCTAAGCTCCATGGTTTCTTTAACCAAACTTTCAAGGGATGAAAGTAAGAAGGGGAAACTAATAAGCATTCGATGGCAAAGGTGATTCAACAACAATAAATGGTAAAAATAGAAAACTTTAAACCAACCTTCTAATGTGATATACTTCATTAAAACTAGACACACCTGATCCCATGGTGCAAAAATTTTGCTCCCGTCAAAACCCACGTGTAGTTTTGTAGGTCATTCATTTTCCATGAAGAAGGTCTGCAAGCTCTCCATATCTTGCACTTTTGTGTGTTTTTTGAGCTTTTGTCCCAAACAGGACAACCTTGTAGCTTTTGCAATAACCTTTTCATTAATCTCAAATGAAATCCCTCCCACCATGACCTTTTTTGTTACACCTAGATCTCGCAAACTGGGTTGTAAGCTTCTCGTCATGCCCTTTTAGACACTCCATTAAAGGTGTTATACCATCGTCAACATAAATATGCCAGGCTAGAGCATCCTAGAAAAATTCTTCATAGGATCCTGGTTCAATTATCACACGGTCTCCTCCCATTTTCACACACAAGCGATCGATCACAAGAGTAAGTAAAATGGGTTTTTTCTCAAAATGTAGAAGGGTAATGAACACATACAACTTATCAAGGGGATAACCACCATAAAAAATTTGTAAATCTTTCCTAATTAAGGAAGTAATATTTTCCCACATAAAAGTAGGAATTTCCAAGAGGCTAGGGTTGTGGAGCCATTTCAAGCATTGATTAAATACTTCGAGGTAGAGAGAAAGGCCATGATTACCTTTATTGACCTATAATTAAACAAAGATTTGAGTAAGATTTTAGCCACCCACACATTCCAAATGATAAGGCTCGTATTATAAGGAGAAGCCTTGTATGAATGAAAAGACCGCACATTAAACTAGTGGGGAAACCAACTAGATAGAACAAAAAATCCCAACCAAAACCCAGTCATCCACACGTACCCGTCCATATCATCAAACATTTTCCATGTCATATTGAGACCAAGGGTGAGAAGATGAGTGTACCAATCCATGAAGGGGATGTTAGGCATCATCATAAAAAAATTAAGATTCCTTTTCTCCTCAAGGATAAATCCTTGGACATTCAAGGGGAGGCTCACCATATTTCTCCAACATTTAGATAAATCCTAGGAAGAACCCAAATTGGCCAAGGAGTCGACCACTCTATTGCCCTCACAAAAGATGTGGGTCAATTTCATTCTTTCAAATTTATTGAGTAAGAATTGTATATCCAACAAAATGTCCCTGATATTCCACCACTGGAAATAATTGTTATTGATGGATTCAATCACAGCCTTGGAGTCTCCCTCTATATGTAGGTTCTTTATGCCTAGAGTAACAACAATTTTGACTCCACTTAGGAGCGCTCTTAGCTCTATTGTCATATAGGTTTGTATCCCGATGCCACCAAAAAACCTAGCCACCAATATGCCATTTTGATCTCTGATGATGCCTTCGATGCTAGCTAGGCCAACATTGCCTTTCACACTGCCATCAAAACTAAGTTTGTGCCAACCATTAGAAGGGGGTTTCCAAATAGTGTTAAGCCTAGCCAAAGCTTTTGAATTTTCAAAGGAGTTGAGGTCCAATGTCTTGTTCTAGGAATTATCCATAGTGATATCCAAGATTGAGGGAGGTTTGTATGGAAGTTTCCAAACATACATGGATACATTCTCAATAATAAGTCTAAAGCCAATACTAAATACCTCCTTTGGGATTTTTTCCACATTTTTGAAAACTTGGTTATTCCTTTCCTTCCATAGACACCATCATAGAATGGGAGGGACCTGTCACCATATTTCTTTAGGTAGAGGGTGGTGATAGGGATTGATCTAGTTATCAACAAATCTCTTAAGATAACCATTCATGGTCCAATGGATACCTAACCTTTGAAAGGAAGACTCCCAAACTTTAGCAGCAAACAAACATTGGAGTAATAGGTGAGGAACAAACTCCTCATCATTTTTACATAGCAAACATCTATTAGGGATTTGAAATTCCCTTTTCCTTAGGTTGTTCTATGTGATGATCTTGTTATGACTCGTTGTCCACCAAAAAAATATATTTTTGGTTTAAGATTCCTATTCCAAACATTTTTCCAAATACTATTTTGAGTTCCTTGTAGAGACAACAAATTGTAGGTAGACTTTACAAAGATATTACCCTTGCTTTCCCTAGTTTAGTAGAATTCATCCGACTAAGTAGAAATGGGTATTCTAGTTAGAGAGAGAATGTCCTGAAGAGTCTTAGCTCACACAAGTAGTCTCTCACATTTTTTTCAAAAAACATTGTGGTAGGGGCCATCAGATTCCTAAAGTTAGATTGAATGAGGGGTATTTCAAGCATCCAGGGGTCCTCCCAGAACATAATTTTGCTATCATTACCAAGTTTCCATCTCAACCCAGAGTGCAACTACTTTTTGATCCTACAAATATCATTCCAAATCATAGAGTCACTGGGATGGTCATCTGAGAGACAACTGATCATGGGAATTTTGTTGAGATACTTTGTGTTCAAAAATGTGTACTAGTCCTTCATGTTCCTCAGCATGTCCCAACCAACCTTTGCAAGCAGGGCTTTGTTAGTGGGTTGGATTTTTCTTATACCAAGACCGCCTCTGGATTTAAGAAGACATACAGTATCCCAACTTAGCAAAACCAATTTCTTCTTTTCCTCCATACCAGACCAAAGAAAATTCCTTTGAATTCTTTCAAATTTCTTAGCAATATATCTAAGGATTTTGAAAATGGAAAGAAAATACACCGAGGTCCCTTGAAGAGCAGCAACCAAGAGCTACAATTTACTAGCATGGTAAAGGCAAAGCCTTTCCATCTAGCCAATTTTATCTACATTCTTTCAAGGGAAAAGTTCCAAAAACTAGGTGAAACCTCCTTAACTGTGAGAGGGAGGCCAAGGTACACATAAGGAAGGGACACACTCTTTTAGCCTAACACATCAGTTACCCTATCCTGAAGGGCTTGTGTGTTGTTGAGGAATTAGATCATACTCTTATTGTAGTTTATGCATTGACCTGAGCTGGAGGCATAATTGTTTAGAAAATTCTTCCATTTTCTAGCTTCCACCACTGAAGCTTTCCAAAAGAGGATGGTGTCATCCACAAATTATTGGATGGCTGAAGGTTCAAGGGAAGTTGTGGGTTTGATACCTTTAATAGACCCATCCATTAGCATTCTTGAAACATTCTGGCTTAAGACATTAGCAACCATAATAAAGAGATAGGGGGAGAGGGAATCTCTATGTCTTATCCCTTTACCAACATTGAAGAATCCATGTGGAACCCCATTAACTAGCACAAAGTACTTGACGGTAGATATGCATTTAGAAATGAGATTCAACACCGTTTGATTGAAATCAAATCTAGCTAATACTTTAAGGAGAAAACTCCAAATAATTTTGTCATAAGCTTTAGAAATGCCAAGTTTGAAAGCCATACCAACACAATTACATCTATCCACTTAGTGAAGGATTTCATGCATGGAAATTGTAGCATCTAATATGTGGCGACTAGGGACAAATCCTTTTCGACATGGGCTAATCATTTTATGAAGAAAAGGTTTTAGGTGGTTGACCAAAATTTTGGAGATCTTGTAAATGGTTTTACAAAAGCTGATGGGCCTAAAGTTAGCCATGGCCTAGGGGTCCTCATTTTTGGGGATGAGGGCCAAAAAGGTATGGTTTAGTTGTTTTAGAAGTTTTCCCGACCTGAAAAAGTCTTTGGAAGCAAGGAATAAGTCCTCTCCCATAATTTTCTAATACTCCTTAAAGAAAGCCGAAGGAAAGCCATCTGGTTTAGGGGCCTTAAAAGCACCCATGCTGAAAACTACCAGATTGACTTCCTCAGGAGTGACAGCCCTGAGAATAGTAGCATTATCCAAGTTAGTTAGAGTAAGGGGAATGGAGTCTAGTAATTGGTCATCAAAAGCAGAGTTAGGGACCCCAATAGGATTAGATAAGGCATGTTAAAAATATCTAGACATCAACTAGCTGATCTAAGCAGGAGTAGTGGATTCCACTCCCAAATCATCCTTCAACTTCTTTATTTGGTTCCTTTTCCTGTGTTTGAGAGCAAAGATGTGGAAGAAGGAAGAGTTGCAATCTCCTTTTTTCAACCATTGAATTCTGGACTTTTGTTTCCATAATATTTCTTCTTTTTTTCAAAATTTTGTCCCACTCAGTGAGGTAACCCTTCTCCTCTTGAAAAGTCTGCTCACTAACATCCCCATTCTCTATTCTTTTTTGGGTCTCTTTAAGTTTAACAGAGACATCTCTTTTCTGGTGGAAGAGATCCCCAAAAACCCACTTGTTCCAGCCTTTTACTGTTGAGAAAATGTGTCTCAACCTTGCAATTACATAAGGTATTGTTTAGTCAACAATGATAGGGGGCATGGGGTGGATCCCCCCCCTGTGAGGGGTCTGGGGGGGATCACCCCCCCAACTAGGGCCTAGGGGTAGCATGCCTTGGCGGGGGCAGTGCCCCCAAAAGGAAAATTTTATTTATATTTTATTATTGTAAATTTGGATCGTTCATCATTATGTCTCATATCTGACTATCGATATTTTATTAGCTTGATTTTCCCTAGAATACAACCCTATTTTATGAGGGCATTGTATTACGGCTATGTATTACGATGTATTCTAAGAATTTGATAGTGATTGTATTGCCTCTAAATCTCTAAGTAGTGATACTCCTGTGAGAAGCTTGCTCTGCAAGTATATTGTAATCTTTGTGATTTTTGAATAATATATTGGGTGAATTTTGGAGTGTGGGGTTTTTCTCCTGAAAGGGTTTTCCCCACGCAAATTATTGTGTTGTGGTATGCATGATATTTATGTCTATTTCTATTTAAGCTTTTGTAACTATTAAAGATCTATAAAAGTTTTGCATTATTCTCCTTTCAATATTAGTATAGGAAGTTGTTCTGCTACCTTAGCTTCCTTACATTTACCATATTTTTGATAAACTTGAGTTTTTTCAAAAAAACTCTAAACATGGGGGAGCCATGAATAGGGACATTCCACCAACTAGCAACTTTATTTCTAAAGTCTGGGTGAGAACTTCACATTATCTCAAAATGGAAGGGAAAGGGACCCACAATAGAATGTTCATTCAAGATGAGTAGGAGAGGGTTATGGTTAGAAATAGTCTGGGGAAGAGCCTGCAAATTAAAGCTGAGGAGAGTAGTCCAGTTAGGGGAAAAAAAGAAACAGTCAAGTCTTACCTGAACAAGGTTATCTCCTAATCTCTTGTTGGTCCAAGTATAGTTTTGACCCTCTAAACCCATATCCACAAGCCTTGCAGTACTTAATGGGTTTGCCAAGTCTACCGTACTATCAAAATAGTCCATAAGACCCCCACACTTTTTAGATGGATATAAAGGAGAGTTAAATTCCCCTGCCAGCAACTAGCGAGCCTCTTTATTGTTCAAGATCCAATCTATAATTTCAAGCCAAGGATATTTTCTAGCATTCCTTACATTGAGGGAATAAATATTGATTAGGATCCAAGTAGACCTAGAATGGATGAATTGAACTCCCAGACAATTCCTATTTTTAAATAGTTCTCTACCACATAGTCTGTTTGGATTCCACAAAACAGTACAGCCTCCCGAGGCCCCATCAACATCACTAAAAGAAAAGTGAGCATTAGGCCAAATATTCTTAGTAATGAGTTCAAAGTTTGTTTTTTTTCATTTTCAATTCTTGTAGTAATAGCATATCATGCCTGTTCTCCTAAACACAATTTTTTAGGGCCAACTATTTATGAGGGTTGTTGAGCCCTCTTATATTTTAGGAAAGAACTTTCATTTTGACATCTTCTTTGAGGACGCTTCCAATGTCCTTTATTTTCCAATAGCAATCTCCTTGGTTGTTTCCCTGTTTCTAGTTTGTCTATGGTTGGGTCTACCATTTTTGGTTTCAACACCAACATCTGCCTTCCTTTGTTTGCCCTTCTTCTTTGGGGTTGACCATCCATCCTCTTCATTGGTTTGACTGTAAGTCTGAGATTCAACAACTGTATTTGTCACATGGGTTTCAAAGGCTTCTCCATCCTTCACAACTCTAGGTATTTCACCTTCTTCCAGATCTTTAGTTAGTTCATGAGTAGCTAGGAGGTTAGGTTGGTCACGGGGAATTTCAGCATTCATACCATTAGTGACAATTGGGTAACATGGTAGGTTTTTTGAGGGAGTCCCTGTCAACAGGGGGTTATCTAAAGGTTTTTTGGGTGAGGTCACAACAAGGTTTGTGACAGGGTCTTCACAATGTCTAGATTTGGCCAGGGAATCCAGAATATTTAAGATCTCATATTTGAAAGAATAGTTGGCAGTGATTTCATCCACTAGAGAATCCTCCTTAAAGGGTTTGCTTATTATAGAGGACTTGTAGTTAGAGATAAGGTGCCCTGGTTTGGAACATTTTTGATAATAAACAACATTTTCATAGCACACTTGTTCATTCCATGAACCAAACTTAGAGCTCAGAGTCACTGAGTTGGGTAGAGTCTTATTAATATTGATATTAACATAAAAACATGCAAAGACTAACCTGGACCTCATTTTGGTGATGATATCTAAAGTAATAAAGTTTCCCATCGAATCCCTAATACATTAAAATATTAACTCATCTCAGTATTCCAATGATAGACCCGACAACCGAACCCAAACATGAGCATATTTGTTAAGGTTTACAGCAGGATCAAATCTAGGCTTCCAATGGCAGAGAGACAGGTTGTGCTTCTTGTAAACCCAAGGACCTAAAGATAAAATAGTCAAGAGTTATAAATTTGAAGAGGAACAACCCTCCAACCAAAGCACATACTTCAACACTGCCATTTAGGTGCCATTTAGTTGTAGTCCATCTTCAAACCATATCAACAATTGGACAGAAAGAGAAAAAAATTCCCACAACAAAGTTCTCCATGGAAGAAACTATTCTATCGATGGTAGAATTCAAGAGAGATATTTTAGTACCAAAGATAGAATTCACAATTTCTAGTCAAGGGTGAGTTTTATTTGTAGGAAGAATTTGGGAAGAGTTGAGCAAAACATTCTTCCAACCTTTGGACTCCAGTAAGATAGAAATCGCATGTGCCTCTCTAGAATCTAGAGGGGGAGGGTCCCCTAAGGAAGGAAAGAGTGCATGTGTAGAAGGCAGAATGTGGCCAGGGGGATAGGGGAGGGGCACTGTGGGGTATTCCCAAGGAAACATCCACCATGCATGCAAGAAATTCAAACTAGCAGAGCAGGAAAAATATCCTTGGTTGTTAGATGAGGAAAATGTTATCAATAAAAAGCCAAATTTAATAATTACGTAATAGCGCAAATATGCACCTCATATTATGAACTGACTTCTTATGGTTAAACATTCAAAACATTAGATTTAGTCATTATTGTATGAAATAAAAGAAATTTTAAACTTACATAATAAATTTGCATGGAAACAAGTATGGTGATGCATGAACTTTGATCTTTGCCTGAATTAGAGAATTGCATGTCAATTATTTATCTACTGTCATATGTACGAAGGATTGAATTAATGAAAGATGTTGATGTGATTATTTGCATGAAAGGATAAAGAGTTTTTAATTAATTACTATGAAAATTATGCATGTTAGGAATAAATGTTAGGGAAAGATTATTTTCATGAGTGTTTGTGGAAAGATTACCTTCTAGGATGGGTGCTGAATATGGGTAACACGGAGTGTAGACACTACTTTTCCAGTTCTACTTTTATTAGTTGTATACAACTATATGCTTGGCCAAGCAACTTAGACCATTGAGATAGATTAATTTATTATATATATTTTCTCTCTGCCATATCCTAATATCAATCATAACATGTTCTTGTATAATATAAATGCATGTAGATATAGTAGGCATGCACCAAATTCCATCCTATTCATTGATTTCTTTTTCTAAGAATTTTGTGTAGGGTTGGTGGTTCTTCATGTCAGGAAGAACTCTTTGGGGAAGCGTAAGCTTCATGGTTGGGCGAAAAAAGCGTTTGGACCATGTTCTCATCTCTTGACTTGTAGATGACTATAAGGGTTGATGACGGTTGATACTATATTATTTATATCTCCACATTATTATTTAATTATTATTTGTATATGTACTTTTAGATTATACATTTATTTAATTATGGATGATTAGTGGATTGGACTATTGATGATTCTAGTGTATGTGTACATTACTTGTACTCTTATTGTATTATTATGACTTGTTGGCAATGGGCTGCCTAAGCCAACTATTGTATCATGTTATTTTAAGTACTTATGTTCATGTATGAACTATATGCCATATGAATCCATTGCCTGTATGGAGTTATTTCTCCTATACTAATGTACTTATGATCATTTCTTGTTAAAATGATTAACATTGTTGATTATTTGGATTTTGTGGTGAAATTTGGGTTTTGTACATTACACATAATCATATTGGGTCAAGTTTTATTGTACCAATTTACATATAGGTATAATATCTAATCCTTCTCTATCTACTTCCCATATTCATGGATATTTGAATTTTAACTTGTTATTTGTGCTTATTTTAGTTGTATGATATAAGTTATCCATTGCATAACTTATATTTTGTAGGCTCAATGAAGCACTCATACCAAGGAGCATTTGAATATTATTTTGCATGTTGATCAAGAATGTCCATATACTTTGAATTATACATGCATTATAGATTCACACACACATCAAAGTATGGGAAAAATGTAATAGTAAAATTTACACACCTATTCCATTTCCCATTTAGTTTTGTAGCCACCTTGGTGAAATATCAATAACATACTAATAAGTAATACACTCTTGTGCTAAGTTTAGCTTCATGCTCTAATCCCCCATCCCTATTTTCTTACATTTATTCTTGTGTATTCACTATTCATCCCTCATTTAGTATACCCCATTTACACTTACCTCAATAGATTTGCTTCTTACCTTAAAATTATCACTTTCACTATCCAAGTTTATTTTTACACCACTTGAAATTGATCTCATCGTGCACAAGAATGAACATCAAATTCAAATATTTAAATTTGAGTTCTATTGTTCCTTTTTCTTCTTACAAGCCATTATGAGATGACTTGATACATACTTGTGTGACATGTTACCATATCTTGGTATTTAGAGACCTTAAACGTGTCATTGTTTCATATGTGAAATACATGCTAGGAATGAACAATAGCAAGGATCTAGATCAATAGAGCACAGTTCAATTTTCTAAAAGGACAAATAATTAATTTTTTTCTAATCTGCATATAGGCCACTTATATACTTATATATACCATTTTTAGAATCTTCTCTTAGAGTTGTAAAACCAATCGATCTAGAGGTTTGACATAAGAGAACTTGACCCTAGTGATTTGACAAATTCCTTGAGGGTGTTTATAAAAATCATAGTCCTTATAAGCCAATAAGATATCACATATTAGAGCTAATAATCTTTAGGTGTCTATTTTTGCAAGTTTAGATTTATGTGTTAGAGTTCAAATCTACCATGATTAGGATCAAACCCACATCAGTTAGAAGTAAACCTCAAGGTTTTCTATACTTGTTCACACTTCAAGAGATTTATTTGATAGAAGGGATAAATTTAAGAATAGAGAATTTGATTTTGTGCATCATCATTATCATTATTCCACTAACAATATTAGAGTAAGTATCCATTCCTCTCATTTAATGATCACATTTATCACTCTTTATTTATCAACCTAGTTTTAAACTTAATCTACATTAATTATACAATTATTAATTTATAATTAATTAATTAATTATTTGATATAGGAGAACTTGACCCTAGTGATTCAACAAGTTTGCTTAAGGTGTTTATAAAGATAACAATCCTCATAAGCTAATAACATATCATAGATCCGAGATAACATTTGTAAATGCTTATTTTTCATGAGTTTAAAACCATGTGTTAGAGTTTGAATCCATGATTGACATTAAACCTATGCCACTTAAAAGTAAATGGTAATATTTTTACAATTATTCATATCCCAAAAAAATATTTAACAAAAGAAATAAATTTGAGGATAAAAAAATGGTTATATACATAATCATTATCATTATTTCACTTAATGTTTAAAATTAAACATCTAGTTTCTTTTAGTAAATTATTACATTTATCAACTTAACTTGATTAATTACATTTAAATATTTATTTAATTAAACTAAATAGATTTTATTTATTAGCCAATAGGCTACATATAGTGTGAGATTTGAGCCTGAAACAAATTTCATGCCTACAAACCACTATTGAGTCATCAGAAAATAAGTTTCAGCTGTCATTTAATGGTACACCAATTGTCGTTTAATGGTAAAAGCCTCCAAAATATGAGGTAAAAGCCTCCAAAATCTCACTTATCGCATAAAAGCCAAATAAATATTGATTTGACAATTGGATGAGAACATTTTATTTCTATTTGTAGTGTTTTCTGTCAATTTGATGGTAAATTTATTTTTTCATTTGTATTGCTTTATGTTTTAAATGTATATGCAAATATTTCATAATCAGATAATACTTAATTTTTTTAAGGGAAAAATCTAGATTTGTCTAAGTTTATTTCATTCCATTATTTAACACTTATTATTAGTACTTGCCATTTGGCATAGTACTATTGTGTTTGACTTTTTTTAGTTAACTAGTTATTAATAATTTAGTTTTCAACCAATCAAAAATAATATTTAAAAAATAAAAAAAAAAAATTCAATTTTGTAAAGTCAACTTGTAAAATATTTAACTTTACATACTATAAAAAATAATTCTTGTGCATATGATTGGTTAAAAAGTTATGTGTGTTATTGAGGAATTTGTAGGAAAAGCAAGGTAAACATTTGTTTAGGGAAAACAAGGTAAACACTTTTTTAAAGAATGATTCTTTTATTTTTTGCTTTATAAAGTCATTTCATTAAATCTTTTTAAAATAAATAAATATATATGTATATTTTTTATACAACAGGGGTGTCCCCAAGATCCACTGCCCATAAGAAGTCCCACCTCTTAAACCCGAGAGCACAGTCAAAACCGAGATCAATGGGGAGCAAACCCACTACCCAAGCCAACTTTGCTACTCGGGCTAAAATAAGTAAATGTTATGAATGTTCTTTTTATGTATGTACTTGTTATTTTTTTTATTAAAGAAAATCTCACAAAAATCAATTGAGACTATTTTATAGAGATTTCGATTCACACTATCAAAATGATAAAATAAAATAAAAATTGTATTATTTTTTCCATTAGACTAATATTTTGTTATCTATGTTTTTAATATTTTATGTTATAATTTGATTATTATATGCACTCCCTCTTCTTTTTATGTTATATATATAGGTTCTCCTAAAAAAATTATAATCTATAATATATAGGTATATGTACGATAACCTATATTATTTAGGTCTTTATTATATATAATGTAGATAATATTAATTTATATATATAGCCTATATTAATGTATAATTTATATATATAACCTATATTAATGTAGAATTTATATATATTATTTCTATTTATATCTTATATTATTGCAAGTAATATTTTGTAGGTAAATAAGTTAACCTACATTGTGTAGGTAATATATTAATTTATATTATATATTTGTATTAATATATATTATAGGTTCTCCTTTAATATATATTATATAAATTATTATGATTTTATCTATTTATATAATATATATTATAACCTTTAGCATTTTAACCATCTATTTTTTGATTTTAATTGAATCATTTATTTATTTTTTCAATTTATAGTTTATATATAATGTCATATTTTTTCTTTTTTCTTTGGTTAAATTATTATTGTTTTAAGTTTTATTATATTTTCCTTTATATCTTCCTTCATTTTTAAATAATTTTGGTAATTATTTTTTTGATACGTAAGAGTTTTATTTATTAAAATTAATAAGATAAAGTTTACAAACTTTCACTAAAGCAGGAAAACCCCTACCATGAAACCGTTCAGAATTATCAACTGTTATCACCAACTAAGCACCAACCCAAAATTCTCTTCATATGTTACAAAGAAAACCCCAGTCAAAGGCCCTATGCAAATAACTTTGGTAATTGTTCCTCAATAATTTTGTTATATAATTTATCTTTATAATTCTCTTAGAGTTATTTATTCATTGTTTGACACATTTAACCTTTAACCTTTAACCTTTTTTGATCCATTTATTTATGTTATATCATATTACTACAATCTCGTCCCTCCCCACCCTCTCCCACCACTTAACTCTTCTTAAAGTCATTTCTACAATCATATTCTTCATTATCCTCTTCTTATGATGAATCATCGAGTGTGGTTCGAAACATCAATTCAAAATAGTATACACAGTTTAATCTAGAAGTGTTTACTCTATCATTCATAGACTTTGGAAAAATCATACCATCTATAATCATCAGTTCATTAATATTTAACAATTATTGATTTGAATGAAGAGATATAGTTGCACTTATGTCTACTACGAATCAAACCTGATAATTTAATATAATATATTTATTTTTTTAATATTTATCTATCTCTTTATCTATATCCCCTTACCTCTCCTTGCATCTCTTTCTCTCTTTCCCCTCTATCTTTTCCATTATATATTTCTCTATCTCTCCCTCTTTCTATCCATATTTCTCCCTATCACTCTCTCTTTCTATATCTCTCAACTTCTCTATCCTCTCTCTATTTATCTCCCTCCCTCTCTATCTATTTATATTTATCTCTCCCTCTTTATATCTATTTCAACATCTCTCTCACTCAAACACACACACATGTGCACTCCTTGTCTCTCCTTCCCTATCTCTATCTGTACATCACTTTCACTCTCTCACACACACATTGTTTCTCCCTCTCTATCTCTATCTCTCTATCTCTCCCCCTCTATATTTTTCTCCCTGTATTAGTTATCTTTATCACCTCCTTTATATCTTACTCTTGGGTGATCCCACAATAGTGGTTTACAATTTTTGGCTAAATTGGACACTGAAATTTTTATTTTTAACTAAATCTTTACATTCGGGCACCTATAGTGGCTAAACCATGAGGAATTTGAAGATGATGCAAACTAGAGTCTCGTCACATTTTGTCTGTAGATTCTAAAAATATATTTTTCAAAATTTTTGGAATCAAATTGCACTTCTTTTTTCATCTCCCACAAAACTGATTTTTTCAGAAAACAACATTTTTAAAAAGTGACACACACCGTATAACACATATTTTTTTTTCCATGAAGGATAAAATTCTAATTCTTTCGAATTTAGATTTTTAACTCCGATATCCAGTGCTTTCACTTGGTTAGATAGTTTTTTAATTGAATATTTTTTTTAATCAAGTTTCGAAGTCAAACCTATTACAATCCAGACATAACGCGACTGTATAATGCGTACTTTTTTTGTATATATCAAAATTCATTTTTTTTTGTTGGATCAAGGACTTCAATATATGGTGCACTCATATTTTTCAATTTTTTTTTTGATAATCTATTATTTTTCCACATGTGCAAAACAAAAAGCTTGATTTTCGATGAAAAACCTATTTAAATAATAAAACTAAAAAAAGAAATACATAATAAAACCAAAGCATATTAAAATTATAGTCGTTGGATAGCTCGTTCTGAGGACTACCTGATTCCAGTTAGGTTTGTGAAGACTCCTCCATTTTCATCCTCAACCTGAGCTTCAAAGCGTAAAAATCTGAACTTTCAAAGTGCCCATGGGGGAGAATGAGGGCAAAGGGGGGTTTGAGTGAACCCCCTTTCTTTTTCATTTTGTTTGTTTTTTTTGAGTGGGAAATGTGGGCCCAATATTTAATGGGTTTGTTCGAACCTACAAGTTCGTTCGAACCCCTAAAACTATTTTTTTTTGCATGGGGTCATTTTTTTCTTGTTTTCCTTCGTCCATCAAATTGTAAACCACTATTGTGTCTTCACCCTCTTGCCCCCTTTCCTTTTATCTTCCCATCTCTCCTTCTCTATTTATATCTCATTATCTCTATCTCTCTCTTATTTACTCCATCTCTCCTACTCTCTCTTTATATATATATACCTCTCTCTACCTCTCTTTATATATCACTTCCTATATCTTTATATTTCTCTCTCCATCTCCCCCCTCTTTCATTGTCTCCATCTTTCTATCTCTATTTCTCCCTCTCCCTCTTCCTCTCTCCCTTTATATATTTATCTCTCTTCGTCTTTGTCAATGTCTCTCTCTCACTCTCTCTATCTTTCCCAAGTTATATTTATCTCTCTATCTCTCCTTTATATCCCTTCCTCTCCCTCTCTCCCTCTCCCTATCACTTCCTCTTTCTATACATCTCTACTTCTCTCTCCTATCTCTATTTATCTCCCTCTATCTATTTATACATATATATCTCCCTCTCTATCTCTCTTCATATCTCTCTCTTACTCATACACACATATACATTCCTTGTTTCTCCCTCCATATCTCTATCTCTATCTCTCCATATTTAAATTCTTACATATCTCCCTCTATATCTATCTCATTATCTATCCATCTCTCTCTAGCCCTATATCTTTCCCTCTCTCTACCCCTCTCCATGACTCTAGGAAAATTCACCACCAACAATTCACTGCCATAGAAAATTCACTAATGAAAAATTCACCGCCAAGTAAAATTCATCACCAACAATTCATCGTGGTGGAAAATTAACCACATTAATATTTTTTAATATATATTTTGAAAATTTTGATTTTATTAAAAATATTATGTGGTTAATTTTTCACGGTAGTGAATTGGTGGCGGTGAATTTTACTTGACGGTGAATTTTCCATCGATGAATCGCTGGCGATGAATTTTTCGTATGCCCTATCTCTATATATTTATCTTTTCCATCTCTATCTATCCCTTTGTCCTCTCTTTATCTCTCCATCTCCTTCTCTCAATATCCCTCTCTCTTTCTCCCATCTATCTATCCCTCTTTCTATCCCCATATCTTCCTCTCTCTCCTCTCCCTATCACAAACATAAGATATGCCTATTGGTAATGGAGCCTTATTATCTTTCCGATTCAGAGGTTTTATTTTAATTGTGTTCGAATCCCTGTAAACATATGCATAGTTGATTTGAAGCTATCACTTCTCTATTGAGACCTTTGTTGCATAAACAACATCATTTTCTAAATGGCCTAACAATTGACCTCATGTATACTACACAAATGTATGTAAAAAATAGACTGAAATTTTTCCTAATTGACCTTCCACACTTCTTCGGTGTATCCATTGCACACCAAGGTGTGATTGCTAGTAAATAATCATTTTAATATATAATTTTTTTATATTAATAATAAGAGAAGAAATATTGCCAACACGCAATATCTAACTTTTATGTATTTTTAGTATATATTATATTTATTTTATTTATAAAATTTATTTAATATATAATAATTCATAATATAACATTTATTAAATATATTATTTATTTAAAAGTTAGTGATTAAAATTAGGTTTATAGTTATGGATAGTGTTACGATCATAATTAGGGTTAGAGATAGGTTTATGATTAGGATAATGATTTAGAATTTATTGTTAAGGTTAGAGTTAAGGTTAGGATTAAGGATGGATCATTAAAATAACTAATTAGCAATATAAAATACTATAATTAACAAAACTTACATTTATTTTTTATCAAATCTAAAAACTAATAATTACAATGCTGTAAAGACAAGTAGTATCCACTATATGACACTTGTTAATTGTTTAATCCACCACATGCCAATATATGACACTTGTTAATTGTTTAATCCACCACAAACCAACTAAAATTTAAAATACATTGATACACAAACAAATACTCTCTAACATATTTAGATATAATTTTCTAAGTGTAATCCTTGAACCTCCTTAAGATGCAAGTGTAGTTATTTTCATGGAAGGATTAAAGAGCCTAACTAAAATAGATAAATTTATCTTTTCAATAATATCCCCGGATACTCGTTAGAATATACACACATCTAGAAGGTTGCTCCGCCCTCGCCAAAACGTCGGAAATAAATAATATAACGCAGGCCTTACTTCCCCGGGGTTCATGTATAATTTAGGGGTTTTAAATGCTGTGGACGACATTTCCATTTTGGGTATTTTGTTTTTGCTGCAATTCTTTCATCGTCTGTTAATCTGTACATATATTCAAATAAGAAAGCATTCAGCCGAAGGTGGACCCTCCTTCCGAAGAGCAGGTAAATATAGAAAATCAAATTCAGGTACCTAATAGCAACTAAACCCTAATCAGCATCAGGGTTTCACGATTGCCGGGTTTTAGTTGAGCATGGGATCCCTCAACGATTCTATCTGTAACGCCGATGTGAGGCATGATAATGGCAAGGATTTAATGAGATATAAGATTAAAACTGAAAATGCTTTAAATAACGGAGGCAATGACAATTCAAAGAGGAGAAGAGTGTGCCCCCTGCCTCTTGAAGTCGGCACTCGTGCCCAATGCAAATGGAGGGATTCCAAGCTCCACCCTGTCAAAGTTATTGAACGTCGCAGGATTCCGTTTGGCGGATCTAACGATTATGAATATTATGTTCATTACACTGAGTGTGAGTACTTTAATTACTTCCTTATTTACATTTTTATTTGATCCAGATCTGTTCCATCTAAGTTCTTCATTTTTCAGGGTTTTAATTCCGTTTTTAACTAGAGACTTCATACTTCGGCAATCGATAACAATTAGAGTAAAATTCTTCTGAGAGAAGTGCGAATGCGTGATGGATGCGAAGTCTGAGATTTTTATACAGATGTATGGATGGATGCAAACTTCGAATTACTTATACTCAATTGATGTCTCGTTCGACGGGGATCTCCAAACTTACCTTTCATAAAAGTTAGGGAAACAGATAAACTATCACCTTGACTTTTTGACTGTATCATCGATAAATCCACGATAATCAGAAATAGATGCTTACAAGTAAAATTGCAGATAAGGGTTGACGAAACATAATTGTGATTACATGGTTGAGGGTCAAATTGACAACAATGAACCGTACAGCCAATTCAGAATACGCAGACACAAATTGAAGCAAAACTGAACTCTCCAGCAAGCTTTAAGTTTTTAATAATTCTGTTGAAAATATAAACAGGTAACAACTTGCTGCAATTAAATCTTACTCCAGCTTTCCTATTAATATTATAAGAGGAGATTTTCATTACTTGAGAAGAAAGATATACTCATTGCTACTTCATTCCAAAATATATATAGATATAATTTTATTATCAAAACAAATACATTGATAGAATCACATAATATCAAAACTGTCATCACTGTTCTTCTGAAATTGGAGTTCCACATCATCAAGAATGTCATAACCAATAACCACACTATGAGAGCTAGATGAAGATGTGCTAGAGGAAACCTCTTATTGTGTCAGAATCCTCAACAAGATGAAGATGTGCTAGAGGAAACCTCTTGTTGTGTCAGAATCCTCAACAATGCGATTGAGATGTGTAAATTCATTTATAGACACATTGATGTAACTTATTTGAGGTTGCACATTCTAAAGCCTATTAGGTACCTTCTTATAGTTCTTTTTAAATTAATAGTCGGTTACTAATAAAATATAGTCTGGTTACAATATGTATGTCACATCAAGAGGCCCACCAGGCTAAACACAGTACTTGCAAAATCAAAATAACCATATAGTCGATATTTTCTCAATACATATCAGACAGTATATAATAAAACATTATTAAAACAGCTGCCTTATCCAGTATTATCATTAACCAGTTTAGGTGCATCTTTATTATCCTTCTTCTGCAACTCATTGATATTTTTCTTACTGCTGGCTTTGAAGGAATCTAGTCCAGGAAAGGTCCCCAAGAGAGGAGAGATCCTTTCCCAGCTGCTGTTGTCAAAGTTTTGACATGTAACTTCCAAATCTCTGTTGGCAACATCTCTTTTTAACTCATACTGGTGCTGACTGCAATACTGATCTTGGAAATCAATATACTCTTTGTAGAACTTATTATCTATCTTCCTTAAGTCCTGAGGCCAGAACTCAGCATACTGAATGTCTGATCTGAAAATAAGAGTAGAGCCTTCATCCATAATCTTCATGAATCTTTCGGTGGGGCTCTTAAAAGTCATTGTTATTTGTTCAATAATATTAGGAGATGTGAGTATGCCAACAAACTCTGTAAGGCACCTTCTTTTGCCTTGGTATAGGTCCTAATTTCTCCTTCTCCATATAAACCACAAAATCTCAGTAGAAAGAGAAATCCAAAAAGCATTTAATTTAGCATTCAAACCTTTATCTACATACCCTCATAAAATCTCATGCCAAGAAACATTATCCGTGCTATCCCACCCAAGGATATTATCCATAAAGATAGACCAAATAGCTCTAGCAAAATTACAAGTAAAAAAGATATGTTCAAAATCCTCAACACAATTACAAAAAGAATAGATATTGGACTGGGGAGGACCCACAACAAGCTTCTTAAGCAAAGGAAGCCGTTTGAAACAACACTTTTTAGGATCAATCTTTTTAAACCAGTAGGCTTTAAGGGAGGCAGACCAAACATCATTATCAAGATTTAAATTCCAGGCTTGATTAACATGCATTAACACCTCTTGGGAATCAGTCAACAATTATAAAGGCTATGTGAGTTAATCTTTAGAAGAGGGGTACCATCTTTCCATTTAAAATTTTCAAGGTATTTTGTGTTGACTTTAACTCTCGTAGGAAATTGCACCATCATCAAGACTTTTTTTAGTACAGAGTAGGATCTCTTATTAGGCTCAGGAATATTAAATTTCGAGCTCAATTGCATGTAAGATTTTAAGCAGTTATTCATGAGGATATCTTGAAATCTGAAACACTTTTACTATCCCACCTTTTAGCAGAGCAGCTCTGAAGCAACACAAGAGGCTTGTTGTTATGAGATAAATTCCATCAAATTGATCTAGAGTTGTATATCTCACTATTAGCCTTCTTGATGGCATCACCTCCAACAATGTATCCCCTAATAGACTCCTAGGCTTTCCAAATTTTAGCAAAAATAGTAGATCCTGAAGGTTTAACACAAAATTTGCCAAAAAGAATGTCACGAGGGTGCAAATTCTTCCACTTTTTGGTATTGCTTCCTGAATATTCCTTCTAACCAATACTTTCCACGACTCATTGCCAACCAAAGCTTTCAAGATCCATTTGGTAGTGAAGGCTATCCCATGCATTTTCAAATCTTCAAGTCCTATTCCACCTCTAGCTTTATCCAAACAACACCATTCCCATTTGACATGTTTTTGTTCGTACTTTTACCATCAGACCAAAGGAAGTAACTTTCTGCACATTATTGTTTTGATAGCTTGCAAAAAACCAGACAGATGCATAATAAATAGAGTATGAATAGAGAATTTTCTAGCAGACTCGAGCCCTACCAACAAGGGATAAATAATTATTATTCCAACTTTTTAGTTTTTTCTCAAATTTTGAAAACATCCAGTTCCACATGTCATTCAATGAAGGCTTGACAAAAAAAGGAATCTTAGGATACCTTACCATTTTATTTGGGCCTCTCATTGCCAAGAAAATTTTGGAAACCAACTAGGAGGCTCTTCCATCCAACTCAACTAGATAGACTTTGATTCTGAAAATTTTGACCCAGAAGCATGACAGAAGATCCTCAATCTTTCCATCAAATTATTTATGTTCTTTTCCAGAACTGGAAAAAGAGCAGTATCATTAGCAAACTGGATATTGATCAATGAGTTATTATTAGGAAGAACAATATCTTTCACTTTTGGACCAAGTAATTCAGTCCTTAAAATATAGTACAAGGCTTCAGAGGCAATAACAAAAAGAGATAGGGCCAAAGGGCATCCCTGTTTAATAGATCTTTCCAGCAGAAAAGGTTTAGAGAGATAACCATTAATCTCAATTTGAGCATTAGCATCCTAAAACAGTATTTTTACCATTTTATAAAACATTTCTGGGAATCCCAAAGCTTCTAAGATTGGTATAACAAAGAACCACTTCACTCTGTTACAGGCTTTCTCAAAGTCCAACAGTAACATCCCCACATATTGATTGCACCTATTTGCCCAATCCATAGCTTCCCAGATAGTAATTAGATTCTCCGATATATATCTGCCTTTAATAAAACCAGTCTGAGTATCTTTAATAATCATAGGGAGGATCTCAGTAAGTCTCAGGGCAAACAATTTAGCAAAGATCTTATAAGACACATTCAATAGGGTGATGGGTCTCCAGTTCTTAATGTTGCTTTTGTCACCGTCTTTATGTAGTAATTTGATAATTCCCCTATTGATTTTACTCCCCAAAGACCCCTTCGCAATAGCCTCTTTGTACACTTCAGAGAGATCTTCGAGAATCCAATCAATCTTAGCCTTGTAAAACTCCATAAGTAGACCATTGGATCCAGGGATTTTTTATTTATTAAATATCGTAAACTTTAAAGAATTACACAGTCGTCAGCTGGGCAGACCACACAGGGTCGTATATACATAGTAAAATACAAACTATTTTAAAGAAAACCAAACTATGCAGTGTTCAGCTGCTAGCTTTGCTTAGCTACATTTATCATTACTTGATAACAAGACATAATTTAATCTTCTACAATGACTTGTTAACATATTAAAACAGAACCATTTTTATAGAATATTATATACTAACTCTTTGATCTGCTTCTCCATTCGTCATCGCTGTCTTGGTGGAACTATGTTTGATCTGCCCTTGTGGTGGAGGTTTACCTCTTTGTCCTATGCCACTGCTAGGTATTTTGTTGTATTCCTTTTGAAATTCTAAAGAGCATTTCATGAAAGCAGTATTATTAGCTTCATTGATATGCCAAAGCCTCCCAACTTTAACCTCTATCCTGCTGAAATCCACAGCCCCTTCTTTTAGCAGCTTCACAAGTTTGTCCTTTTAGTTCTCCATAGTGGATGTCACCTACGGATCCAGGGATTTCACATTTTAGAATGACAAAATATCAGAAGAGGTTTCTTCTTTAGTTATTTCCTTTTCCAATTCTAAAGTCATCTCAGGATTGATCTTTTTAGGGATTATTTTTCTACAAAGGTCTTGAGCTTGAGTACAGATGTTAGTTTTATCATTTGTAGTGAAAATATTTTTATAAAAATCATAGAAAACCCTTGCTACCTCCTCTGAATTGCGACACCATTTGCCATTATCCTTAATTGGGCCAATAGTTTCCATGGAGTTTTTTTCCCTCAACAAAATGAAGAAATACTTTGTACCTCTTTCACCCTCCTTTATCCAATTTATCTTAGCTCTAACTCTTGCCCCTTGAGCTTTCTTAGTCTGAAAACATCTAAGCCTATGCTTGATGTCCCCAATACGTTGTATATACTCCACATTATTTCAATCTCTTTGGATATTTTCTTCTGCTAAAAGAAACTCATCCTACAGAGCACATTCCAGTCTCCTACTTTCACTAGCAAACTTTTTTCCAATAGTTCTCAACAGAGTTCTAAAATTTGAGACTGGTTCCTCCCAAAATGAGATAGCAGAATCTTTTGGAAAATACATTTTGTTAAGTTTCCTAACATTAGCAATACCATCTAGACAATCAGTCTTTTTCAGAAGATCAATGTTTACTTTGAAAATGTTATTCCTCCTGATGTCCCTCATTTGCCCAGCATTTTTAACAATAATCTTGGCCACAATGGGGTGGTGATCGGACAAAGCACTGGGTTCCTCACAAACACAATTACAGACCTTTTTACTGTTAAAACTAAATGTGTTCTCTTGGGCATAAAATCTGTCAAGTCTACAGTAAATTCTTTTACTATCAAGTTTGTTATTGCACCAAGTATACCATATGCTTTTACTATCTTTTTTCTTGCCTTCAAGCAGGTCATACAATTTCAACAGTTTCTTCATCCTGAGCCAATAGAGTGTTCATTACCTTTCCAGGCCCAAGGAGAGCCTCCAACTTTATCTTCTTTGTGCTCAACAATGTTAAAGTCTTCCCCAATGATCCAAGGAATTCTGGGCAGATCAGATGCAAGCCATTTCCAGACTTCAATCCTTTCCCTGTAGTCATTAGGAGCATAGATGGAATAGAGCCCAAATTTAGTATTATTTCTTTCAAACACAATCAATAAGCATCTATTACAAGGGGTGCTGCCAGACTGAATAATGTATTTGGTCCAATTCTGGTTAACAAGAATGCCAATACCACCCTTACTATGATCTGTGTGAAAGGAGACAAAATTCCTCCAAACAAATCTTAAAGTGCTTTCAAGCTGGAGCCTACAACTTCCACTTCTTGGATCAACAAGCAATCCATATCCCTCTTATTGTTATAGAGAGCCCTAAGAATAAACTTTCTGTCTAAGAATTTGGGTATAATTTCTCCTTTTTCCTTTCTTCCCAGGTTTTTGAGAGCTATCACTTTTGCTCACCTGCTTTCTTTTCCTTTTCTCATCCTCATTACTAGAATTAATAGCCTCAATAACCTGATTAACAATTTCCTCTTGGAAGAGGGGGTTAAAATAGTTCATGTTCTTTTTTTCAGCACTTAATTCACAGTTACCTTCTAATGTTAGGCCTTCATAATCTATTGAATTCACAGTATCAGGAGGGTCTAGCGGTCTACCATCCTGAAATTTCTTCTTGTCACAGATTTATTTCTTCAGTTTGCCCAAGACAATTTCTTGGGCATTTTTCTTATGAGGAGCAAAGGCAATTTTTTCAAGATTCCTTGTAGGAAAATTGCCCCTATGTTTGGACATCATATCAATTTTGTCTGAAGAATTAATCTATTCTGTTTCAGGAATGTTACAAATATCATTTTCATTTACTTCCATTCTTTCTTCATTGAGATTATTACCCTTTGCGGGAAGGCTTTTCATTTGTAGACCCAAACAACTCATTGTTATTAAAAGCCACTCCCGAAGGTTTGGGTTCTTTTTAAATTTAGCCAATTATAGGATAATCCTTATTTTTATGCCCGTCAGTTTTGCATAGAAAGCAAGAGTTTAGGCCTCTGAGCCCTTCAATTTTACATTTGACAATTTTATCATCAAGAAGAACTTCAATAGCTTTAGGGACTTGAACCCCAATATTAAGAGAGATTAGAACTCTCACATTCATATGTGGAAGAGTAGCCCTAGTATCCTCAACCTGGAGGGTTTTACCAATGGGTTTAAGAAGCTGCAAAAGAAAAGCCCAGATTTGAGTTGGCACATTCTTCACATTCAACCATCTAGGGACAAATTAAAACATAATTTCCTCATGGGTGGTATCAGGGGACCAAGAAACTGTTTCGAACAATGATTTTCCTATATTCTATAATTCTTTATCCAAAATCCTTTTTTGCATATTATATTTATATATTATTATGATTCTTAAGAAAGATAACTAAAAGGCCTTTCTAAATCATCCGACATAATGAAATATATATTCCAAGTTTCTTACCCCAAACATTTGCAAGCCGATTATCAATTTTTTTGCTTGAAGACAAATTATTCATATCCATACAAGCAAGAAAAACAACAGGAGTTTTTAGTGTATTTTCTTCTTTTTTAACAACATTCTTCATTTCATCATTTGGGCTCACCCGCAACGGGGCAAAAGAGGGTCCTTACCTCTTCCTTCTTCACTTGAGCTACATCCTTCACATCCCATGGTGGCATCTCTATTTTCTCCTCCAAGGCCCACTTTAAATTTTGCATTCTTTGGCGGTTCCTCAACATCTTCAATCTGTAACGCTTCCTTGAATGTCTTTTTTCCTTCATTTTGACTCTTGACACTCCCCTCCTCCACCCCCCATTCAAATACAACATCACTAGCCATAAACGCTTGCATAGATGCACTTAATATATATGTGCGACCCTAGGACTGATTCCCAAGAAGTGCAATTCATACCCAAACCCCACAATTTAACTAACCAATTGAAAAATTTGACAATTAAGGGAAACCAACCAACCAACCTAACCAAAAAATTAAATCATTAAAGCTAATCAAACAAAGCATAAACAAAAAGGAAAAGGAGATTTGATCCTTAATAACCAAGACAATGAAGAGAACCAATTAGAGTCGATAAAGGTAGGGAAGAAGCTCTCAGTAGGTCAATCATGGAGGGTGACTTTTTGTCCTCCTCAATCAACCTCAGAGCTCTTCCTCCTCCTATCCACTTCCATATACTGCCTTCTTATAGTTTGGGAAGGAATGTGACAGAATCTGAAGATTGGAGTAATAATGTCCGCCTCTTTACTTTCCACGAACCTATTGCATTTCACAAAATTGATGAAGTTGTATGTCCTTCAACTTCTTTCAATTGAAGAACTAGAAGTTGATTAAAAAGCGAAGGTCACAATTTTTTTTAGATTTATTAGTAGGGGTTCCGTTAGGGTCCTTGCCCATGCAAAAAAATGTTTACAATCTAGATGACAAAACTAATAGAAAAGTAAACTAACATAAAACTAAACAATTAGAACTAAATACTACTAGAGAATATTGTGTGTAGGCTTGTAAAAACTATTACCACTGTCTAAAGATTAGATGGCATTACAACTCCAATCAAAATACCGCATAGCCAAAAGGCAACCAAGAAAAAACAAACAAACCTGTGGGGTTAAACCACACCCCACATCTCCCTACTTATTGACACCTTTGCTACCACTTCCACCACCTCTTCCACTACACTTCTAGCAACTTTAGAATACGGCAGGTCTTGCTAGTGAAGGAAATCGAATGCCTTGATGAAGCTCCCGAGAATGTCTTGAGTGATGTATCAAACCATGACAAAATACAAGAGCCATCTATAGTGTCCCTTGATCATTAGAAACATGCAGCCTTGCTAGTACTTTGTTGATATCACCACAATAAGCCTTTAGTAAACCTATTTCCAGTTTCATTGCTTCATTCTCCTTGCCATGGTTTGGCTGCCTGATAGCAGATGAAGAGGCCTCACCTTCCATCACCTTGCCCACCAGTCCACGCCTCATTCATGTTCTTGGTCTCTTCCTTGTCCATGAAATCTTTAGGCAAAAATAGCTATAGTAGCAATAGATAGAGGTTAGCATCCAACACCACTATACCTAGATTGGCAACAAGTTCACCTTTTATTGCAGCATTTGGCTTGTTCCCAAATTTGAAATTTCAGTCCATGCGCCCCCAGCACCACATGAAGAAACCCTAGGGCAGCCATTAAACACTAGAAAATATTTGCTTTATTGTGCGGTCCAACAAAGAGTATCTACACTTCTTCTCCTTGCTTTTGCCTAAGTTGCTAGTGCTAGCCATACATGCTCCTCTCCTCCATGCTACCCACCCTAGCAGAAAGAGCACAACTGTAATGTAGCCACTCCATACCACATTGCACATCCTAGCAATGCCCAAATGCTAGTTAGAAAGTTATATACATGTGTGAATAATTACATCTTCTAGGTTTGAGCTGCTGCCAAAATCCTCCATGCCATTCCTACGCACCTTGCATATGCCAATGCTAGCTTTGCCATTTACAACCATGTTCTTGGATTTTAAACAAACTTGCATGCCTATCAATGACACCATTAGCACTTATTCCCCTCTATACAATGCCACTTTTAGCACCTAGGTAACTCCTACACCATCTCATGGAGGATGACATCTGACATGATTCATAAGATCTTGCCCTGAGTTCAGATCATGATCATCAATTCTTCTTATAGGCTCTTGATTTACTCCTGCATTAGCTAGTGGATCTGCTGCTGCATTTAACTTCCTTCTGCAATGGATGAAATTGATCTCTTCAAACAAGATTTTAACCCTTCCACTTCTTGTGCATATATATTCAGCTTTCAATTTTGGATTCCTTTGAGCTCAGGGATCATTAATAACTATTTGAAGATCTCTTAATTTTACTTTGGTATTTTGAAGCACCATACCTCCCCTGCTAAGCCAAGATTGCCTCTAGAGGCACTATCAAAGTCTAGCTTGGAGAACCTCTCTTGAGGAGGCTTCCACTTGTCACCTTTTTCCCCATCTTGTTCCAATCTATGATAGTTCTTCCTTCTTGTAGTAGCACTACCTCTTATCCCTTGAACAAGAGAAGAATAGGTCACAAATTACATGGAGTAAAAAAAATCAAACAAAAAAATTATCAAGATTTTTTTATATTATAACATAATTCATAAAATGCTAAACCTGTAATAAAAGTCAAATTGCCATTTTTTGCAGTTATTTAGCTATGGCACTATGGAAGTTCCACCATTTCATTTTTATGTGCTATTATATCAACCTCAATATAAGTTTTGTAAGAGGATGTAAAGATCCTAAACTCATTTTAAATCTTCATTGCAACAATAGGATTTGTTTACATTATCTTAAAGGGGTGTTGCCGACATCCTAGCATGGTAGTACTTGAAATTCAGTATGCCAAATTCTATAATGGTGTTGTTATTTTATCCCACTTCTTGACTATCTCATATCTTTGCTTGTAAATTTTTTCAAAGGGGTCTAACTCTTTTAGCATGATGATGTCTTTGATTGTTCCAACAATGTTTCTATGTAATCATGAGTATTGCACGAGATTGGTTTATTTATGATGTAGCAACAAATGTGGGTACATATTGGCTTGGTGAAAGAGAGGAAACAGTATACAAGAGCCAACTAATGTCATCAAGAATGATAGTCTTGATGTTATTTACCCTCTTTGTATGAGATTGCCTCCAAACTATATAAAGATCACTTATCACCATGTTTTAAGGCTTGTTGCACATTTAAAAGCCCCTTTGAAAACACAATGTAATGTGTGGCAAAGTAGGTCTCAAACACCTTCAATTTCAAAAAAATGAAGTGAAAAATTATTTCAAAACAAGTCTTAAAACTAAAACTTCAAAATTTGATATATAATTGAGAATTTTATAACTAAAACTTGAAAGGCTATTTATAGCAGTTCCAATTGAGCAAACTGTCGATAATTGGCCGATGAAGTGTGCTGATTACAAATAAACATTTGAATTTCCTTGCCCTCTTCATAAATCTTTTGTATCCATTGGATTGCCAATTTTTTCAATATCAAGTTCAAAAACAAATTGCACAAAAAGTGGAAATATCTTGAGTCCATTACCAACCTATTTTGCATTAACCATTATGATGTGGACAACATTTTTTAGTCCCACTAACTCGTTACCTCAAATAAAAATATTAGCAATAAATTTGGTATTCTTCTTTCAATCTTGCATTCATATACTGTATAAAACATTACCCTCTTTGTTTATTGCAATTACATTGATTAATGGCCTATTTCTAACATCCTTCTATCAATTACAAGTGATGGACAACTTTGGGATACACCATGAAGTTTGAATCATTTCAACTATCTATCAATAATGTCTCTTTCCTTAGCCAAAAGGGTGACATGAACCTCTTTGTGCCTTGAACTTTTGTATCCTTTTGGTGCATCATTGATTGACCTATCCATCTCTTGCAAAAATAGAGAGCATACCACATTAATGATATCCCATTTGCATGCAATCAAATTGTTTGATTTGTACCCTATTGACTTGTAAAATAACTGATATTTCAAGATGTCTTAAATTGCTCCTCACAAGACTTGTGGGTTTTCTTGTATGTGTATGCAAAGAGGGCTTATGTGAAGCTTCTTGATGAAGTTCTTCAAATGGAATTGACCTCTATTTTGCTGCTTGATCAAGACAATGAGCTTCATCTTGCCTTTTTTGATATTTAAATATTTTGTAACAGTGCACAATTAACAACCCCTTTCTCGACTAACCTTCAACATCTAAACCGAAGTATATAGTACAGCTTGCCAATGTTTTGTGGCAAAAGGTTGCCACTAGCTTGGCATATGAACCTTTATACTCCTTTAGGCATTGATGGCATGTCGGTACATAACCTCTACCAACTTGAATTTTTCTCACAATGAAGACATGTTTTTATAATGAAGGTCTAGGGTCAGGTTTAATCCATTTTTCATTCTGTTCCCCTCCATTGGATGATGCTGATACCATGATTTAATTTAAATTTCAAAGTGGAAAACAAAAATAAAATATGATTTAGTTCTAAAAACTGTAATGAATATCTAAAAAAATAGCATCATAATAAATATTATGCAATACTAAGTAAAAATCTTATAAGACCAAAACTTTCATATAAAGATTATAAAAATCACACAATTTAAAAAAATATCAAAATAAGACATAAATATTAAACATATTTAGATAACTTTACAAAAATAAATGATAACTGGTTTAAAAAATATATTTTAAAATATCAAAACATCACAAATAAATAATAAGTACATTTAAATTATAAATAAAGTTTAAGAGAAATATAATTTAATAATTTCTAGTTTATATTTGTGAATAACAAATTATATTATTTATTCTTAATGTTTGTTCAAATAATAAATATAAGAAATTTGAATTATACACACACATCAATTCTTTTTGATATGTAAAGATGGACATGGGGTCCATCTCCTTTGTATTAAACCATAATACTTAACATGGAAAGTTATTAAGAGTTTAACCAACTTGTAGCTAACAAAATACAAAATGAAAGAGCTTTCTAGGCCAACATAGATACATATGTTGTAACCTAGATTGAAACACAACATAATAGAGAAACTTTGACAATCCAAATTAGAGACTTGAACAACCTGCCTCCTTCTTGCTTGGTCCAACAGTTGATGATCCTTTGCCCACAATGAAACCAATGCTCTTGATCAAGTATTTGATGGCGTGCTTAGCCCTATTTGCTCTAGCAAGGTCCATATTAGTAGGAGATTGGCAAGGAACATCAAGGCAACTCAAAATATCAACAATTTCTCCATGATTCACCTCCAACAACCATTTTTGAACAACACAAATCAAATTCTGGGAACACTTCTCTATATTGTGGAAAGAAGCCATGGAGACTAGGCATTTGAATTCATAGCTGGCAATGGGAAGCAACATAGTAGAGGAGGGTTTAGTTATTTTAAGGGCATTATCTAGCTCCACAAGTTATTCCTCTCACATACAATTCTACGAATGCTTTCACCAAACTCTTGTCTAGAATTAAGTCAAGGAAATTCAAACAAACATGGAAGAAACATCTCTATTGATCCAGCTGTAGATATCTGGTTTGAGGTAATTTGAGGTAATCGGAACCCACAATCTCTTTGATTGCATTATTTGTTGCCCAAATTGGATTACAAAAATATTGCCCATCCTTTTCTCAATGACAGGACCCAAGAAATCCATCTTTCACTTGGTTGCATATAGATGAACATGTGGCTCCATGTTAATGGTGAGAAGAGAATGCGAGGGAATGAAATGTAGGCATTATGAACAACAACAATTAGGGAAGGCCAAACAAAAGCACAATCTACAATTATTAGTTTGTCGTCTTATCATTCCTCCAAAAGGTGACAGTAGCCCGTTTATTTAATTATAATTTATATTCCATTTAAAATTTAATCTATCCCACTTATCCAAGGAGTTGTTCACAATTAGAGCCTCTAGAGAATCAAAGCTAAAATTTGCCAACAAATCTGCAACACCATTTGCTTCATGATAACAATGATTGAAGGAATAGAAATTGATGGAATCTAGCATAGGCGAGGTCTTTTGGAAAATATTATTCAGTTTCCAGCAATAAGAGCCTTTGTCTTGAATAGCATAGAATATCAGCATGGAATTTCCTTCAATGTGAAGAGATTTAATTCCTGCTCGAAGAGCAATTTACAGACTCGCACTTGTGTGCTTGCCTCTACTTCATTATTTCCCTCATCCCAATTTTTTGGAAGCTGCGCTAATGAGATATCCTGAGCGATCCCGACTGACACAACCTACTCTAGAAACCCCTAGATTATTTCTGGAGGTCTTATCAAAATTTAACTTGAAGGTGTCAATATGAGGAAGAATACATTTGACATTTTCCCTATTTGTGATCTTGATTGAGCTCCAAAGATCCCTTGGATGGGGGAGAAGTTAAGATGAGTCTGACAGATTAATATCTCCTTGTCCTAAGAAGAGAAACACCTTTTCTGCATTGAGTTCTCCTTGATTCTGGACATAAGTACCTCAGAAATGGCAATATCTTATCTCAAGAGAACATCCTCAAACCATAATGCTTGGTCTTGAAAGTTTTTGTGGTTTCGTTCTTTCCCAAATATACTAGATGAGGAGAGAGAGGGATAACCACCCAAGTGCTAAAAAACAGATTTGGGATAGAGGATCGGCTAACAAAGAAATACTTTCAAAAAGGTGTCCGATAGAGCCCTGGACTATCTTAATCTGGTATGCAGCCACAACCAATGTTCCAATGCAAAGGGGCAGTGAATGAAAGGATGATTTTCTGTTTCAGAATCTCGACGACATAATATACGGCCTGAGGGTCCAGCAAAGAAAATATTACTTATTGAGACATAATGGTTGTTAAATTGAAAGGAAATTTTTCGCTTGTAGATTATCAACTGGAGTTGTTGATGAAGCTACAAAACCTTGAGGCAAAGCAAGTTTAATGTGAAAGACTACATAGAGTTTTACAAGATAAACATATGGTTTGGTAATCATGAGGTAGACAAAGAGAATGTTGCAAGATTATAAATGGGTTGAGAATGAACATACAATATGAGTTGAGTATGGTCCAATTACATCTATGGAAGAGGCTTATCAATTTGCATTGGAAGCTGAAGAAAAGATGTCAAGGTCACAAAATTCATTAAGATGTCACTGGAGAAAACTCAATAATGGCATGAGGGAGAATTGAGTATTTCTCAAACGTTAAATCAGCAAGCAAGAGATGGCACAAGTTATGGAAGAGGAAGAGGCTGTTCATTTAGTGGACTGTGTTTTAGATGCAGAGAAGCTGGTCACCGCGTATTCAAAAGGCCTCATGCTGACAATGGTGGTGAAAGAAGAAGATATGTAGTACAAAAGTTGTGCAAATAGATACAGAGCCTGTTGCAGCAGCAGAGTATGTTGAAGAACTTGAGCTAAGATCTGGAAGAAAGAATTATGGCAAAGGAGACACATCTTCAGTATGGGGTGCAAAACAAAAGGCATGTGCTGTGATATTTTGGTTGATAACAGAAGTATATATAATGTGCTGTCTATTGAAATGCTAGGTATTCCCCCATCTAAAGCCATATAGAAAGTGCTTTGGTTGATAAATCATGATATCATTGTGTGGGAATGCTGTGAAGTTGATATGAAAACTGGTAGGTAAAAGGTTATTTGTGATGTTTTGGCAATGGATGCATGCCTTATTTTGTTAGGAGGTCTTTGGAAATTTGATAGGGAGATGTTGTATAATGGTAAAATCAACATAGTGTATATGAAGAAGAATGGGCACAAAGATACTCTGAAGTCTGTTGAAGGAGAGAGAAGACAAGCATGAGTGCAAGAATCATCTTGTCATTTGTACTAATAAGCATGTTTTGACAAAAAAAGAGAAATAAATAAATATGAAGCCAATCATGTAGAGTGATGCAAAATGTGCAGCCCAGAAGGTGGAAAATGAGTAAGAATACCTTGAATGTCTTAGTGTAGCAGTAGTGTATGATCAAACAGGAGTAGAAGATCATCTCTTACTTGAGGAGATGAGGATGTTTGAAACTTTGCTTGATTCATTTGAGAAGAAGGAAGGATGTGAGCAGTCAATAGAATAATAAATCCTCATGGAGGAGAATATGCAGGTGCTAGTTGTTGAGCTTGAAGAAGGGGCAGTGGAAATGTATTCTTTGGAGGGTATGGAAGTGGAGACAAGCACATGATGAAGACCAGAGAGAAAATGATGATGTGGAAGTGAAGCCAAGAAGGGTTGGAAGAAATCAAAGTAATGAGTCGGAGGAACAAGAAAAGAGTGAAGGAAATCATGACCTGTAAAAGAAAGCTGCAACAAGGGACAGAACAAGACCTGGTGGAGGTGGAAGGATATAGGTGGGCAGAAGACTCACATGAGGGTGGAGAGAGAAAAGGACAAATATAGTAGGCGGATGAAGATGGTTTGTAGTCCAAACAGAGGGACAAATTTATAAGGTACCCAACATGTTTGGAGGTCACACCTTGGCCTACTTAGTGGGTTGAAAAGATGGTTCTAGCATCTAGCTCAAATTTGTGAGTACTATGCTCACAAACTCCTACTTGGGTTGTCTGATGTAGAATATCTTGGAGGTAGTGTGATCTTGTATCTCACAAGAAACAGTTCAGTGGTTTATAGGCATAGGTAGGCAGAATAAAATGATCCCTCTTTGATCATTTGGATGTGTTTGCTCTTGAATGAGGTTTCTTAAGGCGCCATAATGAGGAAATCAGGGTTTATCTTCCAATGGATTCAGGTCTCTGGGGACTGTGTAAAGAAATGGCTAAGGGTGAAGCCATTCCCAATAGTCATAGAATTGCTGCAGAAATTGTTCCACAATAGTCATGCAGTTGCTGCAGAATTTTTTTCCACAACAGTCACATAGTTGCTGTGGAAAGTCATTCTGCCACAGTTATGATTTATACAGAAGTTGTTCCACAACAGGTTGTAGTGGCCACAATGAGGAGTTGGGCAAAAGCAAATGGCATGCTTTTAACAATTTCTTTCTGTAGTGTTGAGGTGGAAGAGGGCCTTATTTTGCAATATGAGTGTGGAATGTAAGAGGGATGATGTGGACATGTTTAGGGAGCAGTTGCAGATATATAATTTTGCTTGGAATATTTTTTCAGATGAATATGTTAGCCTGTTAGGGATCTGAATCTAGAGAGAAGAAATAAGACAATCCTGAACATAGGTGGCCCTCTGAGAACGCATTTTAAAATGCAAGTACATTAAATTATCTACCTTTATTTCCTGCAGGCTTTCAAAGGATCAAAACCATTTATTAGCTGCAGATGTAGAACTTAGGGAAAATGAAGACAAAAATGTTGTGCTGCGCCAGAGATTACAGCGGTATGAAACTTGATGGATTGATTATGAAACCAGGATGTCATTCTGGAGAAAGGCCAATTGTGAACCTAGAAAGATGTGGCAAGTTTCTCCCATCATCTTTGTAGCACTTGGGCATCGTTATTAGGCTTGACATTACAGCAGTTTCATTATCATTGCTAGAATGGGAAGTGTCTCAGCTGTTTTAACCAAGAAGTGGATGAAGGCAAAGAGTCAAAGTGGAATGGAGAGTCAGTGGGAAGGGCAAGAGTCAGCATTGCCTTTGGACTAATCTTTAATGTTAGTTGTCTGGAGTAATCGGGGTCTTCTTTTGTTTAGAAGAAAGGGACTTTTATTTTTAAAAAACCTGCCTGTAGTGTGGTGTTTTGTAGCAGCCTATAACTGAAGTTGGTGTTGTCTATGATCGAAAAAATTAACCTCAATGTCTTCATAATAGGATGGTGTGTTTGGGTGGAGGGAATTTGGGACTTGACTGCAAGGACAAGGCTGCTGTTAACTTGACCCTGTATCCTTGACTGCATCATCACTTCATATTTTTCATTGTTATATTGCAATATCTTCTTTACCTCTTCATGTGATGCATGCATATGCTTATAGTCTGCACATGTTTCTGCATGTAAATTTCTCTCATTTGCTGGCATAATGAAACCTGTGCTTCACTTCTTTCAGTGACGTCACATATACAATGTGAATAAGAACTTTCCCACAAATCTATTTATTGAATTTTTATAGAAAGTATTTGCTTGAGTTAATAGTGAATCCCATTGCCCTGGTTTGTTTCTTGCTAAACATTTGAGGAAATTTCCCAAACTTCTATTCACAGTTTTGTCTATCTGTTTGTAGATGATTTGCAGAATTGCACTGCAACTTTGTGCGTGATTTCTTCTAAAAGCATTCTCCAAAATAGCCCCAAAAATCAAGCAACCATATTTGATGTTATGGTCTTTGGTAAACTGCACAATTTGACTTCTTTGAAGAATAGGTTTACCATATATGTAGCATCACTAGTTTCTTGCAAGGGATGAAATGTGCCATCTTTGTAGATCTATTAAGCACAACTAGCACAAAATCATTACCTCCTTCTGTACTTGTCAATCCAAGAACAAGATTTCCCTAGGTTAGTTAGATGCTGGTAATGTCTCGTACACTAACTTGGCCCATCTGCTGACTGACGGATTCTGTACCTTGCCACAACTCTCGTAACACATTTATAAGAAACATGCTAGAAGCACCTTTCCCTTACCAACACTTGCATTTTATCATGACCATTTTACCACTATACAAATCCTTGATTAAATTTTCCTTAATTGATTCTATGGGAGTGCAAAACTGTTGTATTTTAAATCATAGCAACAAAAATATTTTGGGGAAAAAGTCGGCAAACCAAAAGTTCAAGATTTTTTGAAAAAATCAGGAAAAAATAGGGGAAAATCGGATTTTTAAAAAAATGTAAAAAATTGTAGAATAAGAGACAAAAACTGTTTTTTTTAATTGAAAGGCATTTCCATAGCAATAGAGTTATAGAGAGCAAATAAAATAGAGAGTTTAACTAATGAATCATAGAAAATAGATTTTGTTGTTTATATTCATATCGCTGATTACATTGCATTCCACATCTTTCAAAGCATTAGTTCACACTGCATAAATGATAGATGACAATATTTCAATCACAATATAGTTTGTACAAAGTCAACCTATAAACTGAGTACAAAGTTTCAAAAAATCAAACGTAGCCAATGACTCTTGTTAGTTGCTACTATAAATAGAGCTATGCTAGAGGGATGCAGGTCCTGATGATGAAGCTCCTGGGTCTTTGCCTCTCCTAAGTCATTCAGTCAAATGAGTATCAAAGTTGGACTCCGCTAGGATCTCAAAATCATCAGCCTCAAGAAACTCAACACCAGCAATCCATTCATTGTCTAGATCAAAAATTGCCTCAAAGAAATGTGGTCTCATGGTGATGGAATGCCATGACAATCAATAGCAACCACATTTCTTTGAGGCAATTTTTCAACGAGTTCACTGCCTTGTCTATGCTACCACATTTTTTATACATGTCTACCAAAGCATTTTATCAAACAGTTCACTGCCTTGCTGCTAAGGCTAAAAGCCTAAAACAAGCGCTTTCGAACAAGCTATGGATGCTTGGAAAAAATCTATCAAAGCATAATAGTAAACAACAAGCTATGGTCTCATGGTTTTTTTTCATGCGAAAATCATTGTGATTTTATTCGCATTTTTTTGCAGGTTTTAAACGCATTTTTTTGGCAATTTTGCAGTTTGAAATGGGAAAAAATTGTTGACCAAAAGGTCAAAGATTTTTTAAAAAAATCGGGGAAAAAATCGTCCAACCTGCAGATTTTTTAAAAATTGGGATTAATCGGGTTTTTTTCCAGATTTCTGTTGCTATGGACTATTTTTACTAAAAGCTTTTCTTTGTTGCATTAATCTGCATACATGCCTCTATCACCAACCTGAGTTTCCTTGCAAGCCAAGTTTGTGCAAAATTCCTATCATTTGCTTACAATTATTTTATGGTTTTCAATCAAGCTATCTCCATTGGCATGGTAATTAAAATGCAACTCTCCTACTTAGGAACTACTACTTTATTAGATTGCCCAGATCTATGCTGGATGACAAATGAGTAACTTTGCAAATATTATACATTCTCTACGCCTTGGATTCAGCATCGTTTTGCAGTTACAAACTTTGATGCTTGATGATTAGTGAAAGAACAACTTGCATGGGCAGTGTTTCTCCTAGTAAAGCACTTCAATATTTTTTTGGAAAAAATTGACTTGATTCTTTTGATGAGGTATGGGAGGGAAATGATTCCTTATAAGAAGAGGTCTCCTCTCTTCATTTTGGCCCTGCAAGGCCTTTGGGGATGTCTCTAAGGTTCTTTCTAAACTGAAAATACTCAATAAGCAAACAGGTCTACAGGTGAACAGGAGCCACCAATGCAAGGACGCCCAATTGGTTGTCACTAGCATCCTATGCATCTATTTTCCTATGTTCAGTTCAGAACCTTAATTAATACAGAATGTTGAAAGATATCTGACACTATTCCCATTATAACAAAGACCCTTATGACTTAATGAGCAGATCTGCTAAATATGAGGAGACTGGAGCAATGCAGATTTACTTGAAGATTAAATTAAAATAGATTCCAACAGATTTGTACTGATTTATTAAATAATGCTTATTATGTTGAAAACTTGAAAGTGAAAATTCTTTGAAAACTTGAAAGTGAAAATTCTTTTAAGACAGACTTGTTCTAATACATGCAAACAAACTGGGGCCAAAATCCATCGGGCAGAAAAACAGAAAGATCATTAAATTATCAAGAGATCAATTATGTGCTTAATATCACTTAGTAGGCATCACAGAATATCAGATCGTACATGAAACTAGAGATGAATTTTACAAACATTCAACTTCAGGTCACATTCAGAAAAATAGAGACATGACATCAAAGGAAAAAATCTTCAATACTGAAAATAATCCAATCGGCATAGTGTATTAATGTGAAAATAATTTTTACAATAAGTTTGAGCACCTTTCCCATGGTCCTTGTAGAACAGATGATTAATCATGATCATCAACAAAATAGCCCAGGATCAATGACCATTGATCTTCTGTGACATTCACTAATTTTCATTGGTTTTACTTTGCCAGTCTTTCAGCTGGACTTTTCAATTCTATACAATGCAAAATTCCAGACACTATGACTCTATAGGACATAAAAGGCCTTTGGCATGCAGGGGGGAAAATGTGCAAATGAAATAGCTCATCGGATTATAGAGGTAAAAACAATCCTTAGGTCATACCTGAGAGTTCAATTTATAGTCTAGGGAAATATTGCTTGCTCAATGGGTGATTGACATTTTTCTCTTTTGTTCCATTCATATGCATGCTCTTCCTTTTGCTCAAAACGTCAAGTAGATACCAAGTTGCATGGCTAGACACATGTTCTCAACTTCTAAAATTTCAACCACGGGTACAGCATGTGCACATAAGACACTATATATATTATGATACAAAGATTGTCAGCATAAATGTTTAAGGAACCTATGCAAAAAGCACGACTCTTTAACCCAAAGTAGAATGAAACATGGTGAAGATTAAAGAATAGGCAATAGAAGAAAGAAAGAATAAAGAATGTTGACAGTGTGTCTAGCTTGGGCCCGCTTATGTGAAGTCTGTCACCATCTTCTCCCATTTTGAATCAGAAAGGAAGGCCACAGACAAGCCTTGATGAGTTCACCCAATGATGCTTCCCACAGATCCTCAGCAATTCAGGTGATCGCCTTCACAAACATTTCTACCTGAAGCTTCAAAGAAATGACTCCTTCCAATGCACCGTTCACTTCTTGAAATTGTGGGTGATTGTTTTCATTTATCCGCTGGCCAGGAAAATGGATCAAGGATTTTATGCCCTTTAGCGATTCGGCCTTGCTTCTTAATTACCAAATCTGGATGACAATCCAGTGTTGATCAAACCATTCAGGGCCTTCCAATTTGGGATTTTTGTGCCTCTACCTTATTGATTTTTCTACAACTGTTCTCCAGGGTCCTCTGGTAGTCTTTGAGTTGCTCCCCTGAAGGATATCCCTTTTCTTGAATGTTTTCATCCATTTCTCAGCTAACTTTTGTTTGCCATGCTTGTGACCAACTTAAATCTCAGAGACTATGCACTCTTAATGCAAACCAACTGGCTAGAGGCATTCTTTTCCTGAATGGAGATCTTTTTGGCCAAAATTTTTCAATTTCACAAAGAATTTGCAAATTTTTCAATTTCTCAGTTCCTTGGCTCCAAGCAATCGAACATTTATCATTTTGAAATGGGCCTTGAATGATTCTTTCGTGCCTTGTAGCATTTATATTGTTCAATTAGAACTCTTCTTACACATGTAAGATGCTTCATCTTATTGCTTTATTTCTCCCAATTTTTTTTGTACTCCCTTAGATGGTGGCTCAACAACAGTTGAAGGCTTGACACTTGGAGTGGGTGGAGGACTTCCAATTGGAGGAGGGGCGGGGGGTGGTCCTTGTGCAATTAGAAGATGGTTCTCCATCCCTCTAATCATCTCATCATTCTTGCTCAGGAATATCTTTAGATACTTAGCTTCTTGTCTTAGCCTCAAGTTCTCTTTCTTAATGTCTTATGGTTTGCAGCCTTCTTTCTGATATTGTAATAATTGATCCGGGTGTAGCCTGGAACAGTGTTGTAAGTTTCTTCAATTTCCACTTCCCAACCTGTAATGCCCAAAGGCAACCTTGGACAAAACTCAGTAAAATTCAACTAACAATTATTTCACAAACCAAATTCATCACACAATGATAATGCAACATGCACAGAGATGTTGCTGCTTGCAATTCCACCAGTTACCAAAGACGTGTGGAAGAGAGATACAACATCTCAACAAAGGGAAGGTGACTCACATCTCAATATGGCACACTTCACATGGCGGAAGAAACCGGCTAAGAAAGCAAAGGTTTTGAAGCAAGTGGCACACAAGGGTTAGACACCCTCAAGTTATCTCTTTATGCAAAAGGTCAAGGAGGAATTTCATTTTATAAAAGAAGGATGGGGTCATCACTTTCATCACCACTATAAGGTCAAACACCTACTAATACGTTCAAGAAAGCAAGAAAGTAGGGAAACTAGACATATAAGCATGCAAAGACATTTATACCTTCTATAACAATAGTCATCCTTTAGGTTTTGAAGTAGATTCAATAAGAAAGAACTCTATATGCCTTTTCCTTCTCAAAACACATGAATAAGCACTCATGACCAATTGCTTTTGCAATTAAGTTTGTGCATTATTTTCATCACCAATTAATGCACAAGTACAAGGCAGAGATATGATCACCATGCATGTGCAGATAATTCACTTCATTGATTCATAAGTAAAAAAAATTCATAGAGAGAAAGAGTTGACCAGTGATGTTATTTTCTGTTGCTTAACTCTATCCATATACACGTGATTCTTTTTCTTTCATAAGCATACATGAACATAATGAGAGAGAGGGGCAGGGATGGAGAGAAGACAATGGTCCATGAGATTCTGGCAATGGACATGGTCTGACCACAAGTTGCTAGCTTTCCACCTTCCAGAGGCTTGACTGAAGATTTAATGCAGACGTGCTGTCGTATCCATTTAGATACCATGGATTCTTTGGAATCTGCTGGGCCTCTCTTTGTTGGGACCATAGATTTTCTGGATTTTTCCCGAAAATCATTCTGAAAATAGCTCATATAAATTAACCTATTTCTCAGTTATTTTTATGGAAATAGTTTAATTCACACTAAAGATGCATGTCAAAAATTCTGAAAATAGCTCATATAAATTAACCTATTTCTCAGTTATTTTTCTGGAAATAGTTTAATTCACACTAAAGATGCATGTCAAAAACTATTTTTGACCAAGAGAAACTGGAGGCAAAAATGCTAACTATTACTTAAGACAAAATACCATTCTTTCCCTTTGACGTTTTCATCACAACATGAGTGACAACATATAATAATGCACGATTCTTTACAACACTTGACTAACCATAACCTTCTCAAAGACACTCATCTAAAGAACTCAGCTTTTTAGCAGTTGTATAAGTGTGCATACATTCAAAGATACAAAAGTCAATTTCCAGAGTTTAACATAACAAGATACAATTAGGAGCTGGCCTCTCTGTCCATCCACATTCTCTACTTATTACAGTTAACAATATTTCTTTTTCATCAAATAGAGAGCATACATATAAATGGGTTTCAAAGATACATAACTATGAAACCCCAACAAAAATGAAGAGACTTAATGATACTCAAATATGAGCTTCAAGCTCTATAGGTCTTCAAGAGGTTAATGGGAGAAAGCTACCTCCTGATTGTCTGATGTTTTCAAACACCAATCCCCTCGCTATGGAGGAAAGCCAGGTATTTACACACATGCAAACTCAAGATTCTTTTGGCCACGTTCAAATACACAAGATATGTGGAGAGAGCTTTCAAACATGAGAAACCACTCATGGTTCTACTCAAGGGGGAAAAGGGAACTTGCTGAAGGGAAGCATGGTTGTCAAGGGTCTTAATACCCAATGGCAACAAAATAGAACCATAAGCCAATATATGTTCTCTCAAGGATCTAGTCTTTCCAAAAGATCACCCTTTGAAGGTTTAAGAACCGAGAAAATCCTCTCAAGGATCAAGAACCACCATCCAACCTCCAACACTTATCTCTCCATACCATAACCACAGCCCCTCAAGATGTCAAGAAAACCACTTATCTCTCCACATAGATAAGTAACAAGAACTACATGCTCCCTTGATTACTCACACCCAATTCTAATCCCACATATGCCTAGGCCAATAACCCATAGGGTGGCACCCAAACAACGCTTACAAACACACCAATAACCAAGCAAGACTCTCCAAGATTACACAATACATACTCATATATATTCTTCTCAATGTAATCTACAAGACCAAGTTTAGAACATTTTTCTTTCGAAGCAATTTAAGAGATGGAAGAGGAAAAACAATTCCAAACACAATAGGCATTAAGCTTAGAAAATACCATTCTACTCTTTCAAAAACATGAAGAAAGTATGAAGAATAAATTATAATAATATGGGAGCCTACCTCCTTATCAAGCTCGTAACAATGGTGGCAAGCTCTTTTTCCTCCACCTTCAAGCTCAAAATTTTCAAGTCTTCTCTTTTTCTCCAACACAAATTTGCTCTCCAAAATCCAATTCAAAATGTGAATAATGAATCCAAAAACACCACCCTTTCCAAACTCAAGGAAGATGGTTACTAAAGGGAATGCGGTGTCATCCCTTTCCCACCAATGGGAAGGAGCTACATGGCAGCCCTCAAGCCAATCACATATTGAAGTCAACAAAATTTTCCACCACCAATAAATTCTCTTACATGATATTTTTAGATTTGCACAAAGCATTAATGTCTTTTACACACCCATATGCACCCACATGGGCTCATGTATTCCAAACAAGGTGGAGTGGAAGACACTACAACTCCAAATAAATGCACTCATAAATGCTAGATAATAATCAAAGGCTAGAATGGCAAAATGCCAACCCTCCAGAAGCTTCCCAGCCCAAAACACTAACCCAAATGGTCAAAATACACATAAAAATAAAGAAAGCCAGCATTCTAGTATCCAATAAAGTTGACTTTATTTACAAATCTGAACACTATCCAAACAACATGGACCACATACTATATCACACACAAAGGGTTGAAGGACTAGGAAGTAAACACAAGGCCCAACATGAAGGGTCTTTGTCACATGTGACCAAGATGATGTGGCATAACTAGAAGTACGCAATTAGGGTCTCATTAATCTATAAGGTGGAATGAGATGGGGGGAATCCATAGCATTTCCTCTAGTGCATTTCTTTAGCCAATCCTGTAAATCTTGCACGCTCATTGCAAACACTAATTCTTATTATGTAAAACATAGCCAAAGCACAAGAGGTTAGATAATAGAATGCACAATCATACACAAGATAGCTCATATATACAGTAATCTCAAGGCATCAACACTTGTGAAACGTCAACTTGGAAATCACTCATACAAGTAGAACTAGATATAACAAAAAACAACACAGAATAATTACCAAGATATTCAGTATTAAACTAAGGAGCAAAAGTCTCCTTATATAAGATTACAGATGCTTGATCCAAAAAAGATAAGAGCAACAACTAGGAGGATAAGACTTACAACTAAAAAACCAAAAGAATAAATAATATTCCTAAAGTCTATCCTAAAAGATAATTAACCATTATAAATAAAACAGTACTTTAATACCCTCCTTTAATGGTCAATCTACTCAGTACAATAAGTTTGTTCCGAAATTTTACAAGTTTGTCAGGACTCAAAGACTTGGTAAGAATGTTTGCAGTTTGATCCTTGGAAGGACTGTACTGCAACATAATCAATCCATCTTTTACAAGTTGTTTGATGAAATGACAATGAAGTTCCACATGTTTGGTACACTCTTGGAAGATTGGATTGTTGGCAAGTTTTAGCACCCCTTAATTGTCACAAAACAAGGGTGAAGGCGCTGCTTGATGTGAAAGCATCCTTTTGAGCCATACTGCCCCACATGTTGCTTTTCTTGTTTCTTGATACTTTTCTTCTATCGAGTATAGAGCTACTACCTATTGTTTCTTGTTGGTTCATGTGATTGCACCTATGCCAAGATTGAAAGTATATCCAAAAGTTGATTTTCTGTCATCCTCATAACCTGTCCATTTTGAATCTGTAAAACCAACCAGCCTAGGATCTTTGCATCTACTATACAGAATGCCAAAGTGTCACTTTCACATATCTCAACACCCTCTTTGCTGCAATCCAATGATCCGCCTTTGGTGCTGTCATGAAGCGGGAAACATAACTCACAACATAGCTCAAATCTGGCTGTAAGATAAATTAAATTGCCCACTAGTTGCATGTATGTTGATTCATTCACTAACTCTAAGTCTGTTTTGCCTGAAAGTTTCAGCTCTTTCTCCATAGGTGTTGATGAGATTTTGCAATTTGTCATTTTGAACTTGTCTAACAAACTCATGTCATATTTGGATTGAGAAATAAAATTACTACCACATGTTTGCCAAACTTCTACACCTAGGGAGTAATGTAGGAGGCCTAAATTTGTCATGTCAAGGGATTTACTCAAATTACATCTGATTTGTTCAATCAAATGTGCCTCACTACTTGTAATGATGATATCATCTACATAAATGACCAGTAGAATGATTTCATTGCCTACGCTTTTGACGTACACATTTGGATCCGAAGGACTCTGTCCGTGTTCAACCAAATATCTGTCAATTTTGATGTACCATGCCCTGGGTGCTTGCTTTAGACCATATAGAGATTTCTTTAGTATGCATACTTGATGCTCCTTTCCTGCAACTTGAAAACCTTGAGGTTGATACATGTACACTTCTTCCTCCAAATCTCCATTTAGGAATGCACTTTATTTGCTCATTTGGTGGAATTTCCAATCAAATTGTGCTGCCATGACTAGAACTAATTAGATGGTGCTCATCTTTGCTGTAGGAGCAAAGGTCTCCTTGTAGTCAATGCCTTCTTTCTATGAGAATTCCTTTTGCAACCAATCAAGCTTTGTACTTGTCAAGAGTACTATTTGCCTTATACTTGACCTTGTACACCCATTTGCAACCAATGGGTTTTTTCCATGGTGGAAGATTTGAAAGATCCCAAGTATCATTTTTCATAAGACTTATGTTCGATTTCCATGGCCTTTTCTCGTTCAAGTTTTCCTTTTTCCTTCGAAATTCTTGGGGCTCATAAACTCTCTAAAGATTGGCCATAAGAGCAAAGTTAACTGTGTTCTTGCTTTCCATGGCCTTTTCTCGTTCAAGTTTTCCTTTTTCCTTTGAAATTCTTGGGGCTCATAAACTCTCTAAAGATTGGCCATAAGAGCAAAGTTAACTGTGTTCTTGCTTTTGCCCATCGGTGATCTTCCCTCGATCATTTCATCATCCCAAACATCTTGAATGGTGCTTTCCCACCTCTTTGGTATCTTCTTGGAAGTCTCTTATGCCAAGTCAATGTTGTCATGATGACTTGGACTTCTTGTTTCTATGTCATCTAAATGCTGATCTAGGTTATCATCAATGAATTCAGGTATAGGTACCCACTTGGGAGACTCCTCATGCACGAAATCCTTCCCCCCTTCAGTCGAAGCTTCATGAAACTTAATACTTGAATCCTTAGCCACAATAAATTGACATTTGGTAATCTTGAACTTTGGAGAGAGTTGAAAGGGCCTAATTTCCTCATCAATTACAACATCTCTATTGAAAGTCAAGTGGTTAGTGTCCACATCAATTAGTTGGTAGGCTTTATGATTGCCACTATACCCTATAATCATTAATTTCTTATTCTTAGGGTCTTAACATAGTTCTCTTTTCATTTAGAATCCATGCATATGTTAGAGAACCAAATACCTGAAGATGGCTAATTTTAGGTTTCTTCCCAAACCAAGCTTCCTCTAGGGTCTTCTCCTTCACTGCCAATATCGGAGACCTGTTCAGTAGATAAACTGTCTCAGCCCAAAACATCTTGGGAACATTCTTGTTCTCCATCATACACCTAGCCATCTCCCTAATTGTATGGTTCCTTCTCTCAACTACTCGATTTTGCTGGGGAGTATAGGGTGTCGTGTATTGGCCCTTGAGTTCGTGTTTAGCACAGTTTTTTGAACTCGTTTGAACAAAATTCACCTCCATCATTAGATCAATGAGTTATGATGTCACATCTTCACTCTTTCTCTACTAATGCTTTGAACTTTTGGAATTCATTACACATTAATTTTACTTTCAAAAAATTTAAAAATATACCCACATTTTCCTACTGAAATCATTTGCAAACAGAAGAAAAAACCTAGCACCGGTGACTTATGCCTTGTTCATTGGTCCACAAATGTTTGCATGAACCAATTGTAGACCTTCATGGCCCTCCAAGCTTGTCCTTCTACAAATGGAGTGCTGTGTTGCTTCCTTGCTTGGCAAGCTCCACAAACATCAAATATCTGTTGTTGAATATTAGGATGGCCTTCTACCAAATTCTTTGGAGACACAACTGAGAGAGATAAGAAAGATTGAGGTGCCCATATCATTGATGCCATAGTGTATTGATATCATATGCACTTTTGGTTGCCAATGTAGGCTCTTGAACCTCTCTAGTATTAGTTAGTTGATACAATCCATGATCTTCTATGTCGATTGCAATAGTCTTCTTTGATTCTTTGTCAACTATATAGCATTTATGTTTACTAAAAGTGACATCCAAGTTGGGACTATGGAGCATAATTTGACTCACAGAGAGCAAATTAAGCTCCATGCTTGGTACATAGTACACATTGATTAAAATCAAAATATTCCCTTTAGAGGTTATCTGAACATTGCCTCTGCCAACAACAATGTACTCAGCACCACCGAAGATCACTAAACCAAAGCAAGCCATGTACTTCGTGAACCAATCTTTCTTGTGGGTAAAATGATGTGATGCTCTTAAATCTATATACCATGTAGATGGCTTGGATTGAGTTGTTGTTCTTTTGGTCATGAATGCATAGAAGGTAAAATCCTCTGAATGCTCTGTGACATGAGCCTTTTGCTGGGACCCTCTTGGGTTGGATTTTTGTTCAACCAACCTCTTTTTGCAATGCTTCTTCATATGACCCATTTTACCATAATAATGACATGTGATATTTTTTAGATTCTTTGAAGTATCCTCATTATTCCCTTGTCCTTTCTTCTGAGGCCATTTGCCTTTGCCCTTGCCCTTGCCCACAAATGCCTATTCTACACTTTGTGTATCACTAATGCTGCCAAATTGTTTCTTCTATCTGTCTTGCTATAAGGGCTTATTACACAACTCTTTTGAACTTTAGGTCAACAGTGGTTGATGTGATATTGCGTGTCTCAATAAACTCTTCATAGGCCCATGGTAAGCTTTTCAATGTAATTATTACCATATCTTCTTCCATCTTTCGACCTATGTAGACAACTGATCTCTGATGTCCTTGATTTTAGAAAATGCCCTTGCAAGGATATTGTCTCATTCATCATAACCGAAAAATGCATATTTATGAGGAAGAAGCTCTTGCTTTTATTTGAAGTCTTGTGCAAATCTCGTAGGTGCTTCCAAATTGCGGTAGAGGATGTGCTTGTTTGAACCTTTGGAAGCATTTCATAGGTCATTGATAACTTTATCAGTATGATGACTACTGTATCATGCTTGTCAAACTTGTCTTCGTTCTTACCTAAGACCATTGGTTGAGTGTCAACACTAAGGATGATATTATCAAGGCATCTGCACATGAAAATCGTGAGCATGTGTTGTAGTTCTTGCCAACAAAACGTTGGCTGCCTTCCAACATGATGTTGGGTAATGAAGCCATTTTCCCTCCTGTAAGGTGTATTTATGGAGTAAGAGCAAAATAATTGCCTTCCTATTGAAACCCTAGCCGTTTTGAAAGAAGACCTCAAAATTTTTTAGGGAAAAAATTTAAAAACCCTTAGGTGTCATTCAAACAACCACAATTTTGTAAAAAGATTGTCAAAAAATTTGAACAAAACGTCCATGTTTTTGACAAAATCACCCAAAAAAAACTCTCGTCTAGACACAATTTGTCAAAAAATGGCCCTAGAAAATACATTATCTTTTGGGTATAACCCTAGCCCTAGCCACAATTTTAAAACACAAAAAACGAGTGCAATTTTATTTAAAAATCGCTAAAAATATGCATAGAATATGTTGTGATTTTTATTAAAAGAAGTGTAAAAAAATCACATTGATGCCCTAGTTGTTCGGTTTCTACTCTAGCTGCAATTTTTCACAGAAGTTTGTTACAATTTTCAAAAAGAAAATAACCCACAATTTTGATTGAAAAATTGGATGGAATTTTCAACAAAAACTTTGCAATTTTGCATGCAAACCTTGTGATTTGTCCTTGTAGAAGCTTCACACAAAATATTCCTTGTATGAATCCGTACAGTACCGTACTATTCTGTACGATGCTCCTTTGGCACATTCTGCGTCACAACTGTGTGAGTTGTCACTCTTGATAGCAGTTCATAGATGTCCATGCGTTCATTCGTCCCAAGAAACTCAACTTGTGCTCTAATACCATATAGCATTAATCAACATAGAATAATTACAAAGAAATTTGATATTAACTAAGGAGTGAAAGTCTCCTTATATAAGATTACAAACTCTTTATCCAGAAAGGATAAGAGCGACAACTAAGAGGATAAGACCTACAACTAAGAAGCAAAAAGAATAAAGAACATTCCTAAAGTCTATCCTAAAAGATAATTGACCATTATAAATAAAACATTACTTTAAAACTGGAACATTGATTCACAATCCATACGATCCATCAAGACATCTTAATAAATCTCATCTAATGATAATGTACATATAATTATTAATTCAAACTCTAATAAGCATATAACATGATATCACAATTAACATGCGTAAATCTTCTATCCATTATAGACATCATAGAATTCATAAATAACTGATTAGCAGAGAATCAGGGTTATTCATCAACATAATCCAAGTTGCTGAAAATAAGTCATCTAACATCATATGAGTCAATAATGACAATAAGCATTGGAATCTCATCCTAAATAAGCATCTCTATGCATCATAATAAGAAGTCAATAAACATTTAATCATTGTCAAAAGAGTATCCATGTAGATCAAAATAGCATTACAAGATAACAAGGGAATGATAAGTGTGACAGGGGTCACAAAACAAGTGGGCCTTACAAAACTTTCAATAGAGATAGCTTTTGAAATCTTTTGGGGTTCATTCATTCATTTGATTATTACAAAGTAGACCTATGGCCCAAGTGATTAGTATCTGCCTATCAATATTGGATTCATTGCTATGGAAGTACCTGACAGTTTTCCTTGAGTTTGAGCTCTGACCAAAAACTTTGCTGATATCATATATTTGCATCATGTCATCTAGGACTATTGTTCGGGCGATTGCCTATCTTGATAACAGCAAGCAACCACAAACTCCTTACAACCTCTCTTCTGTGCTTAGGTGTCAGATTGACAATGTCAATCTCAGTAGTAGAGGATGGCTATTTAAAACTGGTACCAACAGTATCTTGTTCTTTTCATCTGCTTCATTTGTTACTTTTGCCCCACTTGTATCCTTTTGATAAGCCTAGGCCAACACAATTTTTTTGAATTCTTTAGTTTTGATGAACTTATTATCATTAAGTAGTGCTTGATGCTTCACTAGCTTTTGGTTTTGCAATTCATCAGTCTTTGGAACTTGGATAATTTTGAGATTGGCCTCTCGTTGATGAGGCCCTTTTACCATATGGGTGGGAGGATGAATTCCCTCAGCAACATCTTCCACTTCATCTGCCAGGGGACCTTCAATTTTGCTCCACCTTCTGGTCCAGTCTCCAGACCAATTAGTATCTCTCTAGCGATCTACACAGGATCTGCTTCACTTTCCTTGAGCCATTTGCTTCTTCAATGTCTTGGTAAGATAAAAAAATCAAAGCAAATCATTTATAAGTGCTTCTATTATTTGAAGGGGGTCATCCAGGCTTGGGAACATACTGAGGTAAGAGGGATATTCCTTTTTCTTGTGGCCTTAGACATTTTGAATCTTGCCCAATATGATCTTCCTATCTAGAAAATTTTTATGAGCCATACAATTCCCTGTGAGATTTTCAATCTCATCAAAATCATGGGTGTACTTCTGTAGCAGCCCTTTTGATTGAGATGAATATATTAGGGTCATGTCTTCTGTATGACCAAGTTCCCAAAATTCAGCTGTTGCAAAATTTGAGAGGCCACTTGTAAGGAGCTTCTGTTTTCAAATGTAAAACCCCAAGTCCCACTGAGGATGCTGTGAACACTTGCTTGCCGGTTCTTCCAAAGTATTCATCAGCAAATCCTAACTGCATGATGAATTCCAAACACAAAATTCTTATGGGAACATGCAGTTGCAATGCAAGTAGAGGCACATTGGACCCGTATACTCATGTATTTGCAGTTTGGATGAAGCCACCAGTCACCCAGTTATGCACTATAGCACTTGGAATAAAAAATTAGTTGGGTCACACAATCTTCAAGAAGGCTGATCCCAACCTTGCTCCTTCCTTCCAAAAATGATTTTGAACAATGGGGTAACAATGTAATACTCAAAACCTGTTGTAATCAATTCTCATGTGGTGCTTCTCCATATGCTTGCTCCACAGGTAGACAGGCTTCTCTGTAACCTTTTGTGCTTTAGCATCTTTTCCATACCTAACCACCTTCATATTCCTAGGCCACATTTTGGCACGTGACAAATGTCACATAAAAGAATAATGCCAAAATGGCATGTGATGTACTCTTCTTGTATGTTTTTATCTCCTTGCCAAACAACTGAGACAAATATCTGGCAAAGTTATAAGTTCCTCGGTGGTGTGCATGGAGAATGCCACTCAAGAAGGGGGCAATGGCTTTGTCAACCTCTTTGTCATTGTCTAATCCCACCATTTTGATGACAAGGTCACTTCAAAATGTTTGTTGAATATTTCAATGTTGAAGGGTTGGTCATGTCATCATCCATCCTCATTTGAGCACAAGGCCTGCTGTCTGCATAATATATATGCCTCTACAATTCCACAGTCGTATTTTGTCTCGAGGACTTGCTTATTGAAAGGTTTCCACATTATCTTTCCGTAGTCCAAAAGCCTTTCAAATTTATGCTGCAATCAAGTCCAATACTACTAGGCCCCTAAAATTCTTTGCAACTCTACTTTTCACATAATTTTCTATAGTCCAGATGATACTAGGGTTTTCAAAACAATTGGGGATTACCATCTTTCTTAAGTCGTATTCCTGTATATTATTGATTAGGGGCAGTGCTTGACTTGTGGACCAGTCATTGAAGAACAAATCCCTGCTTGAGTAATTCAGGGTTCCATTCCTGTTGGCCCTGGCATCCTTAAGGAATTTCCAGGGTTCTTCTTCTGTTTCCTTCCTGAAAACCTTCCTAGCTCTTTTGGTAGATGCCATAGATATCTCAGACTTGTTGGGGTTGGTGGGGGGTTCAGTTTCTCTCTTTAGGGCCATCTTAATCCTCCAGGGCTTCAAAGATTTTTTACAACTAGGGTTTCAACAATTCAATCTTGCCATCTTGATCCTTGGTTTTGTTTGTTCTCTGTGTTTTTGATCATTGAAACTTGGATCTCTGGTCACTTTATAATGGTCTAGTTCGCTTTCAATCAATTCAGAATTGACTTAGTGGAAAATGCAAATGAATTCCTTAGGTTTTATTGACCTTTGCAGGAAAGGGCGAATTAATGGCGGCTGCATTCAATTCAGCTCACACCTAATTGTTGCTCACCTCATGGAATTCAAATGGGTTCCGTTCAACCATTCAGGCTTTGCTTTGTAGGGACAGATATTGGTTTAGTGATAGGTGATTGGCTAGATCAATGGTCTATATGCCATCTGTCAAGAAATCAATAGTGGCTTGCTCAATGTGTGTCAAGAAGATGTCTCTTCTTTTTCATTGTGAATACGTGATCAAAAGAGTCTCATTTCTCTTTGGATTGCCCCATCAAACATTTGATCTGCCTTGTTTACTCCTCCAAGCCTGAAGAACCAATCAAAGAAGACTCGCCTTTTCTTTCAATTGCCCATTTGTACATTCAATCCTTCTTGGTTTCTCTGGCAACCCTGGCTGTCTGATCAAGCAACTCATTAGCTATCTTGGGGCTCACTCGTCCACATTGGCTTCAACCACGAGAGCCAATTAAATTGGTTTTCAGACATTCCGTCATTGGCAAGTGGATTTCTTTTTCGGAAATGTGATCGACCAATAAAGGAAATGTTTAGTCACCTGCAAGCCCCTCCATATGTCTTCAATCCGCTGTTCAGACTTTGTGAGGTCACTTGCTTGTCTGGTTTAGTGAAAGACCTTCCATTGGATTTGCCAGTTAATTCCTTCTGTGTGGCTGTTTGGACTTAAGAAATGTGACTGGCTGAACCAATCCCTGGATGTCTGATTGAAGACTTTCATAAATCTTTTTCAAGCTTCAACTTGTCTTTGATTGGTCGAGCAGGATTTTGATAATGAGCAAATACTTGATTACAAAGCCACTGCACTTACTGATTATGCATTCGGGCTTAAACTTAAAAATGGAAAACTCTAAACTTGAAAATACAATAAGGCCTCTTTATGCAGTTTTTTCAACATTAGTCTATTTTGTATCTTAAGACATACAAATATGAACCATTTTGTGACAGATGAGTAAAACCAAAACTTCAAACCTCCTTAAAGAGCAAATCATTTTGGGAAACACAAGAGCACCTGATCAATATTGGAATTTTTTTAATTGTTACAACTCATGGACCAATAAGTAGCAAAAAGTGTCTCCAGTTCTTCAATATGCTTGAACTGTAGCTCAAAATTCCCGAGTTTATTCTAATTACGCCGAAAGTGTTACCTTATTTGAAGTTCGCTGAACTCATTTTGTCCATCAATGGCTGGATATGCACGAAAAAAAATGCAAGACGATTAAATTAATCGTTGTCGTTCATTGCGTTGCCGATTTTTTTTTGTTTTTTACGCATAAATGCCCATCTTTGACCACAGAGCATCCGCTTACATTTCACATCACCGGATCGATGTGCTGGCAGATACAATTTCCCCACCGTAATGTTTCCTAATATTTTACCTGCAAGCTTTGCCCATGAAAAAGCTTGTGCGACAATGAATCTAATTTACAAATCTCCACTCCAAGCAGGCGGAGGACTTCGTCCCATGTGTCAAAATGTTGTTGCTTCACTCACAAAAATTATATAATGCCAACAATGAACCCATGGTGCCGTTGCATACGAATAACAAGCTTTTGGTTTTTATCTTGTTTGAAACTGAAATTCGCATAAGCTGGTGTTCTAGACACTTTTTAATTGAATATGAAGAGATTTGAATTTCTCAAGAGAGAGGAATTTGTAAGGTGACAAAAAGATATTCAAATTAAGAAGTATCCAATTAAGTCGTGTCAGGTTAAAGCTCACGGTTGTACCTTTTTTTAAAAGTTTTAAAATATAAAAATAAACAATACTTTTTATGTAGGTTACCTACACTTTAACCATAGAAATATCTATTTATTTTTATTACAATAAAAAGTTATAGAAAAGTCAGATAAAGATCACTTACATGGGTGATCAACATAAAAAATAATATGATTATATTAATATAATATAACTTAATAACATTAGTATAATAATAAAAGAAGCAAAAATCGGGAGAAAATTGCAAAAATCACCACTCGTCCCGATACAATTTTTTTGAAATGCGTTGATTGAGCTGTAAATCGTTGACAATCGCGATTTTTGCGCATTTAATTCGCTAAAAAATCGCCATAAAATCATTAAAAACTCGCCTGTATGAAAAACCCTAAAAATTTAGAGCCCTCCGCTTGTTTTTATCAGCCATCACACTCCCCTCATAGTTGCAGGAAACAACCCGCTTTAAAAAAGAGCTCTCCAATCTATTATTGTTGGGTTTCCTTTGTTTTGGATGCATGTCTTCAACCTTCATCGGAGGCATTTTCATTAACCCCATACCAAAAATCTGCTGCCATTTGAAGCAAATCTTACTAACAGAAGTGGGCAGCTTTGATGTACAATTACCCTGCTTTAATTCTTTGCCAGATACAGATTAAACAGCCTGTTTTTGTAGAGCTTGAAAGTAAGGAGGGTTAAAGCGGGGAAAGTTGACTGTAATTCCAGTGAATCCCTTCTCCATGCCTGCATTTTTTCATTTAACAGGCGGTGCTTTTCATTGCAGATATTTTGTTTACCGTGTGAAAAATGCGCATTGGATTCACTCTCATATCTTTGAATGTTGAGAAGGAGGCGGCCTTGGTGGAAGTGATCTTTTGGTGGGGAAATGCCAAACGCCATGGATTTGCACCTATCCAAGTCCAAGTCAAAACGGAAATCCTCTTTATTGTATTATATTAATATAATAATAATATAATATAATATAATAATAATTATATTACAGTATTACTGTATGTATTATTATATTAATATATTAATATACTAATATATTTATAATTATAATATTAATATAATAATAATATATTAATATATTATAATTATTATATATATTATTATATTATATTGTAATTATATTATTATTCTATTATAATAACAATATATTAATATATTATTATATATATTTTATAATAATATAATATTAATATACATTCTTTATTCCTGATTTTTTCGCGATTTTTTCAAAAAATCCTGAACTTTTGGTTTGCCTATTTTTTCCCCAAACGATTTTTGCTGCTATGATAATAATAATAATAAAACAATAATATAATAATACTATAATATAATAATTTAATATTATTCATATAATTATAAGAATAACATATTAATAATTATGTGATAATAATAGTAAAATAATATAATAATTTAATACTAATATTAATAATATTTTATTATTAATAATATAATATTAAGGATAATAATATTTTACTAAGTATAATATTTAAATAAATATTAATTATAATATAATATTGGGAATAATTTAATAATAAGAATAATATAATATTATAATAATTAGAATAATATAACAGTCATATCAAAATAATAATATAATATTATGAATAATATATTAATTTTAATATTAATAATATATTATTAATATTAATAATAATATATTAATAAAAATATAGCAATATAATAGTAAATATATAACAAAAAAAAATATAATAATTATATTATATAATAAAAATATATAACAATAATAATAATAATACAATACTAGTAATAATAATAATATATAATAACTGATTTCAATCCTTATCCTAAACATAAGTGAAGAATTAATATTACTGAATACCACCCTTAATTGACCCATAATCCTTATCGACCCTTAATCCAAACCCATTCAATTGGCACACCAAGGTGTGATTGCACACCTAGGTGCGATTGCTAGTTACTATTATTTTGCTTTATTCAACTTCCCATTGAAGTGTGCAACTGGTCTTCCTTTACTTAAGCTTGCTTGAGTTACTGTTCCACTTGCATCTCAATCCATTTGAAACACTTTAGTAAAGTTAAACTCAGGCAAGGCAAGCACAGAATTTTTTATTTTTTTTCCTTTGTAAAAGTGCAAACCTTTTCTTGCCTGCTATTGTCCATGTGAATGGTTCTTTTTTCATATACATGTAACAATTCCTTTATAGCTACTATTTTAGCAGGAAATCAAAATTCTAAAAATAGAATGTGAAGCAATTTGCCTTCGAATCTGAAAAGCCATGCAAAACACATTCTCTCAAGAACTTGACAGGACTTGTTGCAACATGAAGCTTATCAATACACTGTTTTGATTTTTGATTTTGTTGTGTTTTTGATAATTTTTGTATTTTAATATTTGGAGTCCTTTGATCATATTTTGAAAAATCTGAGGTCTCAATGTGAAGTGGAATGACTTAGAGAAGATTCTTATCTTTTCGAAATGGTTTCAGATTCTGAGTGACAGTAAAGAAACTGTGACCTAGGCTGGGTGATCTCCTTCAGGAGAGGTGCCCCAAACCGGCACCTGGATCATATTCAAAAGTTAAAATGTTATAAATATGGCCATATTTTTTCTCTTTAAACTGATCAAAGGTACATCTTATGAACAAAATTGTATGAATTAAAAGATACCAAATGGCTTTTAATATTGTATTACAACATGAATACTATTTTAACAAAGTTTCATTTATGTTTCGGACTGCCTATACTGTGTAATTATGGAATTGAATATTAAACATTACCTTTCCAACTGTAAGGTAAGTTCACTGGCATGCCAGCTGTTTCACTTACTATGATATAGCTATAGAGGGAATATGTAAGCTACAGTGTTATTTCCCCATAACTTTATTTGCCCTTGTATCTGAAGACTTTGGAAGATCAGACCAGAAAATTTTATTCACTTCTGTCATTTTAAAATCCAGGTTCAAGATTTTGTTGGTGGTCTTCAGTTTCTGTTTGTAATTTTGTTCAACTTCTCTTTGAATTGTTTTTCAAGAACATCATTTTGAATTTTTGTGCCCCCCCCCCATTAGTGATTGAATTCATAACTTACAAGGATATCCAGTGACCAACTACTCTGCAAATTTCAATTTACCCATTTTAACAATTTTTGTTCTTTTGATTGGCTAGACTTAGTGGGGGTTAATTATGAATTTATGGGTACCCCACCCTTCTAATTATAGAGAACTAAAAATGAAGCTCAGTATAGCTGAGAATGTGGAGCACTTATCACAGCAACACATAAGCCCAGAAATATGTTTGAAAGTTTGAAGAATGGGATTCTTCTTCATTTCCTTTCGGATTTTGCAAAACAAAGAAAGTGAGAAGGCGTGGAAAAAACAATGTGCTGCACCTCTTTCAGTCATACATCCCATCAGGCCTTGTCCAAAAGATTCGTTTTTTCAACTATTTCATGAGCCGTGTTAAAGTTTTGTACGTGCCTATTAGGGCAGTCAAAACCATATCCAACCAAGCTCTGCTTTTCAATTAATTTGATGGATCTTCGTAGTCCATACCCTGTTTTAAAACTATAATTTGGGCACAAGCTGGAAAAGGATGAAGAGTCTGAAGTTGACCCTGTTAGTTTCCATTGCTAGAAAAATATAAGGCAACACCATTTTGGCATAACCATAAATGACTGCGTTTTGCAGTACTCCAACATGATCAAGTAGATTGTCATACAATTCACTAGCTTTTTGCATCCTACCACATTTTTATAATCATGTCTTCTAGGCAGGCACAGCTACATCTGACAATGTTTGCTTCTAAACATTTTTTAATTTTAGATAGATCTCCAGATCTGGTTGCACTTATTACACAATATTAGAGCTGTTTGTGCATAATCTGTTTTACATATCATCACATTCCATGAAAACTCAAATAGCTGAGGAATTTTAAAATAGTTTGCTTTCCCTCCATAGCTCAGATTCATCTAGAGGAGGACTGCTACACTAAAATAAGCTAGCAAAACCGTTTAGGTTGGCTCTTTATTTACCATGTATTTGCAAAGGAAGCCATAGCATTAGTCGATATTCTTTCACACCTACTGTATTCTGTGCCATTCTGCAAACATGACTAATATAATTTTTTTACTAGTTGATAATCCTATGTTAAATATGCAATCATGATATCCATGGACTGTATGTTCTCATTTATTGGGAGCGGTTATTAAATTGGAGCCATTAAGAGTAGGATAGCATCTCTTTCATATTTTTTTATATTCATAATCCAGAGAATATAAGTCAGTATGCCTGGTTAATTAAACTTTGGTTCAGAACCTCATCCACAGTTGGAATGCTCAAGTTATTCAATAAAAAATGTCTATGTAGGCATGTTTGATAATGTAGACACACGAAGAAGAGGGAGTGAAGAGATGGAAGATCAGGGAAGGCCTTCATATATCTTAGAATGTTTCAAATGCATTTGTGGACTTATCATCATTATTCAGGCATTATTTAAGCATATTTAATGTGAATATAGTGGTCAGGCATAAGAATCGATGGTCATAATTTTTTTATGGTATTTTGAAAAATGAATCAGTCATCCTGTCAACCAAAGTTTGACAGTTGAATGCGTATATAAATACTTCTCTCTTTCAATGTATGATAAAAGAATATTTCAGGTAAAACAGTGCATAAAGTATTTGACAGTTGACCTAAAAATACTGTGGCTGCAGTCAATAGAAGGCTTGATGAGTGGGTGAAGATTGAGCAACTTGAACTTGAGTCTGTAGAGACTGATGCTGATGAAAAAATTGAGGACAAAGTATGTTAGTCGCTAGATTCATCTGAAGTTTAGTTGACACTGATTTCTCAAGCATCCAGCATAAGATTCTATATTATTTATTTGTCATCATGAGTCTCCTTTTCAATTTAGAGGCTCATGCTGTAATTCTAATTCGTTTTCATAAAATATTGGATTTTTTTCTATTCCACAGGGTGGAAACTTGAAAATGACTCGTCACCAAAAACGCAAAATTGATGAAACACATGTTGAAGAGGTAGGAAGGAGGGATATACATATTTTCAATTTGAATAGTGACTTAAGGTTGATTTAGGATTTTATTCAAGAAATTCCGTCAAATTCTTAGATTGAAAGAATTGCACTGCATAATATTCAATTTCAGTGAAGTGCAGATTTCTCTGCTGATAGAAGAACTAGAGTTTCACGCTTTATGTCTGTGTTGTTGCTTATCACTGAGGGTGAAGAGTGCTGTGCTGAACTAATGAAATTATTTGGTATTAGGAAGTAGACATATGGTAGCATATTTCCTTGTTGTATTACATTGATCTTGTAAAATTCAAACTTATTATATCAGCTGTGGTCTTTACTCTCAACATTTTTGATTGGCCTGGTAGTAAAGGGTTGGCAATTCTCTATGTTAGTATGAATTTGTTTGCTTTGATGACAATGTTACAGAATTGATATTCTGTCATTGTGAGTTAGAAAGGCTTTGGAATAGACTATGCTGGACATTATTACAATGTTTATATTAGGTTTTATGGTGTGTTTGTCCTTTTTACCTGTATTTAAAGTTTAAACATATTTTATTGTCTTCTTGATGATATTATAGTAGATCCAATGACATTTTGGGTTCCAAATACAGGTAAGCTTCCACCTCCAATAAATGTTTTTTCTCTCAGAAGTAAACATGTGGAGTTGATTTGTCATACCATAACTTGTACTTGATTTGTTATTTCTATTTGTAACATGCTTCACTGATTTTTGTAAAAATAAAGTCAAAATTTAAGGTATAGATATGATTTTGGAAGGGTTTCCAACTTAATACAAACCGTTTTCGAAGATGACTTGACTATTCAGTTTCTGTTAGCTGTCATATTTTTTTTGACTGGTAAATGGATGCTTTGTCGAGTGATCTATAAGTATGATAAAGAAGACTAAATTAGAAATTTAGATGTCAAAAGAAAATGATCTAGTTGATTATCATGAATTCTAAACCATTGCAAATTACTTCCCAAGTCTGGTTTATTGGATTCTGTTGGGTTGAAGTTTCTCATGGATCATTGATAACCCTGAAATGCCACATAGACTTGGAATGAGCATCAAATAATTGTAGACTGTAAAAGTTCAAAAATACTTCATGTCCTAATGAGGGCATGACATCTTTGTGCATTTATGGTGATGGGTTTGGAAGTGACTTTTTGTCATCATAATCACACTATTAGCTCCTCTTTTATCTTCCAGCATGCCTGCAATGGCAATTTTTGCATCCAAAATTCATAAAGTGCTGGTTGCCCTACAGAATCAGTCAATGTTTGTGTCGATGTAGCATGGAGATGTGAATGGACCACCATGCTTACACAGGATGACTTCTCTGACAGTTCTTGCTTTTCACTTGCAATTGAATAGAAGGATCAATGTGGAAAATTTTCTGCAAACCTTTTTGCAACTCCTAGCTGAACAATTTTGCAGAAGCAGCACTTATGCGGTTTTTCATGGAACTTAGCCTTTGTTGTTTGACACTTGTACATTCTTTGTCAGGCGTTTTTTTCATGGAACTTGGCCTGTGTTGTTTGACACTTGTACATTCTTTGTCAAGCGTTTTTTGCATGGAACTTGGCCTGTGTTGTTTGACACTTGTACATTTTACTTCAAATAGATCTTTACCCATGCTGAATGTGCTTTGAGCTTCCAGGAGGGCAAGCTCACCCATTTGTGGTATTGTATAGCACTTATATGACCTTTAAAAGTACCTGTCTAACTGCACATATGAAACACTAATAACATCCACTACAAACTTTTATTTGCAATATTTGTTTCATTCTGCTTCTTAAAACAACAGTCTTGCTGTCCTAACTTACTTTGTTGATATTGTAGACATATGATTTCCACAGTCCGTAATGAAAGAATCTTCTGGATTTGACTGTGTGAGTTTCCTCTGTCTCAATGTTTCAGATCAAACTTCATGATCCATCATCAGGAGAGCAAGGCAAGAGAAGAGAATTGTAAAATTGTTAGCAAACTGAGCAGGATAAAAAGAGGAGGGGGTTGGGTTGAGTGGGTAATGGAAACAAAGAAGATAGGAGGGGGTTGAAAATAAATAATAAAATTATTTAACTCTTTTATTTTATTTCAAATCCCCTTATTTAACTTTAAATATTTAAAATTATTTATTACCCTTTTTTATTTTTTAAATCTTTACAAGATTCCTTATTTATATAAAAAAATAAATTATTTAAAAACCTACATAAAAAAATCTACCAATTTTTTTTTTAGACCAATTTATTAACTTTAAAGCTAAGTTACCGTTTCGGTTTCGGGTTCGGGTTCAAGTGTTCGGTTTGTGGGTTCGGGCAAATTTTTTTTGGGGGTTGGTTTGTTAATACAAAAACATATAAAAATCAGAAATATATACATATTTGCAGCAGTAATTAAGTTCAAAATACACCACCATATTAATAGTCAAATAACATAGCAAAAATACAGCACCACTTTCATAGTCAAATATTAAAATATTAGTGATACTCAAATGTCATGATATAAATTAAAGTTCAAAAATAATAATGTCAAGTGTTTACAATCAGCCATTATTGATCATTGATCAATCATATGGGTCATCAAAAAAATCATCATCAGCATCCATATTAGATGCTACATGTTGTGGTAAATTAGTAGAACAACAAATAGCATCAGTGGCACTCGCACAAGCATTGCCACTAGCACTGACACTAGCACTCTCATGCTCACTAGCTGCCTTAGGCTCATAGTCATCATCAATATCAAGTGCAGCTAAGTGGCTTGTGGAAGCATCCAAGTCAAGACGTTTTGGTTCAATATCCTACTTCCTTGTGTCTGTTTCTTTGTAGGAACTTTGTTTGTGTGTAATGAGGCGCAAGAATGTAGTCTATTGCGCTTTATTGAGTGGATGAAGGAGTATGTGCTCCAATTCCTCTCAGAAGAAGCTGAACTAACAACCTATTAAGACCAAATTAAATAGTTAAGAGTTACAAAATTTAAATTAATAAAATATAAATTAAAATTAAAATTACATAATATAGAACTTAAATTTAAAAGATAAAAGATCTTGACTATAAAACTTACTTTGGATAAAACTTTTATTGCAAGAGGTTGGGGGTGCATGTATTCTTGGCCATGGAAGTACCACCAACTATGAGCATCCACCTTGTACTTGTCTCGAAGAGCATCAAGACCACAATCATTGGAGCATGCAAAACCCTTGAGCCACTTCAACATCTCTATATGGGGCAAATCTTGATGAAACAAAAAGTAGCTCATCACTATAGTATTTGGGACTCAATGCAAAAGCAAGAAGATGCAACAGAGTGGTCATTTTGTTCCATCTCTCTACAATGATTTGATGTAGCTCTTTGAAGAACTTTTCTTAGGATCTTCCTCTTTTGCATTGATGATGGTTTTCATCCTCTCAATCATTGAGTCGGTGCCATCATATACTTTTCCCAAACAAGGTCTATCCATGTTACTATAATGGATCATGCTCAATATGAGCTTAGTGAAACTGAGGAAATACTCAACATGATCCCACCAATTGTCATCTAGGATCATTTGCTTAACCTTAGTTGCCCTTTCAATGCAGGATTGCCTCCAAATGGACCAATTAGGGTTGATGACCATATTAGAGAGTGCCTCATGAACCTTCACAAGTCGTCTCAACACAATTGTGTTGGAGGCAAAACGAGTCTCAACTACCTATTCGAAAATCAAAATAAAATAAATTTTTTAGTTTACAAAAATCAAAATTTAAAATTAGAAATATTACTAAAGTGAAACATGTATTCGACAATGTTACCCGGGGACGTGTCCCCGGGTCTAAACCCCCCCGTCCTTGTCTCGGAAACAGCCAGGGGGACGGCAACAGTGTACCATGTTCTTTTTATTTTGATTTTCATATTGTAATTGAAAAAAAAACTATATTGGCAATGAATTCTTAACAAAAATGTTATATGCTAAGTTTCTATAATGTATATATGCATGCTTTATCCATGTTTTCATATGAATATTTAATGTTTCCCTATATATTTTAAATTTTTCTATATTTTATATAGCCGTCCCCCGCCGTCCCTAAATTTGGACTGAAAAATCGGAAACTTGGGGACTCGTTTTGCCGTCCCCTGCTGTCCCCGTCCCAGAAACTTGGGGTAACACTGGTATTCGAGAAGGATCTAAATATGCCTTGTGTCATATGGTGGTTGGTGACGAACATTTGGATGTCTTCGGCCTTAGCATACACCTGTATGATCCACTCAATTTTAGTTCCAATTTTTTGTAGCATATTAGGTTGAGGAAGTGGACAGCACAAGGTGTCCAAAAAATGTGTGAATACTTCTCAACCAATAACCTAGCAGCACTACAATTTTTTGCATTGTCAGTTACAACTTGCACAACATTTTGATGGCCCATTTCTTCAATAGCTTGACAAAGGATGTTAGCAATAAATGTGCTATCCTTCACTTGTCCTTCACAATCCACTGCTCTCAAAAACATTGCCCCTTTAGGGGACACTGCAATAATATTGATCAATGGGCGATTTTTTGCATCTTTCCATCCATCAGAAACGATGGCCATTCCTGTTTCGATTCACGAATCCCTTATGGGCTTCAAAGAGTCCGCTACATATTTCACCTCTTTATCTAATAAGGTGCAAAACACCTTCTCAAAACTTGGGCCCTTATACCCCTTTGGAGCCTCATTAATAGATTTCACCTTTTTTTGCCAATATGGTGAGCGAACAATGTTGAATGCCAATCCATTGGCATAGACACATCTTGCTATGTCTTGATCGGCAATCACTCTTGCTTCATTTTGAAATGAAGTTTCCAATGGTCCCTTTGATCTTTTATTTGTAGAGGGCACGGTTTGCTCTTGAGCTTGAGGTATAGGCATAAATGGATGGCTATCTGTAGGTGGAAAATGAGAAGGCGATGTTGGGGGCTTCATCCCACGAGATCCTTTCTTTAGCAAAGGATGACTTGATTTAAGACTGTTTGCTGCTTGGTCTGCTCTTTCTTGCTCATCAATATATGCCAATATTTAGGGTTCTGGAATGCCTTGTTTATCTGGACATGGACAAGCTTTGATGCCTAGTCCAGGGATCTTGCACAAGTGCCCTTTCACTTGACTGTATGAGCTCGAATATTTAACATTGCAATGCTTACAAATCCAAACATATGCTCCACCACTTGGAAGTTGTTGAACCATTTCAACATATTTCCAAAGGGGAGAGTTTGGGTCTGTCCGGCTCCAGTTCGTGGTCTGGGTCTAGTCTGGTCCACGAACTAGAGCCGGACCGCACCGTATTTCTCAAGTTTTGTTATGTTGGTTTTGATGTTATTTATGTTCTCCTTTCCAATGTAATTTAAAATACGTATCTCACTAATATCTCAAACATTGGCCTATGAGACTTTAGAATTCTCTTTCGCTTTTTCTTTTCTATATTGTTGTATAGACCTTTTGTCATTTTAATCTTTCAAAATTGCGGAGGTGGGTTTTGGGAGTATAATCTTGCAGGTTTATTATGTTAGTGGTTCAAACAGTAGTAAGGATCTTTCTAATGGTATTAGGAATGGAGTGTTATTTTGAGGATTATTACTACTTGAAGCATTTATGTGGCCTGCTAGGATAATGGGAAAGATGAAAAGAGGGTCTACATCATTTGCAGCAGCTGGAACATTTTGCTGTTGAATATTCTTCTTAGTTAGTTTAGATCCCTTAAAGCTTTATTTTCTTATGAATTTTCATTCTCTTCAGTTGGTCTTACAGACTCTTACTATTGCTCTACCATGTTCATGTTGCTGTGTGTTAGTACTTTTTCAAGTAGCTAGCTTCTTGGGATCAATTATCTATCTCACGTGTGACCAGTTTTCTCTTCAAGATCAGTACTTTGAAGTTCAACATCCTTTGTTGTCACAATGAGAAATTATTTACTCCTGTTCTATCAAGTTAATATGGTAGTCTGTCTCCTCAAATGAGTAGACCAAATAGATCAACGACACCTAGAGTTAGATGGAAAATAATGTTGGCAGCCATAATGAAGCTTACCTTTGATTGTGCAGCTAGAGGTAATCTTGGTCTGTCTGGTTGTAGAAGAGTCTTCAGGGATTGGCAAGCTCAACCAATTATTGCCTTTGCACTATGAACTGTATTGACACATATAACATATCAGAATCTGAAATATTCTTTCCCGAAAGTATGAAGAGTTTATTTGAAATTTCCAGTTTAATAGAGGTTTTGCTTTACAAAAAATACTCAGAATATTGCAGAAATAATGAACAGCTTAATAAAATGAAAATGCAAGTAAACAATGACTTTTTTCTGAGTTTTCCTTACAATTTATTTGACTTGAAATTGCCCAGACTTATAGTGCAGCCCAGGCACATGCATCTAGTAAACCCCTAAACTACATACAGTATTGCAGAAATGAAACAGCAAGGCATAAATGACAGAGAACCTGGAGAATGCCTTGTTTTGAAATTCAAAACAATATGATAGTGTGCTGAGATCTTCTTCTTGGGACCACGACTTGAAGTTGAGAGTATGCCAGCGTCTGGACAGGCATAAATTAACCTTCACTCCCCACGTGACACTCAGCAAGCAGTATTTACTTAAATAATAGGCCACATCCCCTTCACTATATGCAGTGATTCAGCCACAAGTAGCACGTCCTTCCAGAATTTGACTCAGAATGCTTCCACTTGCCTCAATCACCTTCACCAATCTTCACGCCTTGTTCTTGCACATAAATGACAGTCGTTCCAGAGTAAATCAATACATGGTCTGGGGTTTTCATCCCATTCAACACAGGGGTTTTGTCCTGGTGAAAATCTTCAGCATAGCTCGATGAGAGAATAGAAATAAAATGAATTTCTGAATACTTCACAAAATCAACTTGAGTCCTTTTTATCCTTTCATCGACCCAATTCTTATCCTCACCAGAAAGCCATCGATGCCTTTGAAGAAATCTGATTTTCATTTTAATAATTCATCCTTTGCAAATAGATTAGACTTAGGCATTTAATTTATTGACCCCCATGCTGAAACGCCTAGTGAATATTAAGTTGTCACTTAAAGTGGTCCCACATTTATCTATAATGAATAATTAAATAAAATTAAACAGAACTATAGCTTTTTGGCCCCAATTTAATTATTCTCATAATCCCTTATTGTTTAATTTATTTCTAACCCCTGGGAATAGAAACGGTAAAAAATTTCTTCATGATCGATCAACAGGTGAAGAGGGACATTACAGTCCTCCCTTCTCGGGATTGCTAGTCCTCTAGCAATCGCAAATTAGGATGTTGCAGAATCTCTCCCCCTTCCCAACTTGCATCCTCAACTGGTAAATCTTTCCATTTGATCATATACTCTCGAATCACTTTATTTCTCATTTTCCTCTCTCTCCAATCAGGAATACCTTTAGGTACTAATACCAAATTCCCTTCTTCATCAAATGGAGGAAGCTCTGGAGATGTCACAACCTGCTGACCCAATGCCTTCTTGAGGCAAGAAACATGGAAGATGTTGTGGATTTTACTACCCTTAGGAAGCTCCAGTTCATATGCAACCTTGCCAATTCTACTCACTATCCTATAGGGCCCATAGAAACGTGGTTTGAGTTTTTTTGCACCACTTTTCTTCAGTGAGGATTGCCTGTATAGCTGCAAGCGCAGGAAAACTAAGTCTCCAACCTCAAATGATCTCTCAACTCGGTGCCTGTTTGCATACATTTTCTGTTGATTCTGTGTGTGTTGAAGATTGTCATTCAATGCCTTGAGAATATCTTGATGGTTCTGCATTGTCTCCTTGGCCCGAGGGACCCTGCTATCATCAAAGGCCAAATCTTCAAATGATAAGGCGTCATACCCGTATAAGGTCCTGAAGGGGGACATGCCAATCGACATGTGGTAGGAGGTATTTTAACAATACTTCCCTAAATACAACCACCTGATCCAAGCACGTTGCTGCCTCGAAACATAATTTCGCAAATAACCCTCAATCCATTTATTTACTATCTCTGTCTGACCATTGTTTTGAGGATGGTAGCTCGTGCTCGGTGTCAACTCTGTACTTGCTAATCGGAATAACTCCTGCCAAAACATACTTCGAAATCTGCTGTCACGATCACTAATGATCGTTTTGGGGAGTCCATGTAACCTTAACACCTCTCTGAAGAATAATTGTGCCACCTGAAGTGTGGTGTAATCGGTAGATACAACAAAGAAATGGGCATATTTTGTCAGTCTATCCACAACTACAAATATGCAATCTCTCCCTTGAACATGTGGAAGTCCTGTGATAAGGTCCATGGATATTCCTTCCCACTTCTATTCAGGTATTAGCAATGGCTGTAGAAGATCTGTAGGGAATGTGTGTTTTGACTTGTTCTGCTGACAAGCCAAGCACTCTCTAACATGTTGCAACACATTGTCCTTCAATCCCCTCCAGGTGAACCTCTTACGAATTTGACGATACGTTTTGAAGAAACCCGGATGTCCTATTATAGGGGTATCATGCATAGCCCTCAATATCCTAGCCTTCAACTTCGATCCTGGTACAAGATAAATCCTGTTCTTATAATAAATGATGTCATCAACTATTGAATATTTGTCATCCTGTACCCGACCATCAATCAAATCACAGGCAAAAGTGTTTTTTAGTGTATTCGAACACTTTGAGATTTCCAATTAGCTGAAATCTCAGTGAGAGCAAAATGTTTGTTTTTTGGAAAGAGCATCGACAACAATATTCTTCTTTCCCTTGATATACTCCACATTGAAGTCGTATGCTTGAATCTTGCTCACCCACTTTTGCTGCCGCTTGTTCAAGTCCCGTTCTAGAAAATATTTGAGACTATTGTGATCAGTCCTGACCATGAATTTAGTCCCCACTAAGTACTACCTGAACTTAGCTAGCACATGCATAATCGCTAGCATCTCCTTATCATAAGTGGAGTATAGCCTCTCAGTGTCCCTCAACCTTTTGCTCTCATATGCAATCGTATGTCGATTCTGTAATGTCCCCAATATAGCCCTATGCTCTTCAGTGACTGATAGCCTATTTCCGAAGGCCCGTAGGCTAGTCAAAAGTGGAAATTAGGGTTTCCTATTTTATAGGAGGTTTCAGATGCATTTTTTGAAGGCTTGCATGTAGGAGTTTGGAAGTGAGTTTTGGTGGAGCTTTCTGGGTTTTTGGAGAGCTTCAGGGAAAGGTAACATGCATATTAAAAAAATGACATGTATTTCTATGGTACCTTGCATGTAGGAAAAGTTTTTGGGTTTTTCTAGGATTTCAGAGAGCTTCAAAATGGTATAACATGCATCTCCATTTGACAACATTTTCAGGGACTTACTATTTTTAGTAAGTCATGACCGCTGCCCGATTTGTGCTCAAAAGGCATTTGGGAACACTTACTATTTATAGTAAGTCATGATTATTGCTCAGTTGGTGTTCAGATGAAGTCTTGCAAACTTACTATTTATAGCAGTTTGCTATTTTTGGAAAGTCTATGTATGGTAGTGTCATCCCAACAACAACTCGATCATCTCCAATTCATCTTTCCATTTTTGGCAGTAAGGCAATTTAGTTTGGGCGTTGGCTTCTTCATTCCTCTTGGAGCTAAGTTGCAATACTTAGTCAATTTTCAATGTTGCTTTTTGGACCCAGTGCCTAGGCGAAGGACTTTAAGTTATTTTTAAAATGTGGCCTTTTAAGTAGATGTCCATGTAAAGAAATTAATATTTTTATTAATGTTTTAAATGCTCTTTAAGTTGTACACCAAGGAGGGAGATATTAAAGTATTTCTAAATATTTTAAAATTGCATTGTGGAGTTATGTTGATGAGAATATTTTTGAGTTGATTAGATTATTCTTCTTTGTGCCCAGAGTGGTGATAGTCATTGGCATTGCAGATGTTAACTCCTCAGAGTCTTTTGGGTGTGAGATGCTGCAGGGTTTTGATTCCAATCCTTCCTTGTTTTCTAGTTTGAATTTCATGCATGCTAACTCTTTGAGGTTGTAGGGAAGGTTAGTGCAATTCTGGTACAATGGCTTCGTTTGGGTGATCAGAGTGGTGCAACATCGACATGGTGGGTCCTTTTGGAGATGGGTATGGGACTCCGGGATCCAACTTGGTTTGGTGTGTATCAGTTTTAATGTTTGGAGTGTAGTGACATTGCTTGAGGACAAGCAATTTTGGGAAGGGCGGACTGTAATGTCCCCAATATAGCCCTACGTTCTTCAATGACTGATAGCCTATTTTCGGAGACCTGTAGGCTAGTCAGAAGTGGAAATTAGGGTTTCTTATTTTATAGGAGGTTTCAGATGCGTTTTTGAAGGCTTGCATGTAGGAGTTTGGAAGTGAGTTTTGGTGGAGCTTTCTGGATCTTTGGAGAGCTTTAGAGAAAGGTAACATGCATATTAAAAAAATGACATGCATTTCTCTCTGGTATTTTGCATGCAGGAAAGGTTTCCGGGTTTTCAGAGAGCTTCAAAATGGTATAACATGCATCTCCATTTGACAACATTTCTAGGAACTTACTATTTTTAGTAAGTCATGACCACTGTCCGGTTTGTACTCAAAAGGCGTTTGGGAACACTTACTATTTATAGTAAGTCATGATTATTGCTCAGTTGGTGTTCAGATGAAGTCTTGCAAACTTACTATTTATAGCAGTTTGCTATTTTTGGTAAGTCTATTTATGGCAATGTCATCCCAGTAGCAACTCGGTCATCTCCAATTCATCTTTCCATTTTTGGCAGTAAGGCAATTTAGTTTGGGCGTTGGCTTCTTCATTCCTCTTGGAGCTAAGTTCCAATACTTAGTCAATTTTCAATGTTGCTTTTTGGACCCCATGCCTAGGCGAAGGACTTTAAGTTGTTTTTAAAATGGGGCCTTTTAAGTGGATGTCCAAGTAAAGAAATTAATATTTTTCTTAATGTTTTAAATGCTCTTTAAGTTGGACACCAAGGAGGGAGATATTAAAGTATTTCTAAATATTTTAAAATTGCATTGTGGAGATGGGTGTCCCTTACAAGTTGATTTAGTTGCCCGTTGAAGCTTATTTATTGAGGTCTTGCTCATTGTTTCTTATCTTTGGAAATTATTGTAATTTTATGTTGCTGAATTGAATTCAGAGCTCGCTTTGAGAAACACATACCTCTTAGCCAATCTATACTAGTCTTCGTACTTGAAAGATAGTACTTAGCTGGTCTACTGAAGACTGTGCTTCATCCAGGGGTGCAGATAGAGCTTAAATTTCTGATTTTAATAAGCAGATTGTTGATGTAAAATCTGTTTATTACTGTTGTTGATGTACATGGTTGAAGTGTATTTTGATCATAGCTTCATCACTGAATTTATTTTGTTTATGGGTAATTGCTCATGCTATGCTATTGTGGAGGGCACCCAAGCTTGCAAATTTGCAGATTTTATTATTGAGTTTCTGATTTTTGGGAAGAGGTCGACCTCCTCTTGAGGCTGTACCATTTGGCTGGAGTGCATTGGGATTCATGCCACTGAATAGGTGCGAATTTACAGGTGTCTTACTGCTGCAATTTGGACACCTAGTTCATAGCCTTCTTCTGTTTTCAGTTTCACGTCAATCGGACTTCGTTTGATAGAGATATGAGCATAATGGTGAATTCTTATCTTGCTGGTTTGATTTTGTGTATTTACTATTTTTTATTAGACTTGTCTATTTTTTGATCTATTGCTAATTTGAGCTCAATTTCTATATCATTCACATGTTGTATCAGTTAGAGGTTTACTCTAACTCCTTGTGGCTTTGGATGAATAACTCTATGATTTGTGTAGCTGAAAACTCTATCATTTTATAGCTGGTTTAGTAAGTACTAACAGTTGGTATATTTATTGCTGCATTTTAAATATTTGTAATTACTCCCACTGAAGAAGTGGTTGAGTTAATAATTTACTGTCAGCACTTTGTTTAATTCCCCCCACTGAATAAGTGGTAGGGTGGATTCATGGTCGACTAGCCACCTAAAAGCTTTGTATTTCAATTTCTATTTGCTAACGATCCCCAACATCGTATGCTCTCACCTCGCCCACATTGGGATCTTGGTGATCAAAAGGTGAAGGGATACTTTCCAAGTTGGTTTATACATGGAGCTAACACTAGCAATGGTGTTTGGTGCTGATAAAATCCGGAAAAAATTAAGGGGGAATATTACAGATTCTGCATTAGAACTACACCAACTCCCTGACTCGATGCATCACATTCCAAGACAAACGATTGTGTAAAGTCTGGCAATGCTAAAACTGGACATGAGCTCATGACCTCCTTGAGCCTGTCAAATGTTACTTGTGCCTCCTCAGACCATAGAAATGCACCTTTCTTAGTAAGGCTTGTCAAAGATGATGCCAACTGTGAGAAACCTCTCACAAATCTCCTGTAGTAAGAGCACAAACCCAAGAAGCCTCTCAACTCTGATATGTTCTTCGGTGGTGGCCAATCGAAAATCGCTTGTATTTTCTCTTGGTGTACTTTCACACCATCAACCCCAATCAAATGCCCGAGATAGATTATCTCCGCCATCTCGAACTCGCATTTGGAAGCTTTTGTGCAAAGCGATTGAGCCTCCATGATACTCAACACTACATCCAAATGATGTAGGTGGTCATCCCATGTCCTGCTGTATATCAAGATGTGGTCGAAGAAAACCAAGACAAATTTCGGTAATTGCTCATGGAATGTGTGATTCATGCATGACTGGAATGCGGCTGGTGCATTTGTGAGTTCGAATGGCATGACTAGGAATTCAAAATGTTCGAAGTGACAATGGAAGGCCCGTTTTATGAATATCTTCTTCCCGAACTTGGATTTGATGATAACCCGAGTGAAGATCAATCTTGGAAAAGAACACGGCTCTGTGTAACTCATCAAGTAGCTTGTTGATCCTGGGAATAGGATATCTGTTCTTTATTGCCTTCTTATTGAAGGCCCTATAGTCTATGCACATGCGAATAGTCCCATCCTTCTTCTTTACTAGAACAATCGACGAGGCAAATAGACTTGAACTGGGCCAGATGTGTCCCATGCTTAGAAGCTCCTTGATTGTCTTCTCAATCTCCTCCTTAATTTGTTGCGGGTATCGATAGGGCGTAGTTATAATTGGTTTAGCTCCTTCCTCAAGCTCAATGATGTGCTCAAACCCACGATTAGGTGGTCGACCTGGAGGAATGTCTCCAAATACTACCCCATGTTTATCCAACACTATTTGGATGTCAACATGGTAGTGTGGCTTGCTGCCGGAGGTAGGCTTGGTAGAAACAAAGCATTGTGCTGCCCAATCCACCTCTCCATGTCTGAATAAAGCCTCCATCCTCTTGGCTGACACTACTCGAGGACCACCATCAGGCATAGCCTTTAGCACAATCTTTTTATCATCTACCATAAACTCTAACTCCATTTTTTGAAAGTCCTGAATGTACCTCCCAAGTGATTGCAACCATTGCAAACCCAAAACTGCATCAATATTACCAAGACTCAATGCATAGAAGTTATCAATCAAGGTGTAATCTCCAATTTGGATGCTAAGCTGGGAAACCATCCTAGTGCAACTCAATTGAAACCCATCTACCACAGTCACATTGAATCTCGAGAACCCCTCAACCTGTAGCCAATGCTTCTTCACTAGACCCTCATCGATGAAATTGTGCACGGCTCCACTATCCACCAAGTAGACCATGCGTTGTCCCTTAAGGACACTTCTCAAACAGAATGGATGAAGTCTAGGGACTTCAGATAATGAGGCTATGGTGCTCTGGGGAGTCTCCTTAGCTCCAAAATCATTCAGATCTAGTTGTGGAGGTGGCTCCTCATGTCCATTATCATCTCTAGTATTGGTCTTATGACCATTCGGCTCCTCATTATTTGAGATGACCTCAATCAAATGAACCTTGCCTTTCCCAAGGCAATGGTGGCCAGGCTCCCACGGCTCCTTATAGGTGAAGCATTACTTTTTCCTGCGCAATTCATTTTTGGATTCCTGTTCAAGTTTCGGTGGGTTGCCCTTTTGCTAATTGAAACTCTTTTGTTTTGATGGAAATCCACCGAAAGTCTTTCTCTGAGGCTAGAAGGGAGGTGTAGTCTCCAAATCAAGGGCTAGGCCAATGTCATCATGTAGTGTACTAGGCTTATGAGCCTTCACTAAACCCCTCAATTTGTCACTCAAACCCTCAACAAACAACATAGTAACTCGCCTCTCAGTCATATCAGGAACGATGACTGCTATTTTTTGGAACTTATTGATGTAAGCTTCAACATGTACAATTTGCTTCAGCTGAGCCAAATCCTTGTAATAGACCTCAACATCCTTCCAGTCAAAACGTGCTATCAGTTTATTGACAAACTCTTCATAGGAACGTATCAAGGCATGATCTTGTGATACTAACCCATGGTGCCACCAGTCATATGCTACACCCTCCAGATGCATAGTAGCAAATTGTATAGCCTTATCTTACTCCATAGGTTTCAAAGATAGGAATGTGTCAAGTTTATGCACCCATGATCTGACACTTATCTTCCTGCTTCCATCAAAGGTCGGTAGAGGAACCTTATTCAATGCTTCCTTGTATTTGTTAGGTTGAGAGCCTTGACCGGTTTGTCTTCTGAGCCCCCTATCTTGCCTCTCCAATCTAACTCTGGCTTTATCTTTCCGTTGGTTCATAAACTGATTCAGATTAATTAATTGTCTTACATCAAGTGGAAGAGCTCTGTATTTATCGTAGGCCACCATGACATCGTCAGTGATGTTGGTCTCTTCCTCCACCTCTGGAATTGCTTCTTCTTCAGTCTGCCTTGGCACAAATGTAGGACGTAGAGGCCGATCAGACCTTGTGCTCGCTGTCCTAACAGCATTAGAGGCAGCTCTATCTTGATTTCCTTGTCCAACATCACTTCTGCTATGATCACTACTTGACCTTCTTGATCCTGCACGATCCATTCTCATTTGACCCATGGCTGTAATCATATGATCCTGGAATTGCTGTAGCATTTGCTGCTGCTGCTAGGAAAAGGTGCTCAAGAAATTATCAAGCTGATTATTCAAATCCCTCGGTGGGCTTTCACCTCTTCTTTCACCCATCTCAGCTTCAGCTGGGATAAATTTAGGCCCTTCTTGCTGTCCTGACCTACTTCTAGTGAAATACCTGTGTGATCCTACCTCTCTAGAGTGCATAGAATCAAATCAACTGACATGCAATAGCCCACTTTCACCAATTGATCAAAAAACAACATGCAATCATCTGGGTAACCTCCAAACTGACATGCAATGCTGGAACCCCAATAGGCTGGCAAGATTACCAACTCTGATACCATTGAAATATTCTTTCCCAAAAGTATGAAGAGTTTATTTGAAATTTCCAGTTTTATAGAGGTTTTGCTTTACAAAAAAACACTTAGAATATTGCAGAAATAATGAATAGCTTCATAAAATGAAAATGCAAGTAAACAATGACTTTTTTTTTGAGTTTTCCTTACAATTTATTTGACTTGAAATCGCCCAGACTTATAGTGCAGCCCGTGTACATGTATCTAGTAGACCCCTAAACTACATACATTATTGCAAAAATGAAACAACAAGGCATAAATGACAGAGAACCTGGAGAATGCGCTGTTCTGAAATTCAATATGATTGTGTGCCCAGATCTTCTTCGTGGGACCACGGCTTGAAGTTGAGAGTATCCCATCGTCTGGATAGGCATAAGTTAACCTTCACTCCCCATGTGACACTCAACAAGTAGTATTTACTTAAATAACGGGCCACGTCCCCTTCACTATATGTAGCGATTCAGCCACAAGTAGCATGTCCTTCCAGAATTCGACTTAGAATGCTTCCACTCGCTTCTATCACCTTCACCAATCTTCACGCCTTGTTCTTGCTCAAAAGTCACAGTCGTTCCAGAGTAAATCAATACATGGTATGAGGTTTTTGTCCCATTCAACACATGGGTTTCGTCCTAGTGAAAATCTTCAGCATAGCTCAATGAGAGAATAAAAATCAAATGAATTTTTGAATACTTCACAGAATCAACTCAAGTCCTTTTATCCTTTCATCGACCCAATTCTTAGCCTCACCAAAAAACCATTGACGTCTTTGAAGAAATCTGATTTTCATTTTAATAATTCGTCCTTTGCAAAAAGATTAGATTTAGGCATTTAATTTATTGACCCCCATGTTGAAACACCTAGTGAATAATAAGTTCACTCAAAGTGGCCCCACATTTATTCATAATGAATAATTAAATAAAATTAAATGGAACTAGAGCTTTTTGGCCCTAATTTAATTATTCTCATATCCCCTTATTGTTTAATTTATTTCTAACCTCCGGGAATAGAAAAGGTTAGAAAATTTCTTCATGATTGATCAATAGGCGAAGAGGGACATTACAAAATCCCTAGCCGTGTTAATGGGTCTTGTTGACGGGTGTTCTATGACCACACCAAAACATAATAAAGTTTCCAACGGTCACTCTATCCTCTCTTGATCAAAATCTCCTGCATGCTAAGATTGTGAAAGATCATGCATTCAACTCCAAGGTTCCTTCATGTAATGGACATAGACTCAGTTGGTTTGATGTGATTTTTGCTGGTATTTCAAGGGGACTTACACAATTGTTCACTCAAGAGAAAGGGACTTTCAAGATTCGGGAGATTTATCAATGAAGCTTGAGTTTCCTAAACTAATCAGAAAATATTGAATTTGAATGGCTGCAGGGATTAAGAAAAGTTCTCATCTACCCTAGGCGCGGGACGTGGCGATCAAATCTTACAAACTTCAACCAAGCTTTGCTTTGCCTCACCTCGGATAACTTCCACAAAACTGGTGCAATCTTCAAAGGGGTGAACTAGAGTTATTCAGATTACAATTTAACATAAAGACACCATCACGACGACGCATACCAACATGTAAATTATAACGGAAGTTAGGTCCAAACTATTCCAGTTGACCACACAAGGCGAACCCACCATCAATGAGCTTGCTAGTGGTATGGACTAGCGAAGCTTGCTCAAATCAACCACCACATTCCACAATTATCTACTTGCATGAAATAAAATCTATTCTACTCTATCTAAGTTCTACTCTAAGATTCTATGCTAATTGGAAGGATGAAGAAACCTTGCTAGCTGCACACAATAAAAGATGAAATCACAAGCAATGACAACTCTTTTTATTATGGTAGTGTTCACAATAGTCTCTTACAAAGTATTTAGTTGAAAAATTTCCTTCCTTCTATACAAATGAGGGGGGATGCCCCTTTTATAGTTGGCCTAGTCTCAAGGACGACTCAGATTCAATTACAATGAACGACTCAGATTGAGCCACATAAGCCCTACTCAAGATTTTACCTAAAAACGGCCACAAAGTGGAGGAGTGGGGTAATAAATGAGCACATAATGCCCACTCTTTCCTTACATCACTATGAGCATTTAATGTCCACTATCACCCAAAAGGTCATCATCCAAGAAGGCGTTCCCATTCTCCTTCTCTCTGACCGCAAACTTGATGAATCTATTCAATACTGCTTCAACCTCATGAACTGAGATGGGTGGAATATGGTTGAGCTAAAACTCAAGTACCGTGATTGCTTGCCCCTGCCGAGTACAAGACTTTCCCCAAGCAACCAAGGCATGCTGAGTGTTCTGAATGATATTGGAGAAGGTCGAAATATTTTCAAAATCTACCTAGGCAAATGACCTTACATCCGAAAAGAAATGCTCCAATCTGCTCTTCAAGCCATCCGTAGTCACCTCTTCTAGAGTTAAACTTTTAGCGAGTAAGGCTTCAAGCGTGTTCAAGACTCCCTCCTGAATATTTCCCTTTGCCTTTCTAACTCTAGCTAATTCTGCCCGAGCTGCATTGAAGAAGCCTCGACTTGTGACTACTGAGGAATACCAATTGGGGAAGTCATATCTGTCGTCCTCCTGAATCACTCCTTCTACTAGAGTCTGTATGGGCATATGCATTAGAGTTGCCAAGTGAGGAACAATTTTATCCTGATAAAAGTGGGTTTCACTCTAGACTTGGTCAACATTACCCGTGCGCGTCAGAATATTGGAGGCCTGTTGAAAAGAATGGGCGAGGTCCTCCATAAACTTCTCTATCTCTGCGCGAATATGGCCAACCCACTTATTTGCCTCTTGAGCCATCTTCTTTAAATCTTCCAGGCCGCTGACTGATTCCTTCAAAAGTTCAACTGGAAGATCAACTGCTGGATTTTCTTGTCCACACAAATGGGCTAAGTGTTGCACATAGCCAACCAATGTCTTATGCTCTTTCCTCAATCTTTTATACTTCCCTTCTGTCCGAAGCAACCTATCCTTAAGAGCCTGATAGGAGCTATCACATTCCTCGATTATTTGAGCTCCTGTAAGGCGGCCCAGCTCCATAGTAGTGACCACATAATTCTCTGGGATAGCCTCATCTTGGTCACATTCTACCCTGGGAACAGCCACATGGAGTGTGCGAGAACAAGACTTATCTGTAGATATCTTCGAGAACTTTTTGGCCCTCTTCTTTCCTGGCGGTCCATTGATTTTCCTGAGGAATTCCTCCATTTCAATTGCTAGGTCAGTCTCCTCAACAAGATCCCTTCTCATTCTTTCTTTGAGCCAATTTGACACTCCCTGTTGCAGGTCACAAATAATAAGCGGTTGTTCGTCTCTTGCTTCCTCTCCATGCACTTCTTCTCTAACAACATTCTGCTGAGGTTCATCAATTTCCATCTGCTAAGTATTTTCTCCTAAATGTTGAGCCTCCTTCCTTGCAGTAGTCTCTTCCTCCAAAGCTGTCTCAATCAACTGCTGGAAGCGGGTGTTTGTCTTTGTTTCCACTTCTTCTCCTTGCTGATTTTCCTTCCTAGGAGCATAGACACTTTGACTATTTGGCTCTCTAATAGGTGGCTGGTTAACCTCTTGAAACTCTTGCTCCTCATTCAATCTGCTTCTTTGGTCTGCAAACAATGAGACCTCCTACATGCTCGAAGAGCTAGTCTGCGATGGTGTGGATGATGCTTCCTCCACCCTTTGAGGCACCTGCTGAACCTGGACTTCTTTCCGCGGTTTTGAAGCTTGGGCGACATGTTTCCTTTTTCTAGTTGTTGGCGGCCTTTGGTCATCCATCAAATTGTAAGTGAGGGGGATTGATATGCTTTTAAGTCTATTCACGTGCCTTTCTACCCAATTTCTAGTGAATGTCAAAACTGGTATGCATAATGTATCTAAGTCTGTAATTTCCGGTTCTAATCATTCAGGTAGTGGGATCGTTGTGTTTCTTACTATTTCATAATCTGGCTGCATAACATTTACGTCCTCATCTACCTGATCCAGAAGTGGAACAATCTCACATTCTCTGATTATTTTCAAGGGTATTCTGGAAAACATTCTTCTTCTAACCTCAGCATCATCCACGACATTGGCCCAAAAGTCCTCAATGTGCACCTTGTGCCTATATTCCACACCTTGCACTATTTTGATATTGTTATAAGGATCAAAATCTTGCTTGCTGGTGTGGTATGAGAGTAGTATGAGAGGTGGAAAAACTGTAGCTCATCTTCAGCTTCCTTGGCTGCCTGCAAGGAGGGACAAACCTCATCTGAATTCCCCATGATGATCGGGAAGTCCAATCCTCCTCTTTTTTTTTTTCTTCTGAATTCTATCATAGGCAGTGAGCTGCCTGGATATCTCTAACATCACCATTCTATCTGTGGGGTACCTTGGTAATCTGTAAGGATATGATGTAAACCCTTGCAGCCTGATATAAGTGAACTTTGGAAATTGAATAAACCAATGTCCATATCCCTCGATCAACTTCTGAGCTTCTTTTGATATCCTCTGTTGAGTCCTTCGCTGAAGGGTCCTGGCTATGTGCATTGTGAAGGCATCATTTACCCTTCTGTAGTTGGAGGTGCTGCTCAGGTGCAATTGTGGGCAAGCCTCGTAAATTTTGAACTGCTCAGGACCACACCCAATTGGCTCCTTATAAGTTACCCCCCTGTATTTAGTCATTCGAGTCGGCATGTATATCACATACGAGCTCATGTAAGAAGTTTTAGTTCTCCTAAGATTCCTGAATTGTTCATCTAGATTATCACTTATCATTCTTGCCCAGTCCACACAGTCCTCCCTCTCCAGCACAATCCCAATGTAGTAGAACATCTACGGCTTGAAGATGTACGATTGATGACTCCGATTCACTCGGCTGAGCATTATTATCAGATCACAATATTCCTGCTTCACATCATCTGAAATAATTTGCTTGGGAAGCTTGGTGCGAGGAGGCCTGGGCTTTTGCATCCAAATGAAATTTATCATTCCAGTGCATCTCTCAAAAGTAGAAGTGTACATCCTTTCAGCCCTCTGCCTTGTTCTGTATACCATCTCATTGAAAGTAGGGATTCCAAATGCCTCTCCGATGGCATCGGGTGTAAGATTGGCAAACAGTTTTCCCTCAGAGGAAACAATAGTCCTTTGCTTCGGCCTGTAGCTGTTGGCACATTCCAGGATTAACTCCGAACATTGGATAGCTGGTGGAAAATCAGCAGTTGTGTAAAGTCCACTCTTCATAATTTGATGTGCCGTGACTGATGGAGGATAGCCACCTATCCAATACATCCGACCTCTGAGTGCTCCAAGATTGTATGAACCGAGATTCGTATCATTTAGCTCTCCCAACTTCGATGTAAACTTGGATTTTGGAAGAAATGTTTTGCTTAACTTCTTTATCACCGCCTGCCTGGATATATTGGCCTTGCTTGACTCAGCTTTGGCAGCCTTTCCTGCAACTTTGTTGGCTTTTGCAGATGCTCCTCTACCTGCTTCAGCCATCCTGCAAAACAAAAGATAGGCATTAAAATTAAAATTTAGAGAATAAATAACCTCGGGATAGCCAAAATGTGGAGAAAACTTCGAAAATAAGGAGCCTCAGCATTAAAAAAAATTCAAACTCCAAACCTCAACACTTTTCCAGCAGTATGAATATTACTTTTGGCACCAAAAAAATTTCACCCCTAGCACCTAGCTTGCTGATTTGACTTGCTCACTTCAGCAGCTTTACCTCAACGTTTTTCTCCTCACCCTCAAAGCCACAACTTCGCACCTGCAAATGATGAGAAGAAATGAAAATTTCGTGGCTTAAATAATCGTGTCAAAGAATATTGCTAATTCGTGAGGGAGTTCATTTTAGCAAACTCATTAAATCTCCACTCCCACTACTCGGCAATTTCCAATTTTAGAGAGGTGATGGGCGAATTGTCACCAAAGCGGGTCCCGTTCGTCATAGACCTTACCTTTGTCGAAGATTCTTTCCTTTGTAAAAGTTCGAATTTTCCCCTTGGGCTCATTAATATTTCATCATTTCAAATATTCATGGGGGAATCATTTAACTCATTTAAAATTCCCAACTTTTAAAATTTTACCCCTTCTTCAAGCCTTGAGTGCATTTCATCTCCTTAGGCACACTTGGTGCTTAGGCGCATTCTCTACCTTCTTCATGGGTGCATCTCCAACTTAGGCTAGGCGCACCTCTCTTGTGCCTTGGGTGCAAATTTGCCTGGAGTGTTTGAGGCGCATTTTCATCATGCTCTTGGGGTGCATTTGAGTCATGCCTCATACCTTGGGCGCATTTGAGGAGTGTTGTCATATGTTTTCGTGCCTTAAGAATATTTCATCCATCTTATTCATCTTGGGCGCACTTGAGCGGTCTTGCTCTAGGCGCATTCTGACCTTAGTGCCTGGTGCATTTAACCTCCTTAGGCTGGGCACACTTCCTTTTGCGCCTAGGGCGCATTTTGCCTTGGTGCAATTGAAGTTCTTTGTTTGAGTGCACTTAGCCTTGATGCTCTAGGTGCATTTGACCCATCATCCTTGGGCGCACTTCACCAACCTTGTTCTTGGACGTACTCAACCTCTTGCCTTAGGCGCATGTCATCATGCCTTAGGCGTACTTCACTTGGGCGCATTTAGACCTTGAGCTTGGGCGCACTTTGAGGGGTATAGAGTCATCCTTTGTGCCTTGGGCGCATTTAGGAGGGGGGTCTAACCTTGAATCTCCATGCATGGGGCACATCTAGCCTCATGAGGAGTGTTAGAATTTTGAATACTTAGTCTATTTTGCTCGGCTTGCCCTCGTATTTCCATTTTTAGTAACTTCTGAAGGTCTTGTGATTTTCAAACATCTGCAACTCCTCAAGACTTGATATTTGCTCAATGTGGTCCTCATGGCCCGATTAACTTGTTCACACCTGCCTTTTACGCTTACCTGCTATTTTAGGCCCCGTTTTGGAAGTGACTTACTAAAAATAGTAAGTGTGTGGATTGCGCTCAAATTTCACCAGTAGATTCCTTGGAAGATTTTGATCGTAGTGGGATACACTTGTTTTTAGTTTTTCTCAAGTTTTGCCCTTCATTTGAGGCATAAAAGTAGGAAACCCTAATTTCATTGCATGTGCTTCTGTTGACCTTCGTTCTACGCCGTTTTCGCTACGTACTGCTCTGCTCTGGAAACTAAAGATCTGGAGCTGTTCGGGTGACATCATATCTGCTAAAAATAGACCTGCTAAAAAATAGTAAGTTCTCGGAATTCGTTCAAATTTTGCATGCAAGTTCGTTGAAAGGGTTTAAACTTAGTGATGTGATTAAAATTTCCAAAACCCTAGGGGAAAGGCCCTAAACTGAGGCACCTGCTAAAAATAGCAAGTAGTCAGAATTGGTTCAAATTTTGCAGGTAAGTAGCTCAAAGGGCTCTAAATGTGATGCAATAGTCGGATTTTCAAAAGCCTCGAGGAAAAGGTCCCAAATGGAGTACTTACTAAAAATAGTAAGTTGTCAGAACTCAGTGAAATTTTAATGGGAACCTGCCTGAAGCCTCTTGAATGCAGTGCCAAGCTCAAATTTCAATCCGCTTACCCAATTTGACCTCAAACTAAGCCTAAAGAATGAAAACCCTAATTTGACAGAACGCACTCCAGACTTAGCCAAAACTCCAAGTTGGGCCAAAAGACGGATACATCCTCGGAAAGACATAAGGAACCAGGAGAGACTGCCACAAAACTTCCCAAATCCAAAGCCAAAAGACCTAAATGGTGCAAAAATTAGTGGGGTCCCCATTTTGAATGGGGTGATGTGTGAAAAGGTCACAATAGGTCTAAAATCAGCAAAGGAGCAGTTTTGGAGGGACATCTTTGTGGAAGGAAATTCTTACTGGTGCAGTGAGATGTCACCATAAAGCTTCAGACTTGATGCAATTATCCAAGAGGTAGTTTGCATTACTACTGATTATAACAAGATAGGCTACTTTAATGTCTAACAAAAAGGGATGTACGAAATGAATCTTGCTGCCAATAGAAGTGCAACTTTACCAGAATAGGAAAGATATTTATATGGTGCCATTTGATAATGACTCCTAGAACTCATTGTCAAAGATTGTCAATTGGATGAAGAATAAAAAAAAGAAAATGAAGTAAATATGAAGAAAGAAGTAAGAAGGGAAAAAGGTAAATGTTGAAAAAGAAAATGAGCATAAAATATGGCATGTAGTGGATAATGGAGAACATGGGGAAGGGGTGTGGAATGGAGTGCAGGGAGTGGGGCGAATGTGGGAAGTGTGCAAAGCGAAATGGGGATGCCTAGAGGTACTCCCAAAAGTTTAGAAATTATATTTTGAATATGAAAGTAGCATGGGGACAGAGGGAGGAGGATGGGGATCAATGGGAGGGGATGTGTCTCTGTAGAACATAGCCTTAATTCAGATTTGATTTCACCAGTGTTTTGGATTTGTATACATAATGTTCAATGGTAGATGTGTTGCTAATCAAGTTTGATGCCATTTGCTGCCAATGGTGAGGATGTACCATTGAGATACTTGTTACTTTTCTAGTTTTATATTTTGCAGCACTTTTATTTTGTTCAATTTTATGAAATTTTGTTTGTTGATACCAACAAATTTTAGATATGTAGTATGATCAATTGTAAAAAGGTGACACCCACCTGAAGTTTGCTTGCTAAAGGTTGCTAGTGGATGGAATAATTTGTATTGTGGTTCCAATGTTTTTTCAGTGTTTGATCATGATATTTTTTACTGTAGAATAATGCTGTCATCACTGTAGAAGGTGTTAATAGACATCATGTCATGTATGTTGCTGCCTTTTTTTATCTTCTAATGTTACATCTCTTCTTTTGAGTCTTATTACACTAAATACTAATTGTTGAAGGAAAGATGGACTTTTCTTCCCCTATAATGATTCGTATAACTGGGGCAGCTGGTTAGATATACATTGCTTCTGATATAGAAAGAAATAAAGACCAATAAAATAAATGAATTATATTAATATTAATGAGTGAGCAAAGGTCACATGACTCATTCAAACTACAACCAATAACAATTGCATATGTAAGCCAAAACAATCTCACATCGGAATGGAGACAAAAGACTGCAACATGCAAGCAAATAGCACAATAATAATTTTAAATATTTAGTATGGTTAGGAACTTAGGAAAAAGGCTAAACCATAAACATGTTAGTTTAGATAATACTATGTATTTCTAATATTACATATAAGTTTATAAAAACTAGAGAATAAGGCCCTTTGACAGAGAAGATCTCATATAAGAACCTTCACTAAAAGACCATAGGCAAAAAAGGAAAGAAACCATATTAATGTCGATCATAGTTGTAAAACTTAGAATAACTCAGTAGACCAAATTTTAAAAACTCGGTACTCGGCAAAAACTTGGCAATTTTATTGAACATATTTGTAGACTGCAAGAATCGGGTACAAGGTGGGGTCTGGGGGCAACACCCCCAATGAGGTCCCCTCATGGTACAAGGTGGGGTCGAGGGGCGGAGCCCTTGCCACCAAGCCCAAATTAAGGTCTTTGAAACCACAAACTTTCATGGTGAATGCCATTTTCACAATTTTATCACTAAGAGCAAACTTAGGTGTTTGGCGCTTTTTGTTTATAAAAATGATTTAAAAACCATGTAAATTTTTTAGCATTAGATAAAAAAAACAAAATTTTGCTCATTTATGTGTGGCGAGTTTTTCTTGAAAAATTGCGCGTTTTTAGCAAGTTTTGTGAGTACTCTGTGAGTTTTTCAACTATGATATCGATGATTTACTAGAGTAGATCACTCAAAATTATATCCAGTTATAATAGACAAGGACTAGGGTAGATTCATATTTTGTGATCCAAACTGGATCATGAAGGATGTTATAGTTCAGTTTTATATAGATAATTAGACCACTTTAAATAGTTTGTTCTACTTAGCATCTATGGACATGCTCACACTTACTTCATGAAGCAGAACTGTATGAACAGAAGTTCAGAGAAGCTGATTAAAGTTAGAAATAGGATTATCGAGGTTTAAGGGTGAACTAACATTCTGGGGACCATAGCAGTTGTTGGAAGTGTTAAGGGCATCCAACAAATGCTGAGGTTGTCTAGTACATCCGGAGATAATAGGCTGTTTTGGCAGGTTCCACACCCACCAAGATAAGAAAAAAATGAAAACTAAAGTGTCCAAAACAGAAGCCAATGTTTTCTTTTTCATATCTTGTGGGAATTGGCATTTGTAATCTCTGTCCAATTCTGTTGCTCATTACTTTGTACAAAGATATCCACTGGGGGCATGAAGGTTGCGCAAGCTTCTGAAGCAAGGAATGCTTGCAGATTGTTGTAGTAGTGCTGCAGGAGTCTAACAGTGTTCTTGGAGGCTCCATTGTATTGATGTTATAGCAGTGGGAGATATCTTTCTCTCAAATTTAAAAATGATGGATAAATAATACCAAGGCAAGTCGGACTTGCAATATATAATAATTTTATGAAGAGTCACCTTGTTTCTTAAAAGAGACCAACCCAAATGAAGAGTCACCTAGTTTTGTATAAATACAAGGTGATGATCATTCATTTGATCATCAAGTTCATTCATCATAATTCGCATTCCTAGAAGAAGTTCATACTTGAGCAGCAGATCATCATCTTGTAGCAGCAGATCATCATTTTGTAGCAGCAGACCGATTTCAAGGAGAAACATATTCATTTGTATCTTTGCATCTAGGAGAGGTGCTATTATTCATTGTATCAAATTCGGCATTGTGTTGGGCCTGAGTTGTAAGCAGATTTCTGCTCTTATTCCTTCAATATATAAGAGATATATTTGCTGGGTTTTTCTCCCTCGAGTAGGAGGGTTTTCCCAGGGTATCTTGTTGTGTTCATTGTCTTATGTGTTGCATTTTCTGATTGCTTTCATTTCTGATCCTAAATCTAACACATTGGAGTAATTGATACTGCAGATGAGGAGGCACAGCCCCACTCTTCTGGAGTTTTCTCACTTTGGATTTTTTCAAAGTAAATTCTTGTGTTGAAAGTCTCTTTGTTGTATCGTTTCAATCATTTACTTGTTTAATTTTCATTGTGTGCAACTACTTTGCAACTTTCAGCACTTAAGGCATTACAATTCCAAGGATAATTTTATTAATAAGCAAAGCACACAAAGTACGGCCTGCTTATCAGATTTCTAACATTTTAAGATTTGTATTTGTGAATAGGAGTGAAAGATTTATCCTACTTACAGATAAGATTGTTTTGGAGTGCATATTGATGAATTGGGATGAAATAGAGGTGTTGAGTTCAGAGTTAGCGTAAATCTTGGTTTTCTCAGGTGTACAAACTCCCTTCATTTTCAAAGAAAAGTACTAACTGCTTGCATCAGTAACTTGCTTTGTGTTTCTTATTTTACTTCATCTCTCCTTATGCTTTTTTGTTAGACATTGGTCATCTCTTCTTGGGTGCTTGATTTTGTTTAATGCAAGATAATTGCTGCTCCTTGAAACTGGATCTATAGTTGATGTTTGGATTTCTTGCAAACAATTATTTAGGAAAGAAAAAGTCTAGACTTTGGTGTTCACAAGTTTGATTATCATGTTGAAATCTTTCTTGGAGGGTTGTTGCTATAATTGACTGGCAATTAGGAAATGATCTCCTTGAGAAAGGCTAGACTTTGGTGCTGACAACTTTGATTAGGATGTTGAAATCTTTCTTGGAGGGTTGATTGCTAAAATTGACTGGCCTATATATATCACGTCCATTGTCGCATATTCAAAGCAGTGGGCTCCTTTATGTTTAACAATTGCCTTTTCTTGTAAATTAAAACTGTAAAGCCAAATAAGTACAAATGAAAAACTGCAAAGCCAAATAAGTACAAATTAAAAGCTTTGAGGGTCAACTTATATCACATTATTATTGAATAGATATTTAACTTATAGAAATATGTGGTGTTGGATGATTTCTTTGTAACAGAAATGTAATATGGAACAGGTTTTTTCTATCTCGATTCCCAGGGTCAGGGTCATGAGGATTTTGATCCTGCTAGCCTTCGAGAGCATGAAGAGTTTACAAAAGTGAAGAACATAGCAAAGATAGAGCTTGGGAGGTACGAGATTGAGACGTGGTACTTTTCACCCTTCCCTCCTGAATACAATCACTGTGATAAACTATTCTTCTGCGAATTTTGTCTCAATTTTATGAAGCGGAAAGAACAACTTCAAAGACATATGGTAAGTGGTTGACTTTTTATTATTTTTGGGAAGATTCTTTAGCTGGTTTTGCATTTATCAGTAACATTTGAAATTTGATATATTCTTGATTGTATGTCTTTAAAACAGTATTTCAAAATCTTTCTAGGTCAAGTTTGGTTTTGGAATCTGAAAGTTATATTTCTGCAATGCCCGTCTTTAACTATTCATACATTTTGAATAAGTTATTCTGTTGTTTTTGTGTTATCGTGGATCGTGATTGTAGTCACTGCAATATATTCCTTTTATGAGAGAACGTTTGAATCTTTCTTAAAATAAATCACCTGAATGACTTGTTTAATAAAATAGCCTCCTATATACTTCCGCTCTGAACCATAGTGAAAACTTAATTGTATTTCATCTTGTGGTGTTTCCTTTGATGTTATGCATGTGCTTAATAACTAATGCTTGTTTTTAAGTTGGGTTGAGCTTTGAGAAAAATTTATGGAGGTATGTCTACACTTGGCCAAATTAACTATTTTAAATTGGAGAATTTGGAAGTGGAATGATATCTGGAAAAAAACATTTCTATGGTGTGACAAGGCAAATATAGATTTCTTTTTAAGATATATCTAAATTAAGATGTGTATCTCATGTCCTAAACTCGTTGTCCCTCTTTTATGAATTATTCTCATATGTGTTTCAGAAATGTAACCTAGTGAAGTTTTGCATGATGGTAGGACTGGAATTAGTAAGATAAGGATATGTATTTGTAGGTAGGTAAAGAGGATTGTTTACTTCTAAATGTACAAAGAATACAATAAAAACAATATTATAAGCTTTCTAGTAATGCATAGAAAAGAAAGATGTCTTATCTTAACTACATGTATATTCACCTAAGAAAATGCTATGCTCATTCCCTAGGCAAAATACTATATAGCTGAGTTTTCGACATAGTTTAGTTTTTCTTATGAAACAAAATACTTGAACAAAAAGAAAAGAAATGATGTCCTTGATTTTGAAGGCTAAAGAAACTACAGAAGGTTGGATGCACACTCTGGCACAGCAAGTTGGAGTTGTATATAGTTTGGCTCTAGCACTGAAAATGTAAAGTTGCAGTATTCTCCAGGTTCGATAAATAGAAAGTTCTCAGAATGCAGAGAAGCATAGAATGACTCAATTTTGGAACAATTGCAGTGGCATGTTGATTGTGGTGCTGATATTAACAGTGCCATTGTGTCCTTTGATTGTATGACTATTAGATTTCAGGAGGTGCTGTATAGTTCTCTGTAGATGCCCATGGTGGTTGTAGATATAAAATTTGATGCTTTTGTGATGAGAATATCAACTCAAACTTGTAGATGGGACAGAGAAAATTGTTGGGATTGCTTGGGAGTTTGCCTCAATTAGGGCTCTACTTGGTTTGTTTCAACTCTACTGTAGTCAATAGAAGCTTGGAAGTGTGTGAGATTAGCCTAGGGAGCTTTGTGTTAGGAAAATAAGGAATATACTTGAAAAGCTGTAAAACGTACAGGGATTTCTAAACTGTGTTCTATAGTGTGTGGAGCATTTGAGGAGTTGAGAAATCATCAGGTTGCCAAAGGGTTATAGGAATCAATAGAGGTTTCAAGACTGTAAAAAATGAGGTGAGAAAGGTTATAGGAACATTACAGAGTTTGGATAGAGAAATTGGAAGAAGCTTTCATGAAAGATATCTATGGGAAGAAGTTAAAAGAAGAAGAATGGAATGTGCGACAATTATTTTTTATTGTTAACAAGTATTTTTTATGAAGGATTTGAATGAGTCATTAGGAAAACACAAAAAAAATCATGGAGGTTGAATTTTGCTCTTTGGAAGATTCAAGAGTTGGGTTTGGCCATTCCACAACAGATATTTGAATGTTGGAAACACTAGTCCAATCATAGTGGAGTCTAGGACTCTAACTTAGTTGCATTAGTGTCTAAGTAGGAGGGACTAAATTTGAGATAGGGTAGATGTTCAAGGCAAATAAAACATGCATTTTGGCAACTTGGTGAGGGTAATAAGTCTAAGGCACAAGCTAAATGAGTCATAGGACATACTATGGGAATGGATGCTAAATTGAGTGCACAGCATTGAGAAGAACTTGCAACATAGACAAATTTTGACTCTATATTATGAAATTTAAGGAAAGCAATAGTTTTCATCTTTTTCTAACGCAGAAACCTCTTTCATTTTAAGAAACACCTAAATCAAGACATGCATCTCATGTCCGAAACTCTTTGTCACTATTTCATGAATTATTTTCATGTATGTTGCACAAATTTAACCCAGTGAAATTGTGCATGATAGTAGTCTTGGAGGAGTTGTTTAATTAGATTGAATTAGTAAGATAAGGATATGTATGATTGTATGAAATATGGAATTCAAGGAAAGCAATGATTTTCTTCTTTTCCTAGTGTACAAACCTTTTTCAAAGTGTTGGCTATAGCTCTTATTTAAATTTGTTATATGCTCTATCTAATTTTATTTAATGAATTCAAAATATGTGAGAAAACGAAAGTTTTTCCTTCTTCCAGCTGTTTTGCTGAAATCATTAAGTGAACAGTATGACCATCATTTAGTTATTAGGAAATGTATGAGTGAGCTGTTATATCCTGAAATGTGTAAGAAATTCTTTTTGATCCTTTGTAGTACATAGACATGTAATCCTTGGATAAGTATGCAACCCTCAAGAACATAATAATGTAAATGTGCCTGATGCTTAATAAGATAAATAAGGGTTACCAAAACAAAAGTATATGTTTTGAAAAGTACTAAGTGACTACAGATTGGTCTTTGTTCTTGTAATACATGGAAAAGAAGTTATCAGAGGAATAAATGGTTTGAAACAAAATCTGACAGCTCAAGCACCAGAAAGGGGTAAAACACCGATGATACTAGCATTTCTATTGAATTTCAAGTTGAGGACTGGAGGATGGTCACCACCAAACTGATTCCAGCAGTCCTTGGTAGCCGCCATTTAACTCTTATGCCAATGCTATTTTGGGAATTGGGTTTATTTGTTGGTACATAAATCTTTGTTGTACCCTTCCTATTTGATGGGGACAGGTGTGCAAACATTTTTCTTTCTTTCTAGAGAGAGAGGCTACACAACATCCTTGTGCAAGAGATATGGATGGGCCTTGAGGTGCTCAGAAATGCCAGGCACCATTGTTCAGTTCATGAGGCCAAGTGGGCCAACAAATTGTTAGTTTGCATGACAATGTCGTATTTACCAGATTTTTCTGTAATTTAATCAAGTATACATTATGAATGTCAAGCTCACATTATTCTAGGCCATGCAAGTAATAGTCATATGTGATTATTTCTATGATAAACACATAACTTGCTTTAAATATAATAGGAAAATTGCATTAAAATTAGCAAAATTCAGCTAGAACATAAGCAGCATACACTGGGGACACATCTCTGGAAGTGGGGTTTGTGTAATGCCCAAATTTTACTAAGGATAAAACCTGCAAAACACGGCCAACCATTTTTTTTGCATTAAATATTTGCACAACACAGTTTGTAATGCACTCTAGCACACTAACATTGTCCTTGCATATGACAACACAACACAAACACTCAACATATGCTGCAGGTATGTGCAGGTAACTCACAAGTAGAGAGATAGCATTTTTTCAATCTATGAAGGGTGACACAATTAAGCTAATAAAAGAACATCACAATTAAACCCATTTAATTCCCTTAAGAATCAATTAAATGAATTAGATTCGCTAAGATAATATTCTCTTTCATCTATAAGCATAATGAACTATATCAAATAGTGACTAAACATCAATTGTCCTTTCAGATGAAATGTGAATAATTGATATTATTAGATAAGGTTAGAGTATGTCCATTACATTCCTAACATCATAAATAACGTCTAATCTACTGTTCATTTATTGACGATCCAAAATAGTTATTCTTTAATAAGCATTCTACTAGCCCAAAGGTAAGAATGACCAACTTACATATATTAATCCTAAATCACTTTTAGAACTAATCAAATTGTCTATATGCTTGAAAACAATGTTAGAGCATATTAAGCCCAATTGAACCATTCGAAGAAGGAAGTCCCAACTCCCAACACACCTTTTCAAGTGGGATTTGCATCAAAAGTTCTGGAAAGAATAGATCACGACTTGATAACACAAAATAATTATATAGAACCAAAAATAGAAGATAAAAAATTCCCTCTATCAAATCCTAAAAGGGCTCTAGAAAATTCTCATACAGAGACTTGACTGTGATAGTTAGATGTGACTGCAAAAGTCAAATAACTCATAGAATAAACAGAATTTGGAAATGGAACTCACATATAAGTTTTATGATATATCTATCTTCCCTTATTGAAAGATGGTCATTATGCATACTTTATGTTACTAAAGCAACTCATGAAAAGTGAAGAGACATACAGATGCTTTTCCTACAACCATGGATAACTAAGCATATGCTTTGATTGAGAATACATACAGACCTGCACTATGGCCCGTTGATTAACAAATTTACTCAGCAAGAGGAATTGGTCTATTGATAGCTTCATCCACTCTGTTAAGGGGAACAAACTTACATCTAGGAGGGCGGTGAAGCTTGTATGTAGAGCTAGAGGAGCCAACATAGGTTGATGATGATGTGGCACAAATCTTTCAAAATGTGAAAATATACAATTTGAATTTTCAAGTTTGTGACTCTCTTCATGATAGAAGTTCATAAAAGTTCTTATAGATAATTTGAAATTTCATGAATTTAAAGGAACACAATATGATCTCCATATGCATTCCCACACATTGGATTCAATAAACCATCATTTGACACAAGTTTCATAAGTAAGTGGAGAAATATTCATTACAACATGATATACACATTTCTCAAAAAGAAGTAGGAAAAGGGCCTCCAAGTTTCTATAGCTTCCAAGCTTCAAAGCCAATGGAGTATGGCTACCTTCCAACCAATGTGATGCTCTCAAGCATCACTTCTCCTTGCTAAGAAAGACTAAACATTGATCCACACTCCTACATTTTTTAGGAAAGGCTCATGGCAACATTGAAGAACACATCAAATGCATGAGCCTTATCTCAAGAACAATATGAAACACTCTTGAACCATAAAAAGGAAGAGCCATTGACAGTCAAGTCAAGAGTGTGTCTAGCATTAAGAGGCCTCAAATCCACATAGTATGGGCGATTAAACTTGATTTTATATACATTAACATGGGCACTAAAAGCTATTAATAAATGCTTGGAACATATGCCTAAGTGGTCGGCCTGCAATGAAGATATTAACAAAAGAAGTCGGCCAGCATAGAGAAATTGTGTTGTGTATAATTTAATTCATATGTCAAGTATGATCGGCTAGTGTAATGTCCTCATGGCGGGGGCATGACATCCAAATGTAAGTGAAATTCAATATAAAGTAGGTGACTAATCATATCCAAAATTCCACCTATGGCCTTCTAGAGACTTTTAGAAAATGCCATTTCTATATATGCCAAACCAAAAGCCAAGTTACACCCAAATGACATGAAATTACCTTTAAAGATGACCAAAAGATGACCAAAAGCCAAGTTACATCCAAATGCATGACATCCAAATGCAAGTGAAATTCAATATAAAGTAGGTGACTAATCATATCCAAAATTCCACCTATGGCCTTCTAGAGACTTTTAGAAAATGCCATTTCTATATATGCCAAACCAAAAGCCAAGTTACACCCAAATGACGTGAAATTACCTTTAAAGATGACCAAAAGATGCCATTTTAGTACAAATCATTCCGAGCACTTTTCAAATTAATTTTAGACACTCAAACAAATGCATATAGGAATATAAAGCATTTCTAAATACTTGGAACGTATTAAGACATCCTAATTAAAGCTTATATATCATGCATAACATTTACAAGGTAATAGTAGGTTCTCACAAGACTTGGGTATGTGGCTATACTAGTATGCACATAGACATATCTTAATTATCTCACTAGCGGATTAAGGTGGTGGACACACATCCATATCACTCTTTTTTGATAAATTCATGTTGGCTTATACTTGTTTCTTGTACACTCATTTCACATATCAAACCATATTGGATAATAATAATCGAAGCAGCAATAATCGAAACCAAGGAGCAATAATCATATACGCCATACACGGCACATCTCTAGTGTTTTAAATATGCGAGGAAATTATCTCAATGACATTCATCTCATAAATCACATCATAGAAATGGATTCTCAAGTCCATACAATAAACCATACATGTGATGCATACATCCAAGTAAGCTCATACATTATCCACAAGGATAATATGACATTATCACAAATCATGAATTAGGATATAACATCATATACCTATGGCTAACATCTCATAGTATTATATGAAAATAAGCAACCTGAAACATCTAATATCATATAAAGTATCATCAATATAACATTATAACAAAATACCTTGATACATTGTGTACAACAAAGTTATCGACAAAGGTGGGCATTATAGTTTGGCATGAAATGTCCCCTATTTGCCCCCCCAAAATTTTAAAAGTGAGGAAATCCCCTTAGTTTGGGGGTTGCCTGTAATGTCCCCTTTTTCGGTGTGATCTTGTTTGATGGTGGTTAGCCTATTACTCAGACTCTCGTAGGCTGACAGGATCTGGTTAGAGGGTCAGTGGCCTTATTTGGTGGGTTTTGTCATTTCCACCCTTTGAGTTCAGTGTTGGGCTCAGTGCAAGCCTTGGCAATTCAGTGATTGACAACTTTTGACGGCACGCCAATATGTTGAGTTATGAGCGAGATATTAATTTTCCAGTGAATTAAAGTGTTTTACTTTATTTGATGGAATATTATAAAGTCAACTTGATTTTATAATAAAGTATCACTTAAATTTATTTAAGTGAAAATTAAAACACTTTATCAAAAGGGGCGCCCATTTATTTAATCATTGACTATTGAAAAGATATAAAATACATTTAAATGTATTTTAAAGTGAAATTGGCATCACTTTATGGAAATGCGCGCCTTTTTGGCTTTATAAGGAAGCAAAGGAAAATTCGAACTTATCTTTTGACTATTTGTCTATTTGACATTTTCTCTTTGGCTTTGGCTGATGCGTGATTTCTCTGAGACAAGGGTTTCAATAAATTTATCTCTGGAGAGCGACAATTCTTCACAAATTGGTGATTGTGAGACTGTGAAAGATCAGTTGAATGATTGCAACCATGGGAGCTTCACTTCAGGAGTTATTCAGTGCTTTAAATAGGATTCTCTATACAATTTTATTCAGTTTACAATAAAGAAGAGGGCTTCTTCATCAAAGACGTCTCCTTCAGGTTTCTCTACAGTTTCCAATGTTCATTCCATAGTTTCTTGCTTGGCCGTACCTTTCAGCCTTGGGAAACGTGTCACCAGGAGGCTAGGCGTGTGAAGCTTCTTGCTGAAACGCCTTCTTTCTTGCATCTGATAGTGTTCCTTTCTTGGCATCCACCCTTCAAGACTGCTTGCATCCAGTTTCTGTTGGGGAGAAGTTAGATCTGTAGCCTAGGCGTCCTTTTTTGTTAGTTTTCACCATTTCCGGTTGGCAAGCTTGGACAATTTCTTAATTAAATAATCTGGAGGCTTACGGGTATGTCTATCATTTGTCATCTTATTGTTATGGTTATTTAATACTCTCTGCATTTACACTTGATCAATATTAGCTCAGATTCTTGTTTTATGAGTTTTTATATGCTGCCACCCCTTCTATTTCTCTCTAGAAACTTTCTCTAAAAATCTAAAAAACACAAAAAGATAAACGAAACAGTAGGGGTTTGAGAGGGAGCTAGTTGGGCTTATCACAGTGCCCCACCAATATGCCATAGAAACAACTTGGCAGCCTGATGTTTCTCAGTTGTCCTTGGTATGCTAGGAGGTCCTATGTTTCCAAGCAAGTTCCCTAGGCTTGCTGCCAGCTCTCCTACTTGTGGATGCCATTTTATTTTCAGAAAAATGGACATAAATCTTAGCAAAATGGAAAAAAACAGAAAAATTCAAACAAATTTACAAATAGGAAGACTTATAAATTGATCTCATAATGAATGCCTAACACAATCAATGCAGGTTGATGCATCTGAAGTACATTGTCATGGATAACAAGTTTAACCAATTGGACAACTCCAAGAAGTGACACCTCTAAGTTCTAACAAAGAAAGAAAGAAGGAAAGATATATGTATGGACATAATATAAAAAATTTGAAATGTGTGCCCAACTAAAAAGCGGTATGAGAGAGCAAAGACACACAGCTAAATTCCATAGTTACTAGCAGACGGGCTGATACCGGTATGAGAGATCTGATGGGTACTACTATGCCATTTTAAAAGAAATGGAAGATGTGCACTTGGAGACAACAAATAAGAAAACTATTTAAACAACTTTAAAAAATATAAAAATGCTTAAAAATTAAAATACTAACATTTTAAATAAAGTACAGAAATATATGTCATCGAAAGCAATGATTAATTATATTGATATTTTATAATCATCATCATGACATAAATGGATAAATTTTAAACCATAATCACCTAGAAGCAGTGGATGGGAATCTGGATGGCAGTGCCATTATTAAAAACATCATATAAGGTGTACTTGGAGATGACTATATTATTAATCAACTGATAAAACTTCAGTGCACAGAGACATCTTAATCCTTTTTATTGTTTCTCTTCTTACTAGTACCTCTTTTGCGTTTGATAAGAAAATTCTCTGCTAGGAATTTTTTTACAGTTTCTTGTAAAATAAAAATTAAAAGTCCTAGTGTATTTCTTTAATTCTTTTAGCTCTTATCAACGAATTATCAGCACTTGAGGAAAATAGCCATTGTAATTTATATGTTATACATTAAGAAACATCTATTGGAAGTTTCTTAAATCTCAAGGGAAATTTCCAGGAGACATATAGAGATGAGAATAAACTTAATCTGAGGTTTCTTGATATTTGGAGATGTTCCCATATGTGTCTTCGGGACATGGATGCATTTCTGATATGGGAAATGAGTTCCAGGGGTCAGGGTATGAGTCTTCAGGTAGCTATGCTAAATTTAGATGCAAAAAAGCTAGAAACACTCACCCAGATTCCATATGGTTGTCTAATTCAAAGATAAAAGTATTAAATATCTGTTTTTAAAGTCCCAGTGGAGAAGTTCTGATCTTTGCACATCGTAAAATAAATATTGTAGATATTTATGTTTTCATTCTTCTTAAGATAATTTGGCATTCAAAATTCTGGGTGTGTTGTTTACAACATTTCCTAGTTTTAATTTCGTATTTGAAAGTATATTTACATTGCCTTTATCATATCTTTGTTAATCTCACACTTTTTGGACCTTATTATTGTGCAGAGAAAATGTGACCTGAAACATCCACCTGGAGATGAAATTTATCGCAGTGGAACTCTCTCCATGTTTGAGGCATGCATTTTCCCTTGAATCAGTTTTAAATTTAAGCTGATTAACTTTTAGATCACAGTCATGAGCTGTGCAAACTACTAATTGGGTTAAGATCAAGTTTATTCCTGCATCTTTTGTTTGTTTGAGTGTTGAACATTAGTCAACTAGGCAATTTGAAAGATCTGGACACATTTCTTGTATTAGTGATAGAAGCAAACATCTGGTCAGAATTTATTTTGGCCTTTTCCTTTAGTGAGTTTGAAAAACTGTTTTTTCTTGTCAGGTTGATGGGAAGAAGAACAAGATATATGGGCAGAACCTCTGCTATCTGGCAAAGTTGTTCTTAGATCACAAGACACTTTATTATGATGTCGACTTGTTTCTATTTTATATTCTTTGTGAATGTGATGATCGAGGATGCCATATGGTTGGATATTTTTCAAAGGTAAGCACAAGAATCACATATTTTTCAAGCAAATCATTGTGCCTTGTTTAATCCTATGGGAGTCTACTATTGGACATAATCAAACTATGTGTCTGGCTGGAATGGAGGAGCCTAAAGATGCATAAATCCAATTTTCTTTTATCGAGTATGTGGCAAGTGGATCCATTCAATTGAAATATTTTGTTTGGTTTAAATGGTGAGCCTAAACAGACCTGAATCTTTGTTTTAATCAAATATGTATTGTTAGTCTCATTAAATTGAACTCCTTTGGACCTTGTAAGCTAAATATACTAGACTTTGAGATCAGGGCCTACTTGTCAGGGACTTTTTCGAAATTCTTGTTTTAAATATTAATAATTATTGTGGCATCTTCACAGTCAATTTTATGTTACGCTACATCAGAGTCTGGGCAAATGTATCAAAGAATAACACCATTCCTCTTTTGTGTAGTTTCACTTATTTACAACTAGGCCCTGGGCAACAATGCCAGTTTCAGCACATATTCTCTGTTTAGTATATTCTGTGTACCAATAATGGGATTATCTGACATGAAATTTTGCATAATAATTAATATATAATAGTTTAACTTTAGCCTAGTTATAGTGTAATACCAAGCTCATTATTACTAGTAAAACAGTTTATGCTATGCTGCTATATGTGTGTTGACGATTGATTTTGTTAGGGTCATGCTTTGTTTCAATGAGTTAAGCATATGTTAATAAATTGTGTGTTATTGTTTGGGTTTTTCCTATATCCACTGTGTATGTGTAACAATATCCATTTAAAATTTGGGGGTACTGTTACAATGTGGGTTTCGTACTTCACTTGAGTGATGATCATGCTGGAATTACATGTACTTACAATTATCTCTAACTTGGGTCTGCCCTGAGTCAGCCAATGGTTTTGCTAGTATGATAAATGGCAAAGTTAGCTACTCTGTTTCAAACTTAATGGTGGATAAATATGAAAAAATGCTTGTAGGCAGAAGTTAATAGCAAAAATATATCACAGAATCTCTCAGAATACCTGTGGGGGATATTAGATGTCAGTTACTAGTGAGATGCTCTCTTTCCAATCAAGATCACTGCTTTATAAATGACTGAAAACATTTTCACTAGTGCTTCCCATTGCTTTCACTTCATTAGGTCACTAGGATGCACCGGGTTGCAGGTATTGTAAACTTAAGTCAGAATGCTGAATTCATTGCAGAGCAAGTGTAAAGGACATTGCAGGAGCATCTTGTTATCTCACAATGGTTGTTTGATATGCCATAGTTGATCGTTTGGTTCATAGTTTACATACTCTCTGATTACTCTCCGAGTAGCCAAGTAATCTCCAAAAAATTTGCATGCCGAGTAATTTCTGCTTTTACTCGCGGGCAGTATGCAGATGGATTTTCTCCCGTCAAATTATCGAGTAATTGCCAGTAGCTCACAAAAATCCACAAACTTGGCATGTTTGTGTGTGTATGAATATGTTTGTGTGTATATACATGCAAACTTGGCATCTTGTGTATGTTTATAGATATGTAGGTGTGCACAGTGCAGTCCTGAGTATAAACATACATAAATATCCACACACATTTGCCGAGTATTTTCTGAGTATTTGCCAAGTTTTTCCTGAGTCAAATTTTTTGGGCTTGCCGGGTACTCTTTGATTCCAAGTATGTAAACTATGGTTTGGTTAGTAGTCATACAAATTTGGCAGTTTGCAGAGGAGGCCATAGAGTTGGTGTTATTATTTAATTGCACCTTTTATATTAAATTTACTAGGTAATTCGTTTTATTTACTTAGGTAGATTTAACAATAATGAACATTTCAAATCAATTTGAGCTCACTTTATCTTCAAGTTGAGCTCACTTGATCTTCAAGTTGAGATCATTTAATTGCTCTTTATGCTGAGTCCACCACTTGTTCACTTGTGCTTAACTCCTTTGGGAAACTTTCCTTTCCAACTTGTTCTCCCAAAGTTTATATATTGTATGTATCCTTTGTTAACTAATCAATTTCATTTCAATCTTTCCACATTCTCAATATTGGATTTTGTCGTTATTTGCATTTTGCACCATCTATATCTAAGTTGCCAGTTCTGGTACAGGGTTGGGTATGGGTATGGGGTTTTGGTATGTTGGTACGGCAATTTCTTTTTTATCTTGGGTATGGTACGTTTGGGTACGGCTATATATATATTGTGTGTGTGTGTGTGTTGTTTTGTGATCATTAGAGCTTTGTTGCAATTGTGTACTTGAACCATGGTGGTCCTATGGTTGGGCCCATATTCACCACCACTCTTGAAAATTTGATAAGAGCTTGAGGTCTAGTGGAGCTTGAAGAAGTTGATCCTGTTGGAATGCTGGTGAGGTTTTGGACTATTGCATGTTTGAATTTGAAAAATTTCTGTGCCTATCTATCTGTATCAAAGACCCTGGTCCTGAGTGGACGATTGGATGCATTTGTTAATTGTAATACCTCCTAATCATTGTAAATGCAGATGAAAGCCAAGGTGGAAATTTCTTATCAGTTAGGGCATGATCAATGACTTGTTCAGAGTGAAAAGGGTCATTCAAATCTAGTTTGTGATCAAATTCCTTGTATAACTCTAAGGTAAGGTTACAAGGTTTTGATCAAACAAAGCCTAGCCAAAGAGAAACGTTTGACTTTGAAGGAAACATTGAACAAACCCTTTCCAACAACTCCCAAACCAAATACAGTCACAAGATTAATTTACAACTAACAACCCCACTGAGTTTTCATTTTCAACTAAAACAGAACAATCATTAGTAGACAGTACTTATCTAGATTAACATCTCAAATCACCTTTACAACCCACAATCCCAACACTAGGATTACAAGAACTGGTACACAAGAAGAGAATGGGTCGTGTAGGCTTATTCTTGTAGAAAGAGTAAAGCATCATTAATACCACAAACACTAAACTCAACACAGTCTTAATAATACCTTTGCATTATCTCATCAACTTTAATATAGATGTTCAGGTTGCCACAATCACAATAGCATCAAATATTTCACAAAAGCTAGTACTTCTTTGAGACTAACATCAACTTTAATGCTTTGTACCCACAGAGAACCCAGGGTGGCTAGGATTCTCCCAGGCCACTCTCGCTCCCAAGCCATTTCAGAGTGGGCATAGGGCCTCCAACAGGAGAACCTAGTAACATAGATCTATATATTTGCTTGCAACTTTGTAGTCTTCTACAATCATCTAAATCTAGGCTTGTGTTTGGATTCTCATTGAATCCTACATGGTATCAGAGCAAGGTTGGTGTTTGTTCACGTTCTCTTAGTAACATGGGTTTCAAATTAAATCTTTGGTGGAGAGATCAGATTTTGATGCATTATTCTTCCACTTTCAAAGCTTCTTTGTAGCATGTTTTTCTCTTTCTGTAGAGTTACATTAATTTTTCAAGAAAGGCTATATTTTCACATAAGGAGCTCGAACCACCTATTAGATTATATCTCTTAGTAATTCATACAAGTATATCACCTCCCATTTAATTTCAAAATCTGCCCTAGTTTAGCCCTATACTAGCCTTGTTTTTTGTCGATAATATTTACCTTTGAAGAGTGAACTATGGTTTCTTTACAATTTAGGGAATTGTTTTGGTCATTGTATATAGTATATTTCTATTAATAAACTTTGGTAAATTCTGGAGTATAATATTGAATTTGATATTTTGTATCTACCCTTAATATATCCATGGGAAACTAATTTTATATTTCATTGTATCCATGTGATATTGCCCCAACAAGTCACAATTTGTAAGTCATGAAAACACTTACACTTCTTAGCTGTCCAGATTCCTAATAATCAATTAAAATGTCAATGCTAAAGCTTTGGTTTGTCTACCCCTGCTCCCTCCCTCCCTCCATCATATGAGAAAATTCTTAGAATAAAATTTAAATGATCCCTTGAAAGGCTGTTTATTTATTTTCTATATGTGAATAAACAAAAAAAAAAGATCTTTTTGAATCGTTAATGGCATTTTACCTACTATGTAAAGAAATTATTCTTGTACTTATCCTCGAAGAGACTTGTGAAGGTTACTAGTGCATTCATGAGGCAATTGGTGTGACCACAAATTTGTAGTGGCTATTGGCCATTGTACAAGCTGTTTTAAGAGTAGTCATCTCCTTAATTTTTAGCTGCAGGTAGGCCTTATGTATGTCATGTTTTGGAAATATACTGGATCTGTTAAGGTTGTCTAATGGGTTATCTATAGAGGATATTTTGTCGTATTGTAACATTGTTAATGGTCTTCAATCCACGAACATCCTCATGATGTAGTCTGTGTGGAATTTTGATGGTTGTAGTATCTTTCAAGCAACTCCTGCACATGTTTTTAATTTTCTTGTCTAGTTAAGTCTATATGGGAGTTTGTATGTAGGTTGTGTGACAAGCTCTGTTTCATTGTTGACATTTCTTTGGGATGGGAGTTTGTTGGATGTTGGCAGGCTATTCATCTTTGTTGTTTGGGCTTTATATAATATTGTGAAGCTAGCAAATATATTTGAACAACATCTGAGTCAATCCACAAATAAAACAGATGAACATAAGCTACAAAGTTGTAAGGCATTGTACAAGACTTCATGGCACAGTATGACAAATAGTCATTTCTCAATCTATTGTGATGTGATCCACTGTTATATATTGTACAAGGCCTAAGTTACCAGTTTGGGTTTGGGTTTGGGTTCAGGTTCAAGAGTTCGGTTTGCAGATTCGATCAAAATTTTTTTTGGGGTTGGGTTTGTCCATACAAAACATATAAAAATAAAAAATATATACATATTTACAATAGTAATTAAGTTCAAAATACCACACATAGCATCATATATTGTATAATAAACAAAACCACCATAAAAATTAAGAAACTTTAGAATGTTAATTAGTCAAACTCGAATTTAATATATATATTTTAAAATTAACAACATTGCTGCATTTCTCCTTGTAGGTAAGCATCAAGGAAGATTGTCCAATTGGATGATGATATTATAGATGAAGACTTGTAGGCAAACTTGGAAACTTGGACTTGGAGAGTACATGGAAATCAAATGAATTCAATAGGAGTTTGTGGGCAATGCTCCAAATGGGGTTGAGGAGCAATGCCCCTTGCAGGGGTCTAGGGGTAGCATCCTCAACAGGGTCAAGGGGTAGCACCCCTTGTGGGGGTCTAGGGGCAACGACCCCAGTGCTGTTGAGGGGCAACACCCCTCCTGGGGGTCTAGAGGCAACACCCCTAGCGGGGTCAAGGGGCAGCCGCTTTAGGCAACACCCCTAGTAGGGTTGAGGGGCAACCCAAATTAAGATCTTCAAAACCACACGAACCTTCATGGTGTACATCATTTTGCATTCACAATAAGACCTAAATTAAGACCTTCAAAGCCACACAAACCTTCATGGGAGACATAATTTTAGGGTTGGGGGGCTCTATCTAATATTTTTATGTCAAAAAAAAGTAAAAAAAGTTTGAAATTCGCCTTGGGTCCGCTTAGGTTTGGCAGGGCCGAACCCTGTCCGAACCCACATGGAACCGTACTCGGACCCCGAACCTAGGTTGAACCAGACCAAGACCTAGCTAGGGACCTGTGGATCAGTAACATAGTACAAGACTTAATGGCACAGTCTACAACTTGGAATGAAGAACAAGTATGACAAATAGTCATTTCTCATTGTATTGCGATGTAATCCATTGTTATATATTTTGCAAAATATATGAGTAAGGGGAAGGTATTGACTAGATAAGATAGAGAAGTGCATATTGTGTAGAGAGAAGAAAGATAAGACAATGTGGCTATAATATGTGTTATATAGGATATGAACTAAACAAAATAGGGAAATCTTTGTGTTCATGTGCATGTTCTGAGTTTATAATCTAAGTAATACAATATGCATATATTGTTAGTGTTTTAGAGATCAGATAATTAACTGAAAGAACTCATTATATTTGCAACACATAAGACAATAAACACAGTAGGATACCTTGGGAAAACCCTCCTCTTGAGGGAAAAAAACCCAGCAAATACTTCTCTTATATATATAGGAATAAGAGCAGAAAAATCTGCTTACAACACAGGCCTAGCAATGGCCGAATTTGATGCAATGAATAATAGCATCTCTCATAGATGCAAAGACACAAATGAATATGTTTCTCCTTGAGTTCGATCTGCAACACTTATGATGATCTGTTGCTCCATAATGATGATCTGCTGTTACAAGAGCAAACTTCTTCAAGGAGTGTGAACTTATGCTTCATGAACTTGAATGAATAATGACAATACAAGACCTTGTATATGTACAATTTAGGTGCCTCTCCAACTTAGGTCGGCCCTCTACTAATAAATATAATAAATGATATTTACAAGGTAGGTCGGCCCTTTAAGTTTCACAATTATTATTAACGTAAATTAAATAGCCGAATGGCTACCCATTTAATTTATGCTTCCTTCTTGAGGCGTGTGCAATGAAGTGCAGCCCTAAGTTGCTATAACATCAACACTCCCTCTCAGCTAGGGATGATACTTCCACCTGCACACGACACATCATATCAATATGAAAACAAAATAGAATATCACTTCATCGTGATATCAACCATCATGGCTACCTCCATAGATGGTATGAACAAGTGCTCATCACTTAATGTGATGTTGTCACCTCAATGTGACTTTCCCAATGGCTCCTCCAGAGGGTGATACACAAGTGCAAGTAAATCATCACGGATTCCCTCACGTGATGCTATCATGGAGTCACACACATGACATCCACCATGGCTCTCCCAGAGGGTGGAAACAAGGGCTTTCACCTCAAATCTCAAAGAGAAATGCACTACCAAGGGCTTACACCTCAAATCTCTCTCAATAGAGAAATGCATTATCAAGGGCTTGCACCTCAAATCTCTCTCAATAGAGAAATGCATTATCAAGGGCTTACACCTCAAATCTCTCTCAATAGAGAAATGCATTATCAAGGGCTTGCACCTCAAATCTCTCTCAATAGAGAAATGCATTAATTTTTGTAATGAAACACATGGAAAGACAAAAAGCTTCTCAAAGCTTTGATTAACACAAAGGATGACAGTTGGCTTCAATACTTGTTCAACCAATCCTGCAAGGAACTTTCAAAGCCACGAGCTGCCACACAATCTGTAATGTACTCAACCTCTGCTGTACTCAGTCCCACAGAAGACTGCTTCCTATTGAACCAGGATATCATCGCAGGCCTCAACTGAAACAACATCTAGAGAAACACAACCATCTTCTTTAGATTCACTAGGCTCCCTCTAAATCTTCAATCTCTTGCATCAACCACTTGACCTCATTGCCTGCAACCTTCACTTCTTCTCAGTGAGTCATAGAACTCCCTCTTGATCCCGGCTTCAGAGATTGCAAAGAAGACTTCTGGAGATGTACTCCCTCTAGCCACCAACTCAGTTCCTCTAGTGTTTACTCCCTCTTGATCATTTCTTTGGTTGACATGACTTCTTCACAAGATGCCTCAAGCTTTTCATCACTAAGTAATCTCTTATCATCTTCTTCCCCCTAAACCTGTCCAGGAAGCATTTTAGATAGAGATTACTAACAGTCCATAATTATCCAAAGAAATATCAAGGTTAGAATCGTACAAGATGTATCATGAATGAAATTTTCAAAGGATCTTATGCTAGTGAATACAACACAATTCAAGAGAATCCACTATCTCTTTTTACTAGTTACAAGATCCAAAAATAAACAATGATATAACTCAGCAACCAAAGAATACTTATCTCTTTAATTGATGGTACACCATAAAGCTGGATCGGTGGCAGTGTTCCATCTTGGCCACCTTCAGTGATGCCATGATTTACACCTCACAAGAGACCACTTCTCGGAGTTTGTAGTGATCCACAGATCATCTCCAAACATAGGTGGCAAATATCTCCAAATAACCAAGGCACCAAAGCTTCCCAGATTTATATGGTGAAATCAATACTGAATAGACATTCTCTCTTTATTTGGTCCGATGATCATCATTGTAATTAGAGGCAAATCTCCCTTCTCTGGATTGCCGAAAAATGATGCAGGAGGAATGTGAAAACAACCTTTCCTTCAGTAGAGATTTCTCATAGCCTTTTCTCCTCTGAACATACGCTAAGATTTGCTGACTTATCCTTCTGACAGTAGGAAGAAGCGATATCCTTAATATTTGAATGTGGTCAAAAGACCATTCAAATCTTATTCTGACTTTTGTCCTTGGAGACTACACTAAGCAAAATATGATCACGACCTGTAGCTCCAGAAACGTGCTGGCAACTCCAATACGCAACTCCAAGAATATAATATCCTAGAGATGACTTCCACACAGCATACACTCAGCAATTATATTGAATCCTCCATAGATCGATTCAATTCAGATACCTTATCAACAAAAGGCTATATCTAGAAGAATGCGCTGGAATGTGAATTGAATGCTTAAGCAGACTTAAAAAAAAACATTGTGCCAAGATTTCCCGTGTGTCTCGCTCCAGGTATCCAAGTCTTCGAGTGCTCAATTTAAGCCTACAACAGATACTTGACGGGAAATATGTCTCGCTGATAACCATTAGGGATGCATTAGAACTCCGATAGTCTTCACACCCGTCAACAGACTTGGGGGATCACAGTCAAACACTACATCCGACACCACTCTTCGTTGTTTCATATGCAACGCCCATATAGGAGAGCATAAAAGTTGTTGCAGCACCAATGAAGTCGAAGAATGAAGCTGTCTCATCACCATTGAGAATATCAGCCTGAAGCCGATCCTGCCAAAGAGAGATCAATTATACAATCCTTATGATGATTGGATCATCTGCCATTGTCCACGAATCCTTGCTTTTCATCTTTTGCTTTACTGGACGGCTTCTCATAACAATCCGAGTGTCATGTACGATCAAAGATTCTCCCCTGACGCTTCCAATAACAATCGCGGACTTGATGACATTCACAATATCAGATTCAAGCATAAATGAATTTTAATAGCCAATGCTCAGGGATTCAATCTAGAAGGACTCTGCATAACATGAAGAAGAAACTCTTGATATACACATATCGCCTTGAACTCTGTATACTCGATATCCAATAATTGCTTCTACAGTGAATATATGTATAATCTCGATAATTGTTAAAAATACGAAGAGCATTTGATATGCAATGATGAACCTGGGACAGCGATCACTTGTGCCTGTGATTCTGCCAAAAGCAGGGATTTGAACTTCCCATTACCTTGTATCCTTCCCGACTCTCCCAGAGTGGAAGACTTAATAGCCTTTTACAGGCTTGACTCAATCATCCCCTTCCTTACAATTTATGGCGTATCACAGCCAAGCCCAAGAAAGATATAATTGATGCAGGCAATATCGATTCCTTTAGATAATCGCCATGCAAGGGTTATACTGCTTAGCCAAATCTAATCAGGTTTCTTGAACCCGCTCTGATACCATGTTAGTGTTTTAGAGATCAGATAATTAACTGAAAGAACTCGTTATATTTGCAATACATAAGACAATAAACACAGTAGGATACCCTGGGAAAACCCTCCTCTTGAGGGAGAAAAACCCAGCAAATACTTCTCTTATATATATAGGAATAAGAGCAGAAAAATCTGCTTACAACACAGGCCCAGCAATGGCCGAATTTGATGCAATGAATAATAGCATCTCTCATAGATGCAAAGACACAAATGAATATGTTTCTTCTTGAGTTCGATCTGCAACACTTATGATGATCTGTTGCTCCATAATGATGATCTGCTGTTACAAGAGCAAACTTCTTCAAGGAGTGTGAACTTATGCTTCATGAACTTGAATGAATAATGACAATACAAGACCTTGTATATGTACAATTTAGGTGCCTCTCCAACTTAGGTCGGCCCTCTACTAATAAATATAATAAATGATATTTACAAGGTAGGTCGGCCCTTTAAGTTTCACAATTATTATTAACGTAAATTAAATAGCCGAATGGCTACCCATTTAATTTATGCTTCCTTTTTGAGGCGTGTGCAATGAAGTGCAGCCCTAAGCTGCTATAACATCAACATATATATTTTACATGTTAGCTCTAACCAGGGTCAAAGATCTTGTAAGTTGGTATAAAAGATATCCACTGTGTACTAAGATTTAATTCCATTGCCAGGACCCTGGTTAACTAATGACCAAAGGGAACTATCCATTGCACTATTGGAAATCATGTCTAACAAAAAGTTAAAAGTGTATGGAGTGATAATTCATAAATTTCTGAAGCTTGAAGCTGAAAGGACTGGGGTTATATTCATTTTTGAGATCAAAGTTCTTTAATTGATTAGGGAGAAGATTTTGGTGCACATGTTCATACTTACAAATGTCTTGGATCCTAATAAGAGGCTTATAAGGATGAATTGCTTACTACCATATGATATTAGTGGGCCACTACGCGGCAAGTGCTCACTCTCCTAGCAAGTTGCTAGAGCTTTCATACTTGTTGGATTGCATTGAGTATTCAATCATAAATCAATCTATGGGTTACAAATCCTCTTAAAGGTTTTCCTAGAGGCATCTGTTTGTTGTTGGTCAAGGGAGTCCACATCATTGTTGGTGGGTCACTCTTAACCTATTAAATTATGAGCTATATATATATATATATGTAGACACCCAAAATAATATTTAATTAAATAAATACTTGTTATTTATTTAATTAATTTAACCTTTTCCCTTATCCTAATAATTAATTAAGTAAATATTTATTATTTATTTAATTAGTTTTCCCATTATCTTTATCCACCACCATTAATTAAATAAATGTATATTTATTTAATTAAGTCTAGCCTTTTACCCACTTGCCTCTAAAATCCCCCAATCTCGGTTAAAGTAATTGATCCATGATTAATTACCTTAACCTACACCCTAATCATCATTAGCCCATTCTCCAACTTTTAACTCCACTCAAGTTAATAAACCCATGGTTTATTAACTTAACTCATCCTCATTAAATCAATTAATCTTTGATCTAACCCTCATCCCTAACCCTCATTAACATTTCTTTCTAATTTTTAATTCCCTACACCTCCCTCAAACTTGTCACAATGTGACAAGTGTCCTAAGCCTACCCACCTATCTCTTATACAAATCCACTAACCTCTTACACAATCCCACTTACACTTCCCAATGTGTGCTGTGTGAGCACACCTCTCTCTTACACCTCCTCCCTCTTGTGACACTTGTCACAAGGCTAATCCTCCACTACAACCTTGATCTAAACCCTATTTCTAATCAAATCCTAGCCCTTCATCACCAATGCATCCTAGCCATTGATCCCTCTCATCACAATTCTATATATTGAGGCCTTGGCTCTCAGTCTTCACAATACACATTCGTCATACCATTATGCTGCCCAAATATTGAGCAACCACATCAACCATCAACACTTGAGCAAATCTATAAGACATGGGTGCATCTTGTGAGCTCAATCCATGAGGAGGGAGACAATGAAGGTATAATGTCTTTGTATTCATTTCTTTATGCATTTTTATCTATTTTCCTTCATTAATCCATTTTATCTTCAATATATATATATATATATATATATATATATATATATATATATATATATATATATATCAACAAGGTGATGTGTCAAACTTGTGCACTCCCAAGATGGTGTTAAAAGTTATGAGCTTTAGGGATTGTGGTGACTATTGGATCTCATGTACATTGTGTGGTTTCCACTATCTCAAATGTTGTTAGAGACTATTGAGCTCTTACACTTGCATGACTATTTGGTTATTTCTCATCCATTGGCACAAGCACTCTTAAAGACACATTCTTAAGGGTGTTAGTAGGCGATTGTGCCATTGGTTCGGATAAAAGTTGAGTCATCTAAGCATTGATGACAAGGAAAATCGATGACGCTTGGCATGAGCAACAATTGTTCCCTGGATCTACATGCAATGGTTCTTACTTCTTGGCTTATGAACTCTTTGCTAATATTTTGACGTCCATCAAAGGTTCAATCAAGGATACAAATCTCAAGTCCTCACCATGGTTTGATATGAAGAGATTGTGTCTTCAAGCTTATAAGTTAGTCTTGGAAAGCATACTATAGTACCTCATGGAAAACATCAAGAACTTAGAATTAAAATGGCTTCCCCATTTACAATTGCTTACATCTAAAGACTCAGGGCCAAGCTACAAATTCAAAATACCATTAACTTCAAGGTACAAAATCTCATTTTTAGCTAGAGCATTAAAGGACGCTTAAGTAGATTAGTTTATTTACTAAAATCTTATAAAACACCTTCAAATTGCTTGCCATTAGTATTATAAACTAGCCAAGGCATGGAATGTACGAATGATCTCATAAATTGGGTCCCAAGTAACAATGATTGGCCACACCAATAAACAATAGAACACTATACGATTCTAGCACAAATTTGAACATACTCATTTAGAATTTCTTGGGGCATTATACATGCCTCAAGCTAATTATATCATTTATTAGAACTAGATTAATTAACAACTATCTCTACCCCTCAAACCTTGTAAGTCATCTGAAGACTTATTGCAGGATTTTACACAAGCAGTTTATAGAAGACACTTCATGATCTTACTATAAATGTATCTTATGTAGTTCTATATACCTTATCGAAACCTTCCCTAGCTTCCTTATTTCCAAGTATTCTTCACTTATTTTTTCGTCCAAGTGTACCCAGATTCAATAGCCTTCAAAAGCTCTCTTTCAAGCTCTTCCTTCTTGCACCCTATTGGTTGATTAGAATGGTTCATTAATTTCTTGGAATGAACATTCAAAATGTTTTTGGTGTCAGGGGATTATTTCATTTTGGATATTCCATGTGCCATGCAATTGTTTAGCTTTATTTGATTGGTCATTTTCTTGGTAGTACAATCTAGTAGGTCCTATTTCTTTTGCCCATAAACACAATTACTCTAGGTACAATTACTCCTACACATTATACTCAAGCTTGATTTAGCTATTGTCTCTTGCAATTGCTTGTCTCTTATTGTTCATGACTCACGACTCTTGGCTTTTCTATTTGACATTTGGCTATAGAATTCTTTTGTTGGTTCATTGGTGCATCATCATTATAACACTTGATAATCTTCCCACAAAATCATTTGCCCCCCTTCAACTTGGTTGACCCTTCTATGTCAACACCATTTGCACATTTTAGACATATTTATCAAGGCACAACATTAGTCTTGAATCATTAAATTTGAAATTGATGGTGTGGGAACCTTAGTCATGGTCCTACTTTAACATCATCCTTGATTTCCTAATGTTGCCAACATAATTTAGGATATACGTTAGTCCAAAATCCTTTTTAAAATATACATCTTAATCTAGCTACCTTTAACAAGTGGAAAACATGCCTTTCAAAAAATACAAATCAAGACTATAGTTTCTCAACCATTCACGAACCATTGAGTAATGGACATTACCTTGCATGATATTCTATATTGATGTTTATCAAGAGATTAGTCATTACTTAAGTAGTTGTCATTGAGGAAATATTGTATAGTCAAGCCAAAGCTTTATAATTTATCAATCATAATTAATACAAACATAGCACCTAGGTAAATAATTTGAGGCCTTACTATTAGGTCCTTATGTCCTCATCCTAAACACTAGCCCTAATAAACAAGAAACTGCAGGATATTACATTAAACCCAAGAAGAGACAACAGTAAAAATAAGAGCACTATATCTAGTTAGCTAGAGGAATTCAAAATAAGAATGGAGGATTGATAAGAGTTGCCAAAGATGAAAACATTGACTACATTAGCATTGGATATAGACATGGAGAAAGGCAGTCTTAACGTAACCACTTGGAGTGAAACACCATGACATGGAGAAAGGTAGTCTTAAGGGAACCACTTGGAGGGGTACAAATGCCACAACATGAGAGGAGGACTCAAAAAGGTGAGTTCCCTAATATTGCGGTGTACAAAAAGGATATCATCAAGTTGATGATAGAACTGCAAAATCGAGATAGCCTTGGAAGAGGTTATTTTGATGAAAAGGAAGTAAGAAACATTAAGTAAATAGAAAGTTTGATGTAAGAGAATGGATTACATAGAAGATAGAACAATTATGTGAATATTGGAAAAAGGTTAGACATGGTAGATAAGTATCATAGGTTGAAGGGAAAAACTGCAAGGAGATCACACAAAAGAAAAAAATTGTATTCAAAATGGCACTGCTAAAAATAGAAGGGCATTCTTATTATTGTAAAACTAAGGGGCATATGGTCAAAAGAGGATTGCTTGACCTTGGCATGTACAAAAATGTTTTGTGATGGAGGATTGGGGAATTCAAAAGCCCAAGATCCAAACCACAAACTACATTGTTGCACCAACAAATGGCACACCATGGCTTTCAATAGGAATGTTGCCAGTGTTGAAGTTTCTTTTATGGATTTAGAAAGAGTTGAATGTGAGGTGATGGATATATATGAGAATCAAGGCACGTACATCCTATTACCAAATTTGGAGTAGTTTGTGAATATCAATCGTACATTCCACTTATCAAGAAGATAATATTGGAAGGAGGCAACAGGATTGCTCAATTTCCCCTAGAGGTAGTCATGGCTAATGCATAGACTATGTAAGATTGGGATGATGAGAATACATTGGATGATGAAAGGGTGAGGAAATTATTGCTGAACTTGAACTCATTGAAAACTTTAGAAGGATACTTTGGATCACACCTATATATGTATAGTATGGAACAACCGAAGTACAGATTTTGATGGATTCATTGATGGGCTTCACATAAGAATCTTTCTACATATGTGGGATGGATAGATTTTGGAGGGCTACTTAAGGCATATGGAATGAATCTTGCATGACAAAGCTATTTAGATGGAGGTTTTGGACAATACACTACACTTAAATGTTGCAAATAATAATCAAAACAGAGTTCTTGCAGCAGGAAGCTGAATATCTGAAACTCCCTAAATATTCAAGAGAAAAAGCTTCAATTAGTCAAATGATATTGTGAAATATTTTGTAAGGTGCTAGGGGAAGATAATCCCAAGGTGTGGATTCACTTTTATACTGGACCTTATTGTCATTGGTCGAGGCATGTTACTTACAACAAGAGTTGTGGCAAGGCACCAAGGAATAGTTATTTAAAGACTATTAAGATTGGAAGAGATTAAACAACCAGTATGTTGTGTTTGTTTAGGTGGGGAGAGGGCACCACTTAAAGCCCACATGTTGGCTGTGTACTTTTAGCCATGAAGAGTCATTCCCTGCTAATTTCCCTAAATTAAAGGGATGAAAGAACAAACAGGAAAAATGAAAATCTAAAATAAAGAGGACACCAAACCCTTGACAATGAGGTCATATTTCCTAAATCCCAATGTTTAGATGGAACTGAAGAAAGAATAGGATAAGATGCTAGCAAATAGGATTGTTCTCCCATCAATCAATTTGACTGGGTTAGTTTAATGGTGATATAGAACAAGAAGATTTGGGAAATTAAAATATGCATAGTAGAATTTAGGGAGCTAAATAAAGCATTTGTCCATGACCCTTTCCTTACTCTTTTCATAGAAGAGGTGTTACAAATAGTTGTGAGCCTAGAGTCATGTTCTTTTGCAGATGGGTCTTTAAGATACCATCAAGTTAAGACTGAAGTAGTGGACAAAGGCAAAAACCACATTTGCTATAGAGTGGGGATCATTCATTTCCAATGTAATAATACCCTTTGGGTTGAAAACATAGTTCCACGGAGTTTCTTGACGGGGGGACGGGCTTCAAGGACGTGGGTACCAAGGGCCTAAGTTAGGGGGTGGCAGGGGGATAGTAGTGGGACGGTGGCAAAGGGTGCTGAAATACATATAGTACTTGAAAAAATAGTTATAAAAAGATGTATAAGAATTTTACATCTTGGAGACAACTAGGAGTCCCCTAGACATTTTGAGCACATCCTGATGCCCTCAAATACCTAGCGGCATCTTGGAGAGAGCAGCGCTGGTGGTGGAATGGTGGCGATGGTGGTGGGCTGGTGGGGGGACGTCCCCCCCAAGTCCCCAAGTCTCCGAGATGGGGACGTCTAGGAAACACAAGGTTTTTTTGGGGTACACGTCCTCGTGGAACATTGGTTGAAAAATGTACTTGCAATATTTAGTAGGATCATGGTAAATGCATTCAAGGATTTTATGCATACATTCTTGAAGTCTACTTGGATGATTGTACAATATATAAGCGATTGAAAGATTGCGTGCAATCATTGTGCTTGATGTTTGAAAGGTGTAGGTAGTTGAGAATAGACTTGAACTTGAAGAAATGTGTATTTGCAACTCCACTTGGTACATTGCCTAGGCATGTTATATGTAAAGAAGAATTGATTGTGGATCATCTAAAGACAACATGGATGCTTAATCTACTGCCACCAAGAATCCAAAAGGAAGTAAGACATTGCTTGACTACACTAATTACTACAAAATGTTCATTGGACAATATGCAGAAATAGCAGCACCCATAGTTGAAAAACTCACCAAATTGAAAAACTCGCCAAGCCCAAAAAACACGATTCTTAGCAAAAACTCGACAACTTTAAAAATTGCTTAAATTTCATTAAAAACACTTTTTTTTTTTTGCAAAATTCAATGATAAGATGCATCCAATGAGTCAATAAATGAGTACATAAAAGAAACAAGCTGAGTCTAGTTGTATTTAATTTATTTGATAGCAAATTGGGTACAAAATGGCATCCTCATGTGGAATGCGTTGATATTGATATTCTAAAACAAAATGAAATAGCAAATTGTTTTTGTAAAACTGAAAGTAAATACTACACTAATATATTTTACGAATTTTAAAATTTACATCTTCCTCTTCCCATGTCTAGTGAAAACTAGGGGGGAGGTAGAACTAGACAATATTATAGATGAAGACTTGTAGGCAAACTGGAAACTTGGACTTGGAGAGTACCTAGAAAATCAAATGAATTCAATGGGAGTTTGAGGGCAATACCCCCAATGGGGTTTGGGGGCAGCACCCCTCGTGGGGGTCTGGGGGCAACACAAACCTTCATGGTGTACATCATTTTGCATAAACAATAAAACCCAAATTAAGACTGAAAAAAAGAAATAAAAATCCCTTTTTAGTGGCCGTGGGACACTTTTCTGAGCAGGCAAGTTTTTTCTATTGGAATCGCCAAAAACTCGTTTTTGGTATTGACCTTGCGAGCAGTTCAGGTGAGTAAATGCAGGAAAAACCCATCTGCAAAAAAGACCTGTGAGTTTTTGGAAACTTGCGGAATACTCGGCGAATCTTGCAACTATGGCAGCACCAACCAAAGAATTATGAAAGAGGAATGTGTTTGTATGGATATCATAATACTAAGAGGCATTGGAACTATTAAAGAACAAATTGGTAAGGGCACCCATCTTGGTTTTCCCCAAATGAGATAATCCATTCCATGTACATATAGATGCATCCTGGATTATGATAAGCGTAGAGTTAGCACAATCATAAGAGGATAAATTGGACCATCCCCTTTCCCTTACACTTAGAAAGTTAGGTAAGGTAGAAAATAATTATACTACTATAGAGAGAAGCATTAGCAATAGTGTATACATTGCAAAGTTTAGACATTCAGTGCTTGATGCCCCATTTATTTTCTCTACACATCACAAACCATTAAGATTATTTGATCAATATAACAGTGATACATGTGAGGATATGTAGATGGCTGATGCTATGTTTAGAGTTTGATTTAAGATCATGGTAAATCCAGTAAAGGAAAATAATGATCTGTAAAATTGAGTGGAGATTCACTTAATGGTTCACCAATTATGGATTCAAATTCCTCTAGCTTCGCAAACCCTTCCTTTGACTTTTAAACTTGTAACCAGCATAAAGAGTCGGTCTAATTGAAAAGGAAACATGCATTATAGCTTTTAACTACTGAAAAGTGACTAACAGTTCAGAAATAACAAGAAACAAGTGTGAAAATGAGATCGAATACAAGCATATGCTTGGAGAAACCCTTGAAGTGGGAAAAATTCTAGCAAGAGTGAGTTTTTTATTCTGTTTCTTTTCAAATTGTTTTTTTTTGTTATTAAACTATTTCTTATATATTGGATAAAGTTTACAATTATAGCTCATATGAGCACTACATACAAATATTACTAAAGGCGGCTCCACAAGAGCAAACTAAAGCCACTACTATCTCCAAATGGCACGATAACAGCAAAAGCAGTGGCTAAACCAGTCTAAACCATTGTCAAAATGATGCCGAACAAAGCATTACATGGCTGCATAAAAGACACACTACATATTATCAGCCCAAAAATAAAGCAACCTCAACAACAACACCAGACTTTTTCTACTTTTATCTGTATCCTTCTTATCAATATCATTAATAAGATCCTTAATCTGGTTCTCTAGGGTGTTAATTCTGAAAATGACACATTCTCTAAGCCACCAATTAGGGTAATTAGAATAAGAACAGCAAGATAAGATGTTGATGCAACATCATCCTTGCTACCCGAGGAACTATCAGAATCTGCTGTGCCAAGACCAGGATCCAGACCTTCATCAACTAGTATATCTTTGCCTTTATTAGCTGAACCAGTACCACTGAAAAGGACAGCAGGATTACATGCTTTGACACGGCTGAAATCCTCATGAATAACATTCTGAACTGGCCAGCCTTCTTTGTCATTGTCAACCTTTTGGTGCCATCATCCCACTGCAGATTTTGAGTACCATCTTTGCAAAAACTTTTTTACACCATCTTTTTTTAATGCACCTGCAAGTCAACAATGCAAGCAACACTAGAAAGGGTGACTTAAGCTGAAAAGCCAGTGAGCAACCTCTGATGACCTCAAAAAACCTCTTTATTTCCCTCAATCCAGATTAATCATAGAATTTCAGAAGAAGGCACAAACCATAGAAGGACAAAAACAATAAACAATGGAGAATCACAACAGAGAGAACCAAATAAAATATCTAAACAGTCAATATCACATTTACCAGCACAAGCAGCTCTAGTTGGAAGAAAGCTATTCAAAACAGCATCAGCATATGGATCCACAAAAAATGACTGATAAATAATCTCTAATTGTCAACACACTAGACGAAATTTGGACACAACATGACAATTAACACCGACAAGAAGCTTTTGATGGAGCAACAAGCAAGAAAAAATGTTTTTTAGGCTTTAAGGGATTAGACCAAAGTTTTTTAATCTTCTAGCTAAAATGTCACCCAAGTCAGATAGCCACCACATAGAGTTCAATTTATAGAACTAATCAACTGGAAAGGAAAGCAGATAATATAAAAACTTGGAGTAGCATGCAAAAACTTTTTATCACTAATCCACTTAACAGAATCCCACAAGTCTTTAAACCATGTGTGATCCATTTAAAACAACCATCCAAACCAGCCTTTTAAATCATAGTGTATGCTCTTTAGGAATTTGATATATTTCTCTTGTAAATATATTTCAGACCAATATTGTTCCAGAATATAGCAGAACAATCTCTACTGCAAACAAGAAGGCATTTTAAAATTCAATAACCCACCATACAGATCTAAAGACCAAAACTGGATCTTTCTTATCTGATATCACTACATGCCCTTTAGTTAAAGATCTAGCAAACAATTGAGTATTTGAAATAGAACAAAAGATAGGAGAACCAAATGGTTTTACCTTAAAGTTTCCAAACAAGATATCCTACAAATGGAGACCTTTCCATTGAGGAGATTTTTTAGGAGAGCAGTTTCCAAGGCCTATCAGTTTACTGACCATAGCTTTAATCATCTATTTAACTGCTAAAGAGATATACTGTCTCAATAAATCCCTCAAACCCATCCATCCAGCCACTTTAGGTTTGGTACACAAATCCTAGGCAACAACATGTCTTGTGTTGTTACCCTTGCCATCAGACCAAGGAAAACCCTTATTAAGCCTATTCATTTGATTCAAATGAGAAGATTAAACCGACTAGCAAGAAGAGAAATGGAATGGATAAGAAGACAACACCTTTTGACAAACCTTGAATCTCCTATGTAATGTCCCTAATTGGGAATACTCAAATTCGCCCTAATTTTCTTTAAATAAACAATGGGTTTAGAGAGTGCCTTTCTTTTGAGGGTTGAACCCCGCACATAGGTTAGAAATCATAACCATATTTTAGTAAGCTCATGACAACATGGTTGGGTAAGTGGGGTTGCAGCGGGTGTCCTGGTAACCAACTCTTCTAGACCCAAGGGCAGCACCTGTTGAAGCAACGGCAAGTACCCCCTTGGCCCATGTGGGCTCATCTTGTCCCCTCCCGGGTGGCGTATCCAAAAGATGCCCTCTTGCTGTACTCCCTTGGCAATCCCTCCCTTCCCTTATCCATGGCGTGGATATGTATTGGTTTTACCAATTCCCATTTAAAGTATCTATCAAACTTATTACACCAACATGGTGGGGCAAGTGGAGTTGCAACGAGTGTCTTGGTAGCCAACTCTTCTAGACCCAAGGGCAGCACCTGTTGAGGCAACAAGTACCCCCTTGGCCCATGTGGGCTCATCTTGTCCCCTCTCGGGTGGCGTATCCAGAAGATGCCCTCTCGCTGTACTCCCTTGGCAACCCCCCCTTCCCTTACCCATGGTATGTATGGGCCTTACTAACTCACATTTAATTTGAAGTATCTATCAGACTCATTACACCATGATGAGAGGTTAGAAGTTACAAGAAGGTATCCCGGTGGCTCAAATCATCTAGACCCAAAGGCAATACCTGTTGAGACAACAACAGTACCCCTTTGGCCCACGGGGACTCATCTTGTTCCCTCATTTGGGTGGCATATCTAGAGGAGGACCCCTTGATATATCTTCTTGGCAATTCCCTCTTGCTGTCATGGTGAAGGCATAAACACCATGATGTAATTCTTACATAAATATATCAGCAAACTTAATAAGGACCAATAATATCGCACATGGATCATTCTTCCTAGATAACATAAATGAATAAGTGATCATAGGATAAGGACATACATAAATACATATGCAATCTATTCATTTATATTAAAGAGTCATATAAGGCTCAATAATTGCTGCAAGCATCATTATTGCACAATTATATATATATATATGAATATACATATATCGTTATTTCTAATTGATTCTAATTTACAATAATTACTCTGCATATATATACATATATATACATATATACATATACATATACATTTACATATTATTATATAATTATTTTTAAGTTCAAATGTATTCTTGGTAATATATTTTATTCCTCTGCTGCCTTCCCAGATTTATGACTGAACACTTACCTGTTCACTGTCAGATCCGCAGAGCTTTCCTTTTACTTTCCTTCCAGCCACGATGGTATATATAAGATTTGTTCTCTTTTCTTATCTATATCAGCCACGATATGCTTTAACAGATTTCCTTAAGCTACTTAAAATATGTGTGATTTGTATTCAAAGAACTATGTTGAAGTCAAAAAACATAAAGTGAAACATACTTTTCTGCAACAGCAAATACAAATGTATAGCATTATGTGGAAAAACATAACAGGAAGTATACAACAATAAGTTCTCATTAAAACAATTTTAAATGTGTTTTTTCAGCATTAGAGGGGAGTACTTACCTCCATTGTTTAGGACATCTGTATTTTCTTATTAAGAGAGAAAAGATGCTAAGACACAACATTCTAGTTTGCTGATGTGTTCAGTCAATATGCTGTCATCAACTGTAAAAACTTTCCAGCTGCAGTTCAAATTTCAATTATTTTTGCTCGTTACTTGTAGTTCTAGAGCACATTTGGACTTCCCAATTTGCGAAATAATTGGTCAAACTGATATCTCTTTACTTGTATTTAATATATAGCTTTTATCATTTGAAACTTTTAAGTTTTCCCTAAGTTAGCCAGCATAGGAAGATGGCATTGGAAAGTCACAAAATCTAAGAATATTGGGAATCATGGGAAAGCAGATGATGAAAGTTGAAACCATAATTTTGTTATTTGTGTTTTGGATCAAATGCTAATTTTACTTTTCTGTAATTATGATATGAAGATATATCCGGATCTTATTAATATGTTTTAGTTTGGGGAGATATTTTTCTTGGAATCATAAATAATGGATTACCAAATAATTTTATCAGTATATCTTCCTTTAGTTTGCACTGACATGGAGCCATATCATTCCTCTCTAAGTGGTAAAAGTGTGTTTCTAATGTTTTCACATGGATGTTAGTTGTAGCTGCCCATGAAGTGTAATACAATTGAAAAATTCAATTTAATCAACGCCATTATATTGCTATACTTTATATGTTTGGAAAATTTCTGGATCTTTTTAAATTTTAATATCATGCATTTAGTTACATTTCAGATCCACGCAACTAAATTTTATTTGGTATGCTATTTGGCTTTGCTAGATTTTATTTTTTCGCTTTATAGTTGGTCACACATGACTTTATCTATTTATTTATTCAGTTTTTAATTAAAACCATATTGGCAGACATGCTCTGATTTGCATGAATTTTGATTTCTTGTCCAACATCTGTTTGATAAAATGCATCTCAGCCTGCTGTCTTTCATGTCACATTTGTTGCTGTACAGGAGAAACATTCTGATGAAGCATATAATCTGGCCTGCATTCTTACTCTTCCACCATATCAGAGGAAAGGATATGGAAAATTTCTCATAGCCTTTTGTAAGTCATTTTCTCTTTCTTATTTTCTCTCATGGAACTATAGTACCATATGAACTATAATTCCTCTTTGTATGCTTCTACACTGTCCATTTTGTGGAAATTCTTGCTAAAGAAAAATGTAAGGCTCATAAAATATACACTCACCAAAAGATTTGCCAATTGTGAAAGAGCCTAAAGCAGTGGGTTTTCTAAAAATTACTGTTCCTTCTCAATACTATCAAAAGCTTAGCGTGCTTGTGTGCTTTGTGGGGGTCCCCTTGCCTTGATTATTCCCCATTGTACATGATTTAGAGCCCAAAATGAAGGGTCACCCATTAAAAATATCTGAACAATGCTTTATTGCTTGGAGTGAAAAATCTCGCAGAATAACAAACATCTGAACATAACTATACTATGTTATTGCTTTACCTTTTTGATAAAGCATGGCATAGGCTAGGAAATTAGATTAAAAAAAAGGTCAATCGGTGCCTGTCTTAAATTCATTGAATAGGAGTATTCATGTCTATTTTTAGCTTTTCCAGTTCATGCAAGCTTCTGCAGAGTACTAAAACATAGAGGCTATCTTAAAACCCACATCCAATGATCACCGCTGCAGATGCAGAGATGCACACTAATGTAAACTATGATTAGATTAATCACACCAGAAGAAGAACGACAACTATCAAAAAGAATTATAGTGTACCATCACTCATGAAGTCAAGGAATAACAACTGCTTGGAGAGGGATCATGTCCTACATGTTGCTCACATGCTCTTCTGGAACTAGAGGCACTTCTCCCATCATGTGACCCATGTCTATGCAATACTAAATTTGTTAGATGACTGTTAACATAATTTGTAACACCACCGGTGACATGATGGACCAGCTCCAAAATCGAATTATGCATGTATTTTACTTCCATCTGCTTGGGTGTTGTAAAGGCCACACCAAAGATAGAAAAGAGACAAGAGGTGAATGGCTAGTGTTGTTGTCAGTGAATGAAGCCCATGTATAGTCCACCGTAGCATTGGGTCCTTTAGTGCTATAGTCTTTCTATTCAACTTTACCTCTATTGGGTATCCCCAAAGTGTGGCAAATTTGGTCCACTCATGATGAATGGTGGTAGCATCCTCGACACTGTACATCTTCAGAATTGCCTTCATGAAGCCTCCTTTCAACTTAACAATTGCTATAGTGACAACTCTCCTAGGCCTTTGTGTTGATGTTTATAGCTTTGGGAGATATTTTCTCCTAGATAAAATAAAATGAAATAATGCTCAAGGCAGGTCGGCCTTTTGGTGTACAATAAATATTTTTATATTTTCTATTTTTTATTGGAGGCCGACCTAGAAAAGAAGTCGCCTAGATTTGTATATATACAAGGTGAAGATCTTTCATTTGGACATCAATTCATTCTCAATTCAATTCGCACTTTCAAGAAGAAGTTCGCACTTTAGCAGCAGATCATCATTTTGTAGCAGCAGATCGATTTCAAGGAGAAAAACATATTCGATTGTATCTTTGCATCTAGGAGAGGTGCTGTTATTCATTGTATCAAATTCGGCTCTGTGTTGGGCCTGAGTTGTAAGCAGATTTCTGCTCTTCTTCATTCAATATATAAGAGATATATTTTGCTGGATTTTTCTCCCTCGAGAAGGAGGGTTTTACCAGGTTATCTTGCTGTGTTCTTTACTTAGTATGTTGTATTTTTGCTTATTCGACAAGTAACACTCTTTCTACAGTTTGCAATCTCACTAGCATCTTCAAAAAAATTAAAAAATATAATACTTTTAATGTGGGCTCCTAATTCAGCCTTATCTTTTTGGCATTGAACAGCCTATGAATTATCCAAGAAGGAAGGGAAGGTTGGGACGCCTGAGCGACCTTTGTCTGATCTTGGGTTTTTGAGTTACAGAGGATATTGGACAAGAGTTCTTCTTGATATTTTGAAGAAACATAGGGGTAATATATCAATCAAGGTATGAATTGCGTTATTCTTATTTTTACCTTTTGTAATGAAGTAGTGCAAATATATTTCAGGAGCCCTGCACTGATGCATCCTTGATCTGTAAAATGCTTATTCTAGGAACTAAGTGATATGACAGCTATCAAGGTAGAAGACGTTATCAGTACACTGCAGGTTCTAGATCTTATTCAGTATCGAAAAGGACAACATGTTATTTGCGCTGATCCAAAGGTTTTGGATCGTCACTTGAAAGCTGCTGGTGTAGCTGGTTTGGAAGTTGATGTTTCTAAGCTCATCTGGACTCCCTACAAAGAACAATGTGGATAACTTTTTTTCATCTCATTGGCAGTCATTTCTTCATCAAAATTCTTTGTGAAAAGGCATTTTGTACAAGAATCTCAGTTTCTTGTGCACCTTCTTGATAGGGAGTATGTGAAATTATTTCTGCTTCGAACACCAAATGTAATATTGTTTCTGTTTGTCATCTGCCGTGCTCCTAATATCAGGAATGCACCCTTTGATTTAGTGAAAGGTCAAAAGTCCCATCTTGGCAGTATGCAATAATTTGTTGTCATTTAGGGTTCATTGGATTATGTTGTAGTATACAGATAATCTATTGGTTTAGGGAAAATTGTATTTGTCCTTGAAATTTTTTCCGCCTACTTGAGGTGTTAAATCTTTTAAGAGTGGTGATTAAATTCTATACTAGTGAATGAGGATTAAAATGGAATGTTTCCTTTTAACAATGAAATGATGCAATTCAATAGCAGCATTCCTTTAAATGTCAAAATAGCAGCATTCCTTTAAATGTCATTCTGGTTGTTAGAAATTCCGGTCTTAGGTTTTCGAATTATCTTTCAAAGTAATATATATCAGTTAATAGAGTTTTCTAAGGTCTATTTTAAAATTAGGCGTCCGGTGCATCCACATTAATTTCAACTCTACTTGGAAATGTACTATCATTGGCAGAATTTGAAACGAACACATTAATATGAATAACCTAAGCTGAAACACATAATTAATACCAGCTGCTTTTACTGTACTTTTGTCTATAGAGCTTATAAACTTAAATAACAGCAAAATTTAAGAATCAAAATCCCTTACAGGTAAAACACCTAATTCTTTTTATTCCAATGGTTATTCTCATTTACATCATATTCATGTTTTACTGTACTTTTGTGTATAGAGCTTATAAATTTAAATAACAACACAATTTAAGATCCCTCTAATTTTTATATATGCAAGAATAGCCTTAGGAATCAAAATCCCTTACAATAAAACACCTAATTCTTTTGATTCCAAAGGTTATTCTCATTTGCATCATATTCATGTTTTTTTTAAAAACAGTTATTACTAGACTTGGTTCGAGTGTAACAAAAATGGGAGTGTATAATTCACAAATTTTAGTTGTGTTTATCATGCCACTTCAACTTTGGGGAACCAAAAAAAAATTAAGCCAATGATAAGAAGTAGGGGAGAGGAGCCAATATGTAAGCGGGGGCCCGAACGTGCGATGGGACATGCACTCGTTGGGGCCCACACCTATACGTCGGTCCTCCACAACGCAAACTTAATTTCATCCATAGATAGGTTTGATCACATCAAACATAAATTAGATATAAAATGCACACAAGTTGGCATTAATTTAAAAACTTAACAAGTACATGTTGGCAGCCAAACATGATAAGTGTATCCAACTTGTATCTGACATATAACAAGTACCATTCCAACATGGAATTTCAACAACCCAAACATTAAGACATGCACCCTTCCTCGTAAACTGGTAAATCCAACTTTTGCACCAATGCAGACGTCACTTTCACATTAGTCACAACTACACAACATAAACAAAGTGCCAAGTCAACAACTTTGAAACCCATCCGACCCATCTTTGATCGATTGGCGAACCCATTACAAGAATGTTTCCCATCGTAGCATAACCAAACCAACACGCAAATGCATTTGCCTGTCCCGTCTACCATGAGATTTACAACACGTATCAGCTTCAATCTGTCCCATCTTGCTAAGTAGGGTGCACACGTAGTGGAGCCAAACACAAATATCCCACTTGCATCCATTTAACACTCCTGTAAGGCCGCCATTATTCAAAACAAAAATATGGAAACAATTTCAAACAATCCACCAAACCAATCAAGTAAAGAATTAAAGGTTGAAACCAATCAAATCTCCAATTCATACGAAACATAACTCAAATTCAAAAGAGGACAACAATTTATTTTACCACATCAAACAACCATCAATCAAATTCAAATAATTCCCAATTCAAATAGCCGTGAAAACCAACAAGTATTTAGTTATTCTGCGGTGAGTGACATAAGAAAAGGAGGAGTGACAAGCACATAATTGAACGAGTTAACATCAAGGGGAGGCAACAGCTTAGATTCCAGTGCACCAGCATCCATATTGTACCAGGTTTTTCTTTTCACACTTGTTCTTCATTACAACCATTATCAACATCCATATTGATTCTCATTACACCCATTACAGTCATAGGTTTTTGTTTTTGTTTCCCTAGGGTTTATATTGCAAATATTACAGTCACAAGTGTTTCTTTATGTATCGGTAGGGTTTATATTGCAAATATTGCAGTCATAGGTTAGCATGTGTTCCATAGGGTTTATAATGCAAATATTACAGTCATGGTTTACCATTTAAAGCTTTCCCTAGGGTTTATATTGCAAATATTATAGTCATAGTTTACCATCTCTGTTTCCCTAGGGTTTATATTGAAAATGTTAGTCATAGTTTAGCCTTTATGTTTCAGTAGGGTTTATATTGCAAATATTACACTCATAGTTTAACATTTATGTTTGATAAGTTCTGCATTATCATTTACTCTGCTTTTCATGCGTCTCAATGGTTTTGCATTATCATTCACTCTGCTTATCGTAGTCTCACATCGTAGTCTCATAGGTTCTGCATTATCGTTTATATGTTAAATATTGGTCATGGTTTACCATTTTTGTTTCAATGGTCCTGCATTATCATTCACTCTGGTTATCTTATTCTCATAGGTTCTGCATTATCATTCACTCTAGTTATATTATTCTCATAGGTTCTGCATTATCATTCATTCTGGTTATCTTATTCTCATAGGTTCTGCATTATCATTCACTCTAGTTATATTATTCTCATAGGTTCTGCATTATTATTCATTCTAGTTATCTTATTCTCATAGCTTCTACATTGTCATTCACTCTGGATATCTTATTCTCATATCTTTTGCATTATCAATCACTAAAGTTTCTAATCCTAAATGGCTTTTTTTTCATCATTTTCATATGTTTTTGCTTCATCAATCGACAAATATTTATGCCTGTCAATGAGTTCGTCATAGACAATATATGTGGGCTTTGTTAAACTCTTACTGTTTTTCATTCCTAAGCTTTCTGTTGTTCAAACATGAGTGTGGTTTTCACTTTGTTGTGCATGAGAATGTTAATGTTGTAAACACTTAAGAGATATGAGATGTTCTTAAACTCTAACTCCCTTGCATAGTTCATAATTTTGTGCTTCTTACTCCTCTACTTCCTTATGTTGCTCACTCCAGAATAGATGTAACTCTCTAAACTGTTACAAAAGATAATCTCAATTGAAATGCAAGAAACTAAAAAGATAACACATACACAAACTAAATAATCTTCTGTTCAAGCATCACTCTCTTCATACATATAAATATAACTGTTAAAGCATTTGTGTTTCACAGTTTACCATTTATCTTTCCTAGGTTCTGCATTATCATTTACTCTGGTTATCATATTCTCATATGTTCTGCATCACAAACTAATTATTTTTTTGTTCAAGCATCACAACACTCTCTTCATACATATATAGATAATTGTTCAATCATTTGTATTTCATAGTTTACCATTTATGTTTCATAGGTTATGCATTATCATTGACTCTGCTTATCATATTCTCATATGTTCTGCATTACAAAGTGATTGTTTTTCTGTTCAAGCATCACTGCTTTGATTCTAATTATTATGTGTAGATGGCCAAGGGCAATGCAGTGGTGACCCGTACTGGGAACAAAAAAAGAAAAGAGCCACGACAAGGTTGCCCGCTGAGAAATGAGGATGCAAATTCCCCCTTGAAATAGATCATGTTGCACAAGTAGATGAGGTTTCTACTCCTCAAATACCGCAGATTGAGGTTATTACACCTCAAATACAGCAGAAGGTAAAACAAATATAGAAGCTGTGGTCTGAGGATGACATGAAAAGGGCACTCTATGACGTTGAAGAGAATGACATGTCGATAATGGGGGCTTCCAAAAAGTGGTCAATCCCAACAACCACACTGTCCAAATGGCTAGGGGGTCTAACAACAACTTCCAAGAAAGGTCCACCAACAGTCCTCACAGAAGAGGAAGAAAATCTTATTGTGGAATGGTGCGAGCAAATGGTTGATATTGGTCATGGTCTTGAGATAGTCAATCTTAAGTTTGAGGTTGCTCAAATATGTCAAAATAGGCCAAACCCTTTCACCAATGGCTTCCCAGGGAAGTCCTGGTGGATAGGCTTCAAACACAGACATCCTCAACTCGCATTACGAACTGCTGAAGGCCTAGACAAAGATAGGGCATTCGATTTTAGACCTGATGTTGTAGATGCATTCTACAAAACACTGTCTACAACATACAAAGCCGTGCCATATGGTCCTGATCGCATATGGAATTGTGATGAAACTGGCATCCAAGCAGGCAAAAATGGGTCCATGAAGGTGCTCGCAAGAAAAGGTAGCTGAAATGTCTCTTACATTATCCCAAAGAGCCGTGAATGGATAACCATTCTATGTTGTGTCAATGCTGCCGGGCAAAGCATTCCAGGATTCTACTTGTTCAAGGGGAGTGTGAACATAGATAATTACACCATAGATTGTGAACCAAGTGCTTGCATGGCAGCCCAGCCACATGCATGGATGACCAAAGAATTGTTCATAAATTGGTTGACCCAATTCAAAACCTCGATTCTAGGTGGTGTCTCACCCATGAACATGGTCTTGCTGATCTTTGACGGCCATGGAAGCCACGTAGCACTCGAAACCATCCAGGAAGCAAGAGATATCGGTATAGATTTGTTAACATTGCCATCACACACATCACATAAGCTACAACCATTGGATGTGAGTGTGTTTGCACCTTTCAAAGCTTACTTCGAATCAGAACGTGCATAATTTTTGTCAAGGTTTCCAAACATTGAAGTGAGGAGGAGAGAACTTGCAATGTTAGGCAACAAAGCAATGAAAAGAGCTTTGACAGTTGACAACATCAAAGTTGGGTTTAAAAGGACTAGTATATGGCCGTTGAATCCTGATGCACTTGTCAACGACATGCATCCCAGTGAGACATTTGTGGTTAGTGAGGATGCTGACGCAGTTGAAAACATTCTCAGCCTTTCTGGACTTGGTGTGTCAAGTGATGATGTCACAGTATTGCAGTCCACTCTTCCAAATGGACACATGCAGCCTGCAACAGAAACACAACACTCACCTCATACATGTCCCGTTGAATCAGTTGCACAAGTGGTGGTTAATGAACACACCCCTCCCATGGTGGATAGGGCCATTGATCAATTCAGCAAAAGTTTAGATCTTCCATCACAATGAAGCCAACCATCCTGGTTGGTTGAGGGAGCAATGAACTTGGGCATTGATTTGGAAGTCCCAGAACAACAAGATACCTATACTTTTCCATCACCACCACCAGAAATTGACCTTTCTCAAGTTGTCCATTACTATGCTCCTTCTTGTAATTCAGATTTACAAGCCAATGAAGATGTACCACAGGGCTCACAGGTAGTCGAGGAGGTCATTGGCACACAGTCAGATGAGACACAAGAAACACAAACAATTCCGCACATCAGCAAGTTCCTCAAGTTGCCTGTGCACACTGTCCGTCAAATGAAATCCAAAGCAAGTGCAATTTGGATCAGTAGACAGTCTCAATTGTTGACAACAAATGACTACATGAGGATGTTAATGGAGCAAGAGCAAAGGAAGAAAGAGGTGGAGGAGATAAAAGCAAGAAAGAGACAACAAAATGCAGAGAAAAGGGCAACAAGAATTGTGGCAGTGAAGTTGAAGGAGAATGTCAGAATTGAGAAGGACATACTACGAAAAGAAAAAGAGCAGCAAAAATTACAACAGAAAAAGGATAGAGATGCGAAAAAGAGCAAGAGAGGCTTCACAAGGAACAAGACTGAAAGGAAAAAGAGATTGAGGAGGCACATAGGGCTTTACAGAGAGAGAGGCAGTTAAAGAACACTTCTAATCCGTTGTCTCAAAGTAATGGAGTCTTCCGTGATATTCTCAACATTAGTATCCCTCAGTTCTCTACAACAATGAATTATTCAAGCCTCTCCCAATTTGACTTTAGGGGCAGTCAATATCCATATCAATTTGGCACTTGGGATATACAGATGTCTTCACCACCGCCCCCAACACGTCACTTGCACCCAATTTACCACTCCAAGTTCCACTCATGTATGCAGCAATCCCCGTCGATTGGAAGGGGACAAGAACATGGAAATTGGCACCCCAACCAACCAAGATCCTTTTCACAACAGCAGTAGCTAGATTACAAATGCTAGTTTCATAGACTTTACAAGCATTGATATTTACAAATGCACCGAAATTGTGGACAGTTGTAATTTTTTGATAAGTACAGATTGACCGTTATTGTTTTGTGAAGTAATCTGATCATATTCGAAAAAGTGTTGTATGTAATTTGCAATGTGTGTTATTGTTTTGATATGCAATGTATGCTTCTTCGTTGACATTTTTAAATATATGAAAATTACAGATGCATCGTTTTTATTTTGATTTGCAATGTATTATGATCATATTGCAATGTGTGTTCTATGTAATTTGCAATGTGTCACTGTTTTCATTTCAAATGTTTGCTTCTTCATTGAAATTTTGTCATTTTCTATTCCTTTTTCCAAATACTTTGCCACGTGGAAGGTCCAACTTTGTCCATGCTTGGAAAAAAATGGAAAAAAGACTCGTCGACTGATACAGACACACCTCGGGTGCCACTACCTGTGTGGCTTGACGTCTGAAGGTGGCAGCCTTGCCACGTCAACTCCTCCCAGTCCGCCACCCTAACAATCCACTACTAAGGATTTATCACTCGCTGCCACTTCCTATTCCTATCGACTATCGGGTGTAAATGCTGTCACCTCTCCTAAGCTCCTCGCCACCCCACAATTTTATTCCAACCAACCTATACATATACATATCCATATACATAGACATATATGCATATACATATGCATATGTATATGCATACATATACATATACATATGTATATATACATACATATCTATATACATATACATATGTATACACATATACATATACATATATATTTTCCGAGCCAACCTGCATTGAATGCTCCCCAGTGCCTTGCTCTTCTCGCCATGTTTTCAGCCTTCCATTTTAGCATGCAAACATTCCGTCTTCACTTACTTGTTGGTACCTGCTCGTTTCATCGTCTGCAACCTTTGCTGTCTCACCACAACCTGCAATGCTCGGAGACTAGTTCGTATTTGGGTAGAAGCCGATTAGGAGATAGGTACACGCCAGTTACTGAATGTTACCAGCGGCTCCACTTCCGCCATGCAAGCAACGAATGGGTTCCTCTCCTCCATGAACGGGTTCCATATACATATGTATATATATGCATACATCCACATACATATACTATATATGTATATATATGCATACATACACATACATATACATATGTATATGCATACATATACATACACATATAGATATACATATGCATATGTATATAGATATAGATATACATGTACATATACATATGCATATGTATATAGATATAGATATGCATATGCATACATATACATATCTATATACATATACACATGTATATGTATGCATATGTATACACATATACATATACATACCAATATACATAGATATAGACATACACATATACATATACATACCAATATACATATTCGTATACAATTAATTTGTGCAACTATTCTATCTTTTTCAGGTGCCATTGATGAATTTGGGGGTGTTTAATTTTTCATAGGTGATGGCAACCTATGTTGCACGGGTCCACAACTCCATTCGAATTGTGAAGTGTTGCATAGGTAACCATGACAAGCCTTCACAAAACCAAGTCCCCTAAGTCATTCAAATACAAAGCTATGGTAATCTATGTGAAGTGCTACATAGGCCACACATGTATATACATAAAACATAGACATACAAATATACATATAGGTTGTGCTTCATCAATTCAATCAACTAAGCAATAGAGACATGTTTTAGGGAGACTTGATTTTGTGAACACTCGTTTGATGGCAACCTATGCTACATGGGTCCACAACTCCATTCGAATTGTGAAGTGCTGCATAGGGAACCATGACAAGCCTTCACAAAACCAAGTCCCCTAAGTCATTCAAATACAAAGCTATGGTAATATATGTGAAGTGCTACATAGGCAAGCATGAAAGGCCTTGAGAAAACCAAGTCCCCTAAATACATGTTGTAAGAAAGCTTTAGTGCTCAATATTGATCTATGGTAATACATCTGAATACTTGAAGGTTTTCATGGCTATTTGAATTGGGAATTATTTGAATTTGATTGATGGTTGTTTAGTGTGGTGAAATAAATTGCTGTCCTCTTTTGAATTTGAGTTTTATTTCGTATGAATTGGAGATTTGATTGATTTCAGCTTTTAATTCTTGACTTGATTGGTTTGGTGGATTGTTTGAAATTGTTTCCATGTTTTTGTTTTGAATAATGGCAGCCTTACAGGAGTGTTAAATGGATTCCGGTGGGATATTTGCGTTTGGCTCCAATTCGTGCGCACTCTACTTGGCAAGATGGGACAGATTGAAGCTGATACGTGTTGTAGATCTCATGGTAGACGGGACAAGCGAATGCATTTGCGTGTTGGTTTGGCTATGCTACGATGGGAAATATTCTTGTAATGGGTTCGCCAGTCGGTCAAAGATGGGTCGGATGGGTTTCAAAGTTGTTGACTTGGCACCTTGTTTAAATTAATGCTAACTTGTGTGCATTTTATATCTGATTTATGTTTGATGTGATCAAGCCTATCTATGGATGAAATTTTTTTGACATTGTGGAGGACTGGCGTATAGGTGCACATCATATAAAGTTGAGGACACCCCCAAATTAATCAATGACACATACAAAAGATACAATTGTTGCAGGTCTGAATTTATGAAGCATACACATAGACATATACATAGACATACACATAGACATAGACATAAGTGAATTAAACACGACTATAGAGAAGTATAGGAAGGGGCAGCGAGTGATAAATGCGACACAGTGGATTCTTAGGGTGGTTGACTGAGAGAAGTAGACGTGGCAAGGTTGCCCACTTAAGACCTCTTCACACATCTATACACACACACATTTACATATAGACATACACATTCACACATACACATTTACATATACAAATACATATTTACATATAGACATAAACATAGACATACACGTAGACATACACATAGACATACACATATACATATTTGCATATACATACAAATTTACATAGATTTACATACACATACACATACACATACACTTACACGCAGACATAGACATAGACATACAAAAACATATACACATACACACACAAACATTGCCATCATTGTGAAGAAAAAATGAGAAGTTGCTAGAATGAAAGACTGTAAAGTTGACAAGTGTGCGAGGCATTATGAGCATTGGATGCAGATTGGCTCGAAAAATATGCAGGATGTCGTGAAAGTAGTATATGTATATGTATATACACATATACATATACATAAATATATAGACATATTCATATACATATACATAAACATAAACATATGTATATGTATATGAATATGTCTATACATATGCATACATATTTAAGTAAGATGCAAAGACCTTAAGCATATACAAGTTGGATACACTTCATCATGTTTGGCTGGCAGTGTGTAATTGTTTTGTTTCAAAATAATTACAATTATGTGTGCATTTAATATTTGATATACATATACATATACATATGTCTATGTATATGTGTATGTATATGTCTATCTATATGTCTATGTATATGTATATGTCTATGTCTGTGTTGATGAAGCAGAACCTAAGAAAAATAGAACACCCCCATATATTTCTAAGTCACAAAAATAAGGTACAATAATTGGATGACTGATATGATGGAAAATAACCTATGCAAAAGATAACACCCCCAAAATAACCAATGGCACCTAAGAAAAGATAGAAACATTTGCATTACATATTTATTGAAGTAGCACATATTTGTTTTATGTATATGGGTTTTTTTAAAAAAATGTTATTGGTCCACGTGGCCTGCCATGTGGACTGTGTGATTTTGGGTGCGTACGTATCGACTCCTCTCCCCTAATACGTAAGTGGGGGCCCTAACGTGTGATGGGACATGTGCTCGTTGGGGCCCACAACTATATGTAGGTCCTCCACAACGTAAAAAAAAATTCATCCATAGATAGGCTTGATCACATCAAACATAAATCAAATATAAAATTGATGGAGCATAACCCAAAATAAATAACACCAACATATTTATCTATGGCACAAAAACAACATCAATTTATTAAGTGACTAAAAAGATGAAGCAAAACCTAAAAAAAGATTAACCCACATTTTTTTTTGTTAATGAAACAGAGAACACAACCTAACTCAATGATAATGACCTATGATAATATGATAAGCAGAGTCAATGATAATGCAGAACCTATGAGAATACAAAAATCAGAATCAATGATAATGCAAAACCTATGAGGAAACAATAAGGAGAGTGAATGATAATACATAACCTGTGAGATTACGATAAGAGTGAATGATAATGCAAAACATATTGAAAGAGATATGATGTAATATAAGCTAGACAATTATTTGAGTTTTGCTTCCCCTTTGACATCAAATAGTTTTTTATTTTTTATAGTTAGGATATTGTTTTCACTATGTACCTAAGCTAGAGGATTACTTGGTTGATTGTGATAATGAATTTTAGGTGAGAATAAGAGATTGGATGAGACTATCATTGAGACATGTTATAATGTTTAATCTAAATTGGGATACCCAAGGCATGAATAAGCATGAGTCCGATTCAATGGATAAAATATACTTCGATCATGTATAAATGATGTTCATTCTTGCTATCAGTTTGAATAATAAGAATGCTAAACAAACATAGATGGGAGAACAATAGTTGCACTAAAGAGGAAAAACGGAATGGATACTAAAAGGACAACGTAGAAATAATATTCTAAGGAAAAAATTATAGATAGGATCTTCTTTATAGCTTTTATTTCTATCACATATGAGAATTGAGACCTATATGCTATGGGATCATATCCTTCTTTAATGAATCTCTAGTAGCCCTTATGGTTTATTGGGGCTTTGTGGTCCTATGTATGTCTAGTTGGTGTAGACATCTTCTCTTTTTTCCCCCAATTTACTTCCTATGGAGAATAGTTACTAGGCTTTAGTAAGATAGTTGTCTAGATGTATTGAGACACCAATCTTTTTGGTTTTCAAGTGTTTCTCTCCTCTATTTGTTTTTGTTTGGGAGGTGGGGGATCAATTTTAAACTCCCATTTAACATTCTTTCACAAAAAATATCTATATTTTTCTTTTATCTCCTATCTTTTGTGAACTCAAATATTAATATTTTCTTAGCTTGTATTGATTACTTTTAAGTTGTCATCACTTACTCTTGCTTCTTTCAATTATAACAGGTCTACTTAGCTTAGCTATGTTGACTGCATTTTGGCTATGATTTCAGCATCATAGGATGTTAATATTATAGGCTTTTTATTGTTTCTCTCCTCTATTTGTTTTTGTTTGGGAGGTGGCTAGTCAATGATAACAAAAATTTATGAGCTACATTAATTAAGCAACACCTACTGTAAAACCATAAATCAAAATATAGTCATTTGACTATAAATGATAATAGTAGATGAAAATCAAAATCCATTACAAATGAGCTGAAAGTTCAAATTACCAATTACAGTCCAAGGTTTGTATGCACCTTTATTTGTTGTTTTTAGATAAATTTTTTCCTAGTGAATATTCTTATTGGCAATTTGGATCTACTCATCATGTCTTGCCACGTGATGACACTAATGACTAATGAGCTGTTAATGGTAAATTATTATCAAATTTCTTTAAAAACTTGTATAGCAATATGTTCTACGAATAAGTGAAACTATTTTAAAAATCAAATCTAAACAAGCACAACATTGCAATGCTGATATAACAACAGTTATGTAATTCTTATACCCATTATATGAGCATAAGAAAGTATCAATAGAGATTGTGAAGATCTTGCAGAGCAGGTTCATCAATGAAGACCAAAACATGTATGATGAAGAAACTGACAAGCCTGCACGAGCTCAAACATCCAATTTAAATGAGGAACTTGGGCAAGTTGACACTATACTTTCTGATAAAACTGGTACATTGACTTGCAATTCAATGGAGTTCTTGGAGTGTTCCATTGCAGGTATTGGATATGGTCGAGGTTTGACAAAGGTGGAAATAGCAATGACATAGACATAGACATAGACATACACATACACATAGACAAGGAGAAGACGGTGACAACTCACTCTTCAAGAAGTGTAACTCCCAAGGAATGAAGCAACACCTCATTGTCCAAAAAGAGAAGTGTAACTCCTAAGGAAAAAAACACTCCAAAAAGGACAAGGATAACTAAACCTAAGTAAACAAATTACATAAGTAAGATTAACTTATGGGATGATAAATGCATAACTACACAAACTAAACACATTTTGAAAAACTTGGAAAATTACACAGAAAACATTGATTTATGATTAGTCACAATTTTTTTTGAGAGCAATGCTACTATAGTTTCCACAATGTTTCAAGAACTATATGCCCCAAGTATTCCAACTTCAAGAAATATTCCATGAAATGAAAGGATTTGTCTCCAAGGAGAGTTTGAGCATGAGATTGGTTGATATCAGCAATTTGTTTTGGAAGAGAGAAACTAAGAAGGAAAGAAAATTAAGGATATAAATAATAGGGCATAGGAAACTCGTAAATGCATAATTACACAAACCAAACTTTTTGAAAAACTTGGAAGATTACACAGAAAACACCGATTTATGATTAATCACAATTTTTTCTTGAGCAATGCTACTATAGTTTCCACAATTTTTCAAGAACTATATGCTCCCAAGCATTCTGACTTCAAGAAATATTCAATGATAATGCAAAATGTATGAGAATATGATAAGCAGAGTGAATGATAATGCATAACCTATGAGAAAACGATAAGCAAAGTGAATGATAATGCAAAACCTGTGAGATTATGCTAAGCAGAGTCAATGACAATGCAAAACGTATGAGAATACGATAAGCAGAGTGAATGATAATGCAAAACCTATGAGAAAACGATAAGCAAAGTGAATGATAATGCAAAACCTGTGAGATTATGCTAAGCAGAGTCAATGATAATGCAGAATGTATGAGAATACGATAAGTAGAGTGAATGATAATGCAAAACCTATGAGAAAACGATAAGCAAAGTGAATGATAATGCAGAACCTGTGAGATTATACTAAGCAGATTCAATGATAATGTAGAACCTATGAGAATACGATATGCAAAGTCAATGTCAATGAAAATCCTATGAGAATAGGATAACCCTAAACTATGACTGTAAAATTTGCAAAATAAACCCTACCGAAACATAAATGCTAAACTATGCGTGCTATATTCTCAAAATAAACCCTACTGAAAGAGAAATGCCAAAATATGAGCGTAATATTTGCAATATAAACCCTATAGAGCAAAACCCATATAAACAACGAACATTATTACATGTAGAAAGAAGAAAACAACCAACTGCATTAATATATTTAATATAAACAGAGCGATGCTTGAACATAAGATTTATTTCCAAATATTTAGTGTGTTTATGAACACAAATAGTGCAGTGTTCATAAACACTAAACTTCAACAAAATAAATGAAATCTGCAACACCAAAAAATCAATAAAACAAAGCGAAATTGCTAACCAAACACAAACAAAAGAATAATGGCGAGCCTTAGTGAGCAAGCTCACTTGGGTCGAACACACGACGAACCCCTTTGTTGCTTGCGGTGACCTTCATGGCGGCGAGGAACCCGTTCGTTGCTTGCATGGCAAAAGTGGAGCTGCTGGTGACGTTCAGTAATTGGCGTCTACCCATCTCCATATCGGCTCATACCCAAACATGATATGGTCTCCGAGCATTGCAAGTTGTGGTGAGACGACGAAGGTTGCAGACGACGAAACGAGCAGGTATCGGCGAGCAAGTGAAGACAAAATGTTTACTTGCTAAAATGAAAGGCTGAAAACATGGCAAGAAGAGCGAGGCACTGGGAGCATTCAATGCAGTTCGACTCAGAATAAATGCGGGGTGGCGTGGAGCTTAGGAGAGGTGACAACATTTAATTCTGACAGTCGATAGAAATAAGAAGTGGCGGCAAGTGATAAATGCTCAGTAGTGGATTGTTAGAGTGGCAGATTGGGAGGAGTTGATGTGGCAAGGCTGTCACCTTCGGACGTCGAGCCACACAGGTAGTGGCACCCGAGGTGCGTCTGTATTGGTCGACGGGTCTTTTTTTCATTTTTTTTCCAAGCGTGGACAAAGTTGGACCTTCCATGTGGCAAAATATTTTAAAAAAAAATTAAAATAAAAATTTATTGTTTAATTTTCGTTTTTGTCTCATGGGTTTTTTTTAAAAATGCTCTTAGTCCACGTGGCCTACCAAATGGACCGTGCGATTTTGGGTGCTTACGTATCAACTCCTCTCCCCTAGATTTTTATAATTCTTTGTTACGAAAATTTAGAAGGATTCAAAATATATAGAAATGCACAATGATAAGGTGTTATTAAATATTTCTTATTCAATAAATAAGAATTATAGGCCAAATCTTGAAACAAGTTTTATGTAAAAGCTTGATGCCCTTGTTTAGGAAAGGAAAAAGGCAATTGACAAAAGTAGTAGATTGACCAAAAACAAAAAAAACAAAAAGCCAATGAAAATAACCCCTTTTTTCATCTCTATTTGTAGTAATGAGAAAAAAGGAACGAGAGTGGAGTGGAAGAAAATGATTTAATGACCAAAAAAAAAGAGGAACGCTTTGATATGGAGATACCGAGTAGGTTGCTTACGAATCATTACCCCGTGATGGTTGATCTCAATTGACAAATACAAGATAACGAGCTAATCACATGCAATAATTTTCACGTGTTTAACCAGAATACAATGGGTTTGGTACACGTGGAGACTTGATTTGACGATACAGAGATATCGAGTCCTTTGGTGTTTACTAATGCCATGGTCCCATATGACTACATAAAGTCGATTTTTTTGCGAGTTTTGAGTATTGATGGTTCCATATAAATTTTAAATTAAGTGTAAAGGATTTATATATATATTTTAATTTTATTATAGTGGAGCAGTTATATTTTAAGAATTGAAATTATGCTGTGAAAACTAGTAGGTTGAAGTTATGTAACAATTGTATAATGTAAAAAATGTTAGATAGTTGCATATATTTTTCTTTATTAATCCTATTCATGTAATTCATCTTATATATTCAAAATAACTTTTTAAAATAAACGGAAAAATGAATTATTCATGAGATCACCAACTCCACAAACAAGACTCATAAATTTTTGATTTGTGGTTAGTAGACAAAATATCTTAATAGTTGGATGGACGATGACCTAAGGCATGACTAATTAATAAGTTGTATCAGATTTGATAAATAGAATCTTCTACTTTTGTTTGTGTGATATGATATGTGTATTTTGGTTGTTATCGATTTTAGTTTTAAATGTGAGGTATATTTGTACCATTTTACTTGTAAGGAACAATTTCTTGGTTGGGTTGGTTTTAGTAGTATTAGAATTGATTCAAACAACCATAGCTTTCAGATAAGTGAGTAGTTTTAGAAGTGGTACTTAGTATTTACACAATCTGTAGCTACTTCTCTTAGATTTTAGAATTGTACCATGCCTTAATGCCAAACAATAATGTTTGAGGTAAGCTTTAGCTAGTTGTAAAGAGAACAAATAAGATAGTACTATCTAAGTTGCAACCGTGGTTTAAACATATTCCCCAAAGCAAAGTTAAGGGGAAAGTGTTGAGTTATTCCACTTGTGACTAAAAGTTTAAGACATGTGAATATAGAATCATGTATTGTGAAGGGTTTTCATAATTTATATGTAATGATTAATTATAGTACTCGGAACACAAAATTGATTGTGGTTTATCACTTAAAAGTTGTTAAATTTGTTTGATCTTAAAATAATTCAATTTCTTATTAAATGAAGAGAGAATCATAAATGAACAACTTAATGTTTTAAGTAATTATTTCCTTTAAACTATTCGAAATACAAATAATATTTTTTTCCTATGTAAAAGAAAGATGGCATAGTTCTTTTCAACATTTGAAAATTAGTATTTCTTTAAAGAAGAGTGCACAAAGTACAAAGAAGTGCATGGTGTGAGTATAGGATTTAAACCGTAAGAGAAAACCATACTTAAATCTTAGTCTGCACATTTTAGAGTTTGGTAGAGTTATTCCAACCTTGCAAGATACATTTGAGGTAGCAACTCATTTGAAATGTTAATTTGTCAAGATATGAAGGTGCTCTTTCATTTAGCAAAATTTATACATTGAGAATTCTTTTTTTTTTTTTTGGGGGGAATGGCTTTGGAATAGAATGTAAATCAAGTTTCAAGATTAAGTCATTTTAATTTATAGACAAATTAACATATCAAAGTGGTAAATTGTATATAAACTTTATAAGAATTCAAAATTGAAAATTTGATGTAAGATAATTTTTGGGTTTGAGCTTGATCTTGCATCATCCAAAAGATGTGTTTGATGTTCTTAGTGTGATTTTATCTTACAAGTGCTTTTTGCACTAGTAGTTTGCTTGTGCACAAGATTAAATTACACACCCATATTTTTTGTGTGTTCCTTAGTTGTGATGTCCCACACAACCTATGTTAGTTGGTGTAATGTTTCTTCTACACATCTTTATCAACAAAAAGCCTTGTGCTTCATGAGTTACTCCACACAACCTAATTTTAGTGCACATGTTAGATGTTCTAAAGGCGGTTATTTTGTCATAATGTTATGTTAGATGACATCAATTAGGTTTTTGATGTCCTATTAGTTTTGGAAGGTAAGATGGATGTTATGTTCAAATCTATCAAGGAATGATTTTTCTTATTGTAGACGACACCTTGTCGATTAGATTTGCTTTTTGCACTAGTAGTTTGCTTGTGCACAAGATTAAATTACACACCCATATTTTTTGTGTGTTCCTTAGTTGTGATGTCCCACACAACCTATGTTAGTTGGTGTAATGTTTCTTCTACACATCTTTATCAACAAAAAGCCTTGTGCTTCATGAGTTACTCCACACAACCTAATTTTAGTGCACATGTTAGATGTTCTAAAGGGGGTTATTTTGTCATAATGTTTTGTTAGATGACATCAATTAGGTTTTTTATGTCCTATTAGTTTTGGAAGGTAAGATGGATGTTATGTTCAAATCTATCAAGGAATGATTTTTCTTATTGTAGACGACACCTTGTTGATTAGATTTGCTTTTTGCACTAGTAGTTTGCTTGTGCACAAGATTAAATTACACACCCATATTATTTGTGTGTTCCTTAGTTGTGATGTCCCACACAACCTATGTTAGTTGGTGTAATGTTTCTTCTACACATCTTTATCAACAAAAAGCCTTGTGCTTCATGAGTTACTCCACACAACCTAATTTTAGTGCACATGTTAGATGTTCTAAAGGGGGTTATTTTGTCATAATGTTTTGTTAGATGACATCAATTAGGTTTTTTGATGTCCTATTAGTTTTGGAAGGTAAGATGGATGTTATGTTCAAATTTATCAAGGAATGATTTTTCTTATTGTAGACGACACCTTGTTGTTGATTGAACACTTATGAATGTGACCTTGGATTTTACATTGCAATACAAATAGTTGGTAGTACTATATAAGGAGGATGCCTTGGTCATTGAGGTGTTTAGATTATTTTCGTGAGAAAATTAGATTTTTGATAGAGCTTAGGATTGATTATATTTGTAGAGTATGTATCTCTCAAAGGGATTGATTAGTAAAGTGTGTTAGGGTTTCATATGTTGGTGCCTAGTCTACAATTTTTTAATTGTTTTCTTGTTTAATCTCCATTTTTTCTTTCTTGTTTTACTTTAGTTGTGTGTTTTGCATGCCCTTTCAATGTTTCATTTGACCCATGAATGCTATTACACTGGCTTGGTATTGGAGTAAGTCTTTTGAGTGTTAGAGGTGAGATTGCAAGTGTTTTTATTAAGCTAATCATTTGTTTGAAGTGTTTTGATATTGTAGGGTAATCAAAGATGACTCATAAAGTAAGATGAGGAGGCTCAGGAGACCAGTAATCATCTTGGGTTGTAGATTTGGTTGATGCATTAAAATCCATTCAAGCTTGGCATGAGGTCATTGAACTACATAGAGATGTGTAGTGGTAATGGAGGACATCAATGATGATAATAGAGAAGATAATGATGCATAGGGAGGTGTCATGGATGGAGGGCATGCTGAGAACATTGTAATAGAGGAAATATTTATCACCTTCTTGAAGGCTAGAAGCAAGTTGGGGTTTGATCTCCTAAGCCACTCAAGAAGCTTAAATTGAGAAAAGTTGATTGATCCAATTAATGAGTGTGAGAGGTTATCAAAGTTTGATGAAGTCGAGGGCTTGCAAAGAATCAAGCATGCCACTACAAAGTTAAAATCCATGAAGGTCACGAGACTTGATCTAAAAGAGTTATTTGTAGAAGGAGAAGTGCAAGATCTTGTAGTAGGATCAATTTTTGGCTAAACTCAAGGGGAAGCTTATGTTGACCAGCTGTGTTGGTCACATGGGAAAAAAATATTGAGAAAGTGCATCTCAATCCAAGATAAGATGTGTTTACTTATGCTTCAATTCATTGAGGATTCCTTCTAGTTATCACTCAAGGCAAAGGATAAGTTGTTTTACAAATAATTGATCATGTGCAACAATGGTACAATCAAGGATGGAATGAGCAATTAGTGTAGGAAGGCATACCTTTGTGTGTTGAAACTACCACATTGAGCGTGAAGAATGACCAAATATTTAATTTAGCTGGACAAAAATATGAGACCATGGGAAGGGTTTCATTTGGACTTGCTTTAGATTTGGGAAAGTAGGTTACCATGTTTGGGAGTGTAATGTTCCCATTTTCAGGTTCTCTAGCAGTATAGTTGTCACTAGCTTTCTAGGTCTGTGTTAGCATGTTCAGAGGGGTAATTTGATCTTACTAGTGAGCTCAGATGGTTTTAAGGAGTCATATGATACTTTTAGATGTTAAATCTGGCTTCTAGTTTTGGATCCAAGATTCTTGGAGGGATCGTCTATTTTTAGTAAGTCACCCAGTTGGGTCCCTTCATTATCTTTAATCATTGAGATTACTCCTACACAGTCAGATTTCAATTTTGATACTTTTTAGCCATTTCCACTAATTGGGTGTAATATTGAGCTATATTTAATTAATTTTACTAAGGTTGCCATCTTAATCAAAATATTTAATCAAGCACCTTAGTATTATAGCTTGTTGAAAAGAAAATGAAAATATTTAAATAATGGGATGCTTAAAAGTGATTTTCTGTGTCAGAAATGTTTTAAAAGTAAAATAAATCTTTTTGGAGTTACTTTATTTAACACTAAAGCTATAAAGTTAAAATATTTAACTTAGTGTTGTTTAAAATATTGAAGGGGTACTTTTAGGAGACATAAGAATTCATTCTAACTTTAATAAAGTATTCCCTAAACTTGGATCCCACATTGTGGAAATAAATTAAAAAGGAGGAAAAAAGCAAGTGGGGCGTGGCCTTTTGGAAAGATGATTTGAGCTCATTGGATATGCTTGGTTTGGAAATTTGGTTTTTGCTTGCTGGAGAAGTTGGTTCTTCTTCTTGGTTTGTGAGGACGAGAACCCTTACAAACAACATTCTCCATGTTATTGAAGACATAATCTGGAGAATTACTTTGTGATTTCACATAGGAATCACAACTGGGCATTAATGGAGTTTTGATTTCTTCTTCTTCTTTAGTTCTTTGAGCCTAATATTACCAGAGATTTATTGTGGTGACTGAATAAGGATATTTCAAGGATTTATTGTAGATCTTTTGCTAGTTTGAGGCTGGTTGTACTAGCTCATTGTTGGTTGTACATGCTTGGTACGCTGTTGGATTCCAGTCGTTGGTTGACTAGGGTTTTGGAAGGGATTTACTTGTTGGTTGGGGTTGCCCTAGGTTGGAGATTGTAGAGTTTTCTTTGCATTGTCTTTGGAGGAGGGTTTTGAAGAGTGGTGTCCCATTTTGGAGTTACCAATTTGTTGGTTGTAGCTCCAACACATCGTCAAAGTTCCTAAATTTTTTTGGGTATGTTGGATTTGGATATTTTATGACATTTTATGATCCCGGTCACCTTTGTAATTGAGTAAAATTGTATTTCCTAATCATAATACAAATTTGGAATTTTCTGCTCATTGTAACTATGAAAATTGTAAAATTTCCAAGTTGTTTCATTGCCGCAATCTATTTAATTTTTGTCGATTATTGTAAAGAATTATCATCTACATATTACTATTGAAAGAACATCAATACACTAGGGGGTGAATCAATGTGCAATTTTTTACCAAATTAAATCAATAGACAAGTAATAAGATCACACATAAACATCACACACATTAGAAGTCACCAAAATACGTGGAAAACCCAATGTGGGAAAAACCACAATGAGAATAGTTGCTAGGATCTACTGTCCTAATCTAGCCTCACAATAAAAGATATTACATATGTTTTATAATTACCAACTTACAAGTACATTGACACCGAAGATAATGTTTTGAGGCATCAACCTCTAGGTACACTGCACACTTAAGATAATATTTTGAGGCACCAACCTCAAGGTACATTGCACACCTAATTGAGCACCAACTCAATCTTTCTGAGGCACCAACCTTTACAATATTACAAATTCATATATGCTGATACTAGTTCTTCTTCAACCTAATAATGCACTATTTCAATTCATAACTTGGACTCTCTTCCTCTACTCAACACTTCTCTCAATTCATTATCCCTTCATTATCTGTCATCACCTTACACTAGATTTTGTTATGCTTTTTTAATCTTTTCTTAACTGACTAACCTCATTTTCCTTGAGCCATGAAGCACTGCCATAATTCACCGTATTTACTATTTTTAACATACATAAAACCCTAGATTTGATACACATTCAATGCCATTACCTGCATGATTGAACTGTAAATGATTTTATAGCTGTTAATGCCTTAATGTTGACAACCACAAACCTCATTTACCAAATAAAATATAGCTTGAGTTATTGTAGCGAATTAGATTCATTCTCTATGTTGGTTTTTATCATTTTGCACCGTTTGCACTATGTTTTACCACCTAGCTATTAAAAGAATCAAATCTTCAAATACTAGCCATAGATCTTGAAGCATCACACCATGATCTGATGATCATCATTCAATCACCTCAACTTTAATCTGAGCTATGCCATCATGGAAATGCATCGACATATCGTGTTCATGTAGAGCCAAAACGGGGACCCATCATCCTTTTCATGAAATAGTGGAAATGCACCAACTGTTCTGCAGACATCATGTTGGACACATGGTGTTTTACACATACTTTTTTCTTAGCGCATTTTCACTTTACACTTGAAGAATGATATTCACAATGTATATGAGCTATGTGATGCAATGACTGACTACCACTTGTCATCATATCGTGTCATCACAAACTCAACTGTGTGATCTTTCAATGCATGTCATTGATCTTCATCGTATTAGCCTTCACTATGTTGTCATCACCAAGGACATGTGTAAGCATACCACAATTCTACGAGAAAAAGATTGGGGCCTACCATAGGTCTTGTGGACGTGTGAAAGCCATCTAATCTACTCGACAAGATCTTGACCGTATAACATACTTAGGAAAATATTAAAGTCTTTAAGCACTCTACCGAACCAGTAAGCACTAGGATGAAGGGGCTTGTTACTCGATGAACCTCAAGGCTTAAGTTATGATTTAAACGACCAATTACTACTCGTTTCAAGTCAACACAAAATAAGAAATTCCTATTAATGTCATGACTAAAATCCTTAGGTTGTAGTGTAGGAAATTGTATACCTTTATAATTTCACATTATCGTTGGGTCCCTTAATTTATTGGACTTAATTAATCTCCTAATTTTCCAAATTATGCATTCCAAAGCCTTATTTTTACCATTTTTGAAAAGGAGAACTGACATTTAATAATTAAATTACCATGGAATATGTGTGTCCTGAAATTATAGGCCAAGACCCATTTTCCCATGGGCGAATGGGTCCCCTTTAAATGCCAAGAGCCATTTTAAAATATGTTGTTGGTGGCATTTTAATGATTCAAATTCAACTTGCAATTTTTGGCTTTTGGAAACACCTATAAATACATATTCTTTTGATCATTTGCAATCTAAGAAACATTCTAACACACATTATCAAGACTTCATGAGAGAAAATATTATTGTCAAGAGCATTGAAGAGTAGATTTATCAATCATTTATTGTAGCAACCAAAATCCTAACAACATGTTCAAGTTTATGTGTGTTCATGTCATCTTGTGAAGGCTAATATGCATTGTTGATCCTAAAACATCCAAGCATTTCAAGTATCCAAATCCATCACGCAAAGCAAGATCAAGTTCCTTAGGGTGATGTTTTTGTCTTCAATCTTCTAAGGGAAGCCATTGAAGGGTGTGAGTTCTAGCAAGCAAGTGTTCATTCATCATTTCCTTCTCATTTATCATTATCTTTCTATTAAGGTTTAATTACCAAAATTGGGGTTTGACCAAGGCAAAGCCCCATAAAAATAAAACAATTTTTCCATATTTGTGTATGTGCATATCATAGGTTGAAGAAGGATTGAAGAGATCTTGAAGATAAATTTTACATTGTTGCACAAGTTGTCATGATTGTTTTTAAGACATAGAAACTAAGTTGCAAAATTTATTTCCGACTTTCTGACAAAGGGACCTATGTCAAATAGAAGCCAAGATCCAACATCTGAGGACTGCCAAAAGTTATTTTGGAGCCCTAGACCAAGACCCATTCACCCAGGGGAAAATGAGTCCCTTTTCAGCTCTCAAAACATTTTTTTGGTGATAGGTACATGTGTTAAGACCCTTCTCAGATCTACCTACAAACTATTATTTTTGTTTTTTTACATTCAAGAATATGCATTTTAGGTATTAAGTCTTGTCATTCATTTTAGTTTGAGTGATTTAAATCATTTTAGTTTGGTTTTAGATCTATCCTATTGACTTAAGGACTGCAATCCAAGTTTGATTGACTCACTATTGAGGTTGAAATTCAATCTTTACACCTTGTGATCTCTTTCCTAATTAAATCCATGGGAAAAGGCACCCATTAAGACCCCTAAGGTTTTATAATCACATATAAAACCTTTGAGGGCCCCCTTTCCCTTCTTTTCATTTTGGTGAACCCAACATTCTTACATCATACTTTTTTGACATGGAGATCCTTAAAACCCTAGATCTAGATTTTGTATCATCTTGTTTTGCATTTCATTTAGGGTTACATATTGCATGTTTGCATCATTTAAAATCATAAAAATCTGAAAATATTGCATACATTTTGCATAATAGCTTCCATTATGGTGTGTTTCAGTCATTTAGATTAGAATTACATTCAAAATTGCTTTCAAAAAATTGTCATACAAATCACATTTACATTTAATAAAAAAATCTAGAAAAACTATCACTAAAGAATCTATTTGTACTTATGAATAATGAGCTTAAATATCAAGTCAAAAACTCATATTTTAATTTTTCAAAACCCTATGCAAAGACTCATTCACAATTGTGCAAACCTATCCTTGTACAGGGGATTTTGCAAAATTTTATGCATATATTTGTCTTTATCTACTTCATTTTCCTGTACTTGTAGATCTCTATTTCAGTTTCAAAAATTATATTTTTTTGTAGATGCTTACATTTAGTTCAGTTGGTGAAAGAAAGTACATTGTTTAAGATCAAAAATTGGCATTCAAAAGTAATCATTTTCAAGTTTTTGCATCTTATAATAAGTCAATTATCATATTTTAGATCTAGAAGTTGTATCAAAAAATCTATTTATTTGACATTTAAAGAAAAACTTTATCATGGACATGTATTTTGGTAAACTACGAATATCCTTAAAATCTTTGGTTGATGTTTCAATTTGTGTGTTTGGTGATGATCCTAATACAATTGAAAACATTCATGAGTCTTCACCTCTTAATGAATGTCCTCATGAGATGGATACTTTTGGCCAAGATGAAGATAACATGAAAGACTTCATACAAAATTTCTTGTGTAACCTTGAGAACAATGTATCCTTCTATCCCTCCATGCAACAATCAACACCTCCTATTATTCCACCACTTGACATGTTCAACCTTTTACATCCTAAAATTGAATCACAAAGCAAACCTCAACCACCAACCATGAAGGAACTTATTCACAATGACAACATTGATAATCTTCTATCCTATGCCCATAAAGTTACCCATACACCTATCAACTTAGAAGAGAGTTATGGTCAAGGCTTTAGAATTTTAAGCAAACAAGGATGTGACATAATGAATGAGCATGGAATCCATCAATGCTAGAACAAAAATCATCGAAAGATACCAAGGGATTGGGATATCAATATCCTCCCCCTCCACATTAGCCACTTTCCCAATCAAGTAAGAAACCAAAGCCCTATAAACTTAAGAAGCTACCTTTTTTACATACTTAGATAAACTTCTCCATCTAGGACTGATTACATTGCCACCTATCCAAGAAAAAATAAAATGGAAATAGTACAAATATGTCTTACTATACATATCATCAAACTCTTGGGCATGTCACTAATGAGTGTCATGCTTGAAAGAATGTTTTAGATGAATTTGATATTATCAATATAATTGGCTAGCATGCACACACTTTGATCCTTTCCATGTGATAGTTGTAGAATCTTAGCATTCTCACCATTACATGTATTACACTTTATGTAACTCATTTTTCCATATTGCAAGGAGCATCATATCATCATTTATCTAGGCTCATTCTTATCCCACATTTGGGGGGCAATGGGTTAGGTAGCCTTGTCCTAGTATGACACTTGTTGTAGTCCCTTTGGCTAGTTATCCGCCTTCCATATATGATGAGCAAGATTAGGATGTAGATGACCTACTTTAGGTTGGCTTGCATGTGACATACTTTATTTATTTTATTTATATGTTCTTTGTGATTGCATGTATCTAATGTGATCCCCTGTATCATGTTGCTTGGTGTGTCTTTATGTTTATGAGCTTTCTTTGGATGACCCTTGTTACTTCGTTGGTGCAAGGATACAAAGGAAGCGAATATGCCATTACATTATTCTATTTGTCATAAACATTATCTTTCTTTTTGTCTTGTGTTTTCCTTTTGGGAATGATGCAAGGAATTGAGACATCTAGGTCTCTTCCATGTTGACCCAAAATATTTTATTTTCTTTCACTCTCTACGTGTCATTCTTCCTTTGTGTCTATTTTTCTATGAGTATTTGGGGAATGGTGATGGTTTTGGGCTCTATTATATCACTGTAGCAAATACATACACTAACCCTGCATCCATAGATCCCTTATGTGTTATATTTTTATATTGTATGTGGGGGAAACCCTTTTTAATGACACAACTTTATTTGGAAACATATTATTGGCATAGGGTTTTCCAAATAAGATGTCATTGCCCTTTTATCAATTGGAATTTATCATTCTCTACTTTAAAGTAATTTCTCACAACATGGTGTTTAGCAATTCCTTTAAATTGGGGGCATACATTGGCATTATTTCATTTTGGCATTTGTACCTCCAAATGTGAGTTCCATTTTTCAGTTTAAAATTTTTCTTTACTTTTATTCACAAGGAGTTGGACTTAGTGTAGCATTGACATATCAAATTGATCATTTTGTGGCACCTTATCAAAGTTATCAGGGATTTTAACTTTTGGAATGGTTGACTTATGTGTATACAATTTTGTGATGACTTTACCCATCTACCACCTTTTTATGGGTACACCCCTTGTAGAACTAGTGTGTTTCTCGTCTTTTTGTCTTTGGGGCTCACCTAGTGTATTACCAGACTGCACTAGACCTTGTGAGAATTTTTTTTTGACAAATAACTTAGGCTTGATCCATTCTTGGTGGACAAACAACCAAGGCTTGATGCATCCTTTCCTTTTTTGCATTGGCTTTGACATTGTATGCTCGTGTATCTTATTTTACTGCACATATCTTACATGAATGTGTGTCCATTATGCTTATGTTGGTTTTCCATGGGATGTTGGATCTTGGGGCTTGATCATCCTCCTTGATCTTTGTCATCCTATCACATTAACATTTGTGCACTTGGACCCCTCTTGACACATATTTGTCTACTTTAGTGAGAGTTTGAGTGTAAGTTCATAATCTCACTAAAGTGGGGTATAAATGTAGTGTAGGAAATTATATACCTTTAAAATTTTACATTATTTTTGGGTCCATTAATTTATTGGACTTAACTGAGCTCCTAATTTTCCAAATTATGCATTCCAAAGCCTTATTATTATCATTTTATGAAAGAAGAACCAACATTTAATAAATAAATTTAATAACTAAATCACCATGGAATATGTGTGTCCTAGACTTATAGGCCAAGGCCCTTTCACCCATGGGTGAATGGGTCCCCTTTAAGTGCCAAGACTCATTTTAAAATATGTTTTTGGCTGATTTTAATGATTCAAATTCAACTTGCAATTCTCAACTTTTAGAATCTATTTTTTGAGAAATTAGATAAACACCTATAAATATAGTCTTTTGATCATTGGAAATATAAGAAACATTCTAACATACATTATCAAGACTTCATGAGATAAAATATTATTGTCAAGAGCATTCAAGAGAAAATTCATAAATCATTTGTTGCGACAATCAAGATTATGAAATCATGTTCACGTTTATGTGTGTTCATGTCATCTTGTGAAGGTTAATATGCATTGTTGATCCTAAAGCATCCAAGCATTTCAAGTATCCAAATCCATTAAGAAAAGCAAGATCAAGTTCCTTGGAGTGATGTTTTTGTCTTCAATCCTCTAAGGGAAGCCATTGAAGGTGGCGAGTTGTAGCAAGCAACTGTTCATTCATCATTTCCTTCTTCATTTTCATTATATTTCTATTAAGGTTTAATTACCAAACTTGGGGTTTGACCAAGGCAAACCCCCATATAGAAGAAATATTTTCTCTCTCTTTGTGTATGTGCAAATTACAGGTTGAAGGATTGAAGAGATCTTGAAGAGCAATTTTACATTGTTGCACAAGTTTTCATCATTGTTGTCAAGCCAGATAAACTAAGTTATATAATTTATTTTTGACTTTCCGACAGTGGGACCTATGTCAAACAAAAGCCAAGACCCAACATCAAAGGACTGACAAAAGTTATTTTGGAGCTCTAGACTGAGACCCATTCACTAGGCATGAATGAGTCCCTTTGTAGCTCTCAAAATGAATTTTTGTTGACAACTACACATGTTTATATCCTTATTAGATCTACCTACAAACTGTTATTTTTATTTTTGTACATTCAAGAATCTGCATATGAGGTATTAGGTCTTGTCATTCATTTAGTTTGAGTGCTTTAATATATTTTAGTTTGGTTTTAGATCTATCTTATTGTCCTAAGGACTAAGATCTACGTCTGATTGACTCACCATTGAGGTTGAAAGTCAATATTTACACCTTGTGATCTCTTTGCTAATGAAATCCATGGGAAAAGGCACCTATTAAGACCCCAAAGGTTTTATAATCACATATAAAACCTTTGAGGATCCCTTTTCTCTTCATTTCAAGGTTTTACTGAGAAACCCTAGTAATGGCTGAGAGAAAGGTTAATTCAATCATGAGCTCACTACTTATTATCTAGACTTGTAGATCATACTTCTAAAAATTGATCTAAAAACCCATATCATATCTAACATTTTTTTTTCTCTACAATACTCCAAAAAAAGTCTCTAGAAAAGCATGCCAACTTTTCATGACAATATTGTAACTTTTAATGCAATATTGTAGCTTTGAAAAACATGATTTTATCTATTGAACACCCAAAATATTGAGGGGGGCGAAGGTGAATCGGTATTCCTTCAAACCAATTAAACATAAGCCATCCAATTATCAGAATAAATATAACTATAATGATGAATGAAAGCATGAAAATATCCACAAAATCACATGACACATGAACACCAGTATTTTTACGTGGAAAACCCAAAAAGGGAAAGACCATAGTGAGGGTTAGCTCACAACATATTTTATCTAGATATAGTATATTAAAAAAAGGCTCACTACCAGATGGACTCACTATCCAAGTGAATCCATTTCCCACAAAAAAAAAAGGAACAAATAAGGGGTGGCTCTACAACTTATTTGATCTTAGAAAATAGTATCTATCATATGTTGGATTACAGTTCCAATGAGGTACAAAATGATCTTTACCCTGATCTGAATCAATATTCTGCTCTATTCACAATCTTCTCAATTTTGTATCTTTCAACACTCGCATACAATCTTCTATCTCTTCATCATCCTATGCTTCTCATATCTTTCACACCAAATCTTTGAAGTTAATGTCCTATATATATCCATATCAATTGTAACTTCAATTAGGTCAGCCTAATAAGAAGTAACACACAAAATTAAGCATGTCGTCCTCAAAACATTATGTCCATATCTCACATCATAATTCAAAATTCAATTTACATAAAGATAGGTTGGCATGGACCTAATATAAATCCCACATAAGATAAAGTTACTTGTTTGTCCTCCATAAAAAATCAAACGTGTTAGGTCAACCAAAAAATAGACCTAAACACAAAACCTTCATGTGTACATGCAATTCGCCATATGTGCGACCTCAAAGCTCGATCTTGCTTTGAATTCCCATTCAACAAATAACTAATATCTTATCCTAACATCATAGAACAAAATAGTTATCCACGAAGTAATGTGGAATCTCCCACACTTGATACATTATACAAGGAGTGACTATAAAATATAGGGTTGAACTCTTTCATCCATATCTTTCAGAATAATTCATAAAATGTCATCAAATATTGAATGTAGCTACACCTGATGATCTCAAAACTTCAATTAGAATCACAGAGTGATATATCAACTTGTGGTGGATTGCAAACCCAAAAATTGATGCATTGAACCACAAAACTGTCAAAGGAAATACTTAGTCAATTTCCTATACAACCATATATTTTGAACCAACTTGCTCTATACATATGTCATCAAAAATACTTCCAAGTTATGCTAGAATGATCATAACAATGTTAAAATCAATGACAACACTGGATCATGCAATATATGCACCTCATGCTCATATTTCCAAACTGCATTATCAATGAAATACTTCCAACTTCCAACAATCCCCCCCTTTGTCATTGATGGCAACATGTGCTCAAAAAAAATTTTCTCTCCCCCTTTTTCTCTTTCTCCCTTTTTCATTTTTTTCCAATATCTCTACAATATCTATTCTCTCCCCCTTTGACATCAATGAAAATGATGTACACAAACTTTTTATACTCCCCCTTAGATATATATGTGAATAAGGATAGTTGAAAGAGTGTACTAACTCCCCCTCAGGGAATTAACCAAAAAGAAGCTTCTATATCTTCATTTATGCAAAAAAAATGATTCTAAAAATTTAGAAGATGCATAAGAGTGGGACAATGTCAACCTAAGGATGTTGACCCTTGGAGCCTCTACAATATGTCTTTCCAATTAGATCTACCTTCTTCCCAAAGCTTCTTTGTTGCTACTAGTGTCCTATATTGTGATTCAAGCTTTACCAAGATTTCCTTTCCTTCTTTCGAAGTACTAGGAGTAAGATTTTATATTGAAGTTTTGTCAGTATTTACAAGGGCGCTTGAGACAGGTATGCACTTTATCTTCACCAAGTCCCTTAACTTCTCAATTTTTTTGATTAATTCATCTTTTTGAATCTACAAAGTAATTTACTCTTCTTTTAAGATCACCAAAGCATTCCAGGTCTGATCATCTCTATCTTGCACAAGGTCATAATTGTTTGATGCACTTTTGATTTGTGTCTCAATTGTGTTCATAGCATCCTTTATACTTTGAGTGGAATTAGGCCACTTCATGCAAAAAAATAAATTCCTTGCTTCATCTTCACAAGCTTGAACATCCTTCAAGCTCTCTTCTACTTTGTTGTGTGTAGTTGTACACCTCTTTGTAATATTCAACAAACTCTTTTCTGCTAGCCATTCTCCAAATTCTTTTCCAACTTGTTCTTCCAATCCAGAGATGTATTCTTTGAAGTTTGTTTTAGTAGCTTCACCCATTGATCTATTAGTCTCATTCTCATGTTGAGCATCATCTATATGCATATGTCCTTCCATGTCTTTTTTGGATGTCATAGTGGTGCCAATTTACTTTTTCCTTTTGCCCTTCTACTTAACTCTCCTAGTGGTCCTCTTTGCTTCAACACTAATGATAGGAGCTTCTTTAGGGGAATTATTCTCCCTTACCAAAGGTTTGTCTATGGATATCCTCTTCATACTACTTGTAGGTAAAGATGTAGTAACTGATCTTCTAGAAATGTTTAAGGCCTCTTCTATATGCATATCAGTTCTAACACTTTCTATAGCTGCCCTAAATCTATCTCTTGAGATGCCAAAATCTTTGGCATATGATTATACTTTAGGTTTCATCTCTCTATTAATCCGTAATTTCTTGAATATTTGTTGGACTTCTATTATCTTTTCTCTGGAACTTCCAAATCTTGGCCTGCTAGGGTCTTTAGGATTGTTGAGCAGTACTTTTGCATAGCCGATGGCTACATCTATTATTTCATAACCAAGCTCTGGAACCCAAGTGGTTCTTGGTTCAATTTCTTTCATAATGCAAAAATCAATGGATACCAAGAAGGTAATGTCACTCATATATTTCCTTACAACATCTCTTGGAATTCTCTGTCTCATATTCATTTTTCTTTGAAATAATACAAATAAAGTTGTAAGAGCATCAATTTGAGCCTCTATATCTCTAATATTACTCAAGTGTTATTTTATTTGATGAGCAACAATCTTTTCATTTGGCCAATTGACTTTCCCAACTCTCAGAACTTCATTCATAAAGTAGAAAACTATGCATATCACTAATGTGCCATATCTAAATACCTGCTTTTTCTTCTTGATTTAATTCAAATTCTCCAACAATTATTGTTGGAGAAACTCATAAATTTCATACTCAACATTATTCTCAATCTTATCCAAATCCACTTGAATTCCAATGGTAGAGACCAAATTGTCTCCATAAATCAAATGTCCAATCACCATAGCTGCATATTGAACTATCGGATTTCTGATAGGGTTTAATGCAACACCTGTTTGCAACATTATGTCTTTATTCTTGGTGGATTTCCTTACTGGAATTAGTTTGATGGACCATAACCCAATGATTTGACATTAGCATTGATCACATGATTATATTTTTTGAGGAGATGGTTGCTCTTGTTCAAATAGATGATGACAATAATTGAAGGATGGTCCTTGGACCATATTTTAATGGAGCTTTCTCACATGAAGGTAATGGAGTTAACATAGTTTTGGTGTCTCCATGTGGTGAGAGACATAATTTTTCTTTCAGATCATCCTTCCAATGCACAAATAATTCTATTGAGTATGAAGCCTTATTGTTAGGGTTGAATATCGCTCATAAATATTGAGCAAGTTGCATGAAGATCCATGGTGATTATGAGCTTGTTGTACAAAAAATAAAGGGTGTATATGCAACCAAGGATAAAAAATTAGAATGTAAATAAATGTTGTTTGGGACAACATGGAGTTGTATGATACCATTGGCATTGAATGACTAGATAGAAGAAAAAATATTGAGACTGATACTCTTGATATTGCAACATCAAAATGATTTAAATGAGAATCTTTCTTTGTTGCAATAGAGTGTTAAATTCATGGTGAGGCCTACCATACCAAAAAACATTTAAATTTGAAAAGTATTTGATGAAAATAAGCATATTTATAGTTTCTTAAAAAATATGGATGAGTTTGATAGACAACTCATTGATTGGTAACCAATGATTGAGATGGAAAATGGAAAGGAAACCTTGATTGGGAATGAGATAGTGTAGTTCAAAATAAACACTATTCCCAAGGGATTGGTTGCATTAGAGAAAATGTTTGACGGTGGAGACCGTTACAAGAACAAGATAAGCCAAATCATGAAGATGGCATTGAAGGAATAAGTTTGGGTACAAACTAAAATCTTAAGATGGTTTACATTGGTAAGAGACTTAAACCCATGAAAATAAAATGCTAATATCTTTGTTTTACATAAAATTAATAAATGATTTACATAGTCATATGATGAGTTAAATGCATATAGGGAGGATTTATTTCAGCATATTATCCCTCTCTAACTTTATGCAAAACCATTTAGGAAAAATAAAAGGCCTATTAGTCCTACATTGACTTCCCATATGCAAAAATAAGTGATGAAGACAAAGAATCTAGAATCATTAAGGTTGTCAAACATTTTGAATGGTTGAAAAATATTGTCCAGTAAGAAAGAATAATAGGGAAATAAGATTGGATGGGTTTTTAGCTTAAAACCAAGTGGTTGAAAATGAATTAGAGAAGCACAAGATGACATTCATAATCCTTGGGGTACATATGTACATGTAAGGATGTCAAATTTTGGATTGAAAAATGTAGGTTCAATTTTTTTTAGAGAAATGGATGCAGATTTTGATAGTCTTATTGACTAGATCATGGTTGTATACCAAGATGACCTAATTTCATTATTTAAGGAGAGAGGTGAGCATTGCAAACACATCAAATTAATTTTTGAAATATTTCTAGAATTTGGGATCTCTTTAAATCCAAAGGGATGCAAGTTTGACATTGAGGAAGGTAAACTTTTGGGATACATTGTGTTGAAGGAAGGAGTGAGGATAGAACCTAAACAAGTCAAGGATATTATCATCATTCCTCAAACAAAATCTATGAAATGAATCATTCCTTCTTTAGGAAGATCAACTTTGTTAGGAGGTTTGTTCCTAACTTTCTAGAGAAGACCAAATTCATATCAAATATGCTCAATAAGGGGCAAGCAATAAAATGGACTAAAGAACCAATTGAAGAATTTAGGGACATGAAACAAGAAATGTATGAGGCCTGTATATTTGTAAGCCCAAATTACTCTAATCCTCTTCAATCATTCTATTTTTCTTCATTTTATATAATTGTTATGTTATTACAAAAGAACATAGATGGATATGAGAATCTTGTAGCATTCTATATAAAATCATTACATGTGTTTGAACCAAATTATTCAATAATGAAAAAGAATACTTATTCTTTAGTTAGGGATATAAAGAATTTCAAATTATATATAGTGGGTGCAAAAAATATTTCATATGTGCCACACTCAATTGTGAAAGATATTTTCATGCAACAAGAAGCATCAAGTAAGAGGTGCATGTGGATAAATAAAATTCAAGAATATGATATGGATATTCAAACCACTAAGCTTGTAAGGGGTCAATTTTTGGATAAGTTGATGGTTAATTCTAACTTGGAAGAATCAGAAGTAAATGAAGTAAGTGATGGTGTTGTTACTGAGTGTTCTCTAGGTGATGAACCATGGTATAAATATATTATATTTTAATTAATAAGTAAAAATTTCCCACCTTCTATGAATGATGTACATAAAGTAGCACCCTTAAGTTACAATAAAAAAGATATGTGTTGATCTGATGAAGATGGATCAACATGCTTTGATACAACTGATGAAGAGAGGGGCAACACAAATCCCTCTCACAAACTCACAAATTCATACAACAAAGATTGAAAGAAAAATCAACAACTATATTGCAATATTGTATTCCAAACTTGTTTAAATGATTACAATATTCAATAAATTTGAATTTATATCAAATAATACAAACCTAAGGACTGATGAACAACAAATAAAAATGGTTTCCAATCTGATTTACAACATAAAAATATTAAACAACAACAAAAAAATCCTTTCTCCTTTAAATGGAACTTAAATTTTCACTCTCCAACCTTCACGGGAGCAGACGGAGAAACTTGAATGAAAATTCACTAGGCTGACACGTTTCACCATTAAGATCATCCATAGATCTATCGTCACTCTCTCTGATATCATCAAGGGGGAGGTGGACAAGAAGACTGAGGGTGAGGGTCCTAATTGGGTCAGGGATGATGTTTTAAATCTCCTCATTCAAAAATGGAAAGGTGTTGCCAATTAATGGGTTGGTCTGTGTGTCTCTGTTGGGTCTTTGTTGTCTGTGTGATGTGTCTGTTATCTTTTTGGTTTTTTGTTGTTTTTGGTCTAGGCTCTATAATGTACTATTGATCTTGTTCTCTTTTTGGCCCTTTGGGTTTGTCGTGTAATGGGTACTGCACCTAGTAAATGTAGCTTATCTAATAAAAAACAATTGGATCTTGCAATCTTCAGTATGCAACTATTCCAACCTTCAACAAGTGGATCTTGTCTTGATTTTCTATCAAAAAGACCTTCAAAACCTACAACACAATGGTTCAAATCTTCTCATGGAGAAGATTCTATTCCTCTCTTCTTGTTCCAAAAATCTGGAATGAAATGGTTACATGCATATTCTCTAGCATCACCTATAACCTCTAAAACTAAGCTTTAAAACCCCAACCTACAAGTTTTACACACCCAACTTGGGGAGAGCTATCAAAAATACATTCCAAAAACTTGAATAATACCAAAAATGCCTCATTGAATCCACTCCCACCAAAATTGCCAAAATGGGAGTCCATTCCTCAAATTTAGGGCACTTTCCAAAGTAATTACCAACTCACCTTGGGTGCCACCTTTGCATGCATACATTAAGGAATTTTTTAAATACATCATTAAAACTTATAACTCCCTCCAAATCCAACACCCAAGTCCATTTTCGCTATTTTTATAATTTAACAATTTTCCAAAATTCCCTCCTAAATTATCTCCACTCCCAAAATTTACAACAAAATAATAAAAGACAATTATTTAATATGTATTTTAGTCTAACCTTGAAAATTAACCTATTAAATAAATCACATACCAAACCTTAGGAAAATAAATTAAAATATTATTTTTGGTTGATGCAAGATTGTTGATCAACCATAGATGCTCTTGCAATTAGACAATTGAGGTAGGAAACAATTTGTGAATATGGATTCATAAAATGAAGTTGAGTGGTAGTATCGACCTTTCAAATTACAATCAATCCTCAACAAACTCCATCATTGAATTCGGTACTGCCAATGAGTTCTTATTTCTCCTCTTCCAACACATAGCCGAAACGAGCTTCCTTCTCTAACAACTCTACTCTTCACTGAACCTCTTGAATGTGGAATCAATTCCACCATAAACTGGCCACCTCATCCAAGTGTATATCACACTCTCCTATGATATTGTGGGATTCAACCCACCATAGTCTATCCACCTTGACCAATTTTCACTTACACTAAGCTCTGCAATACCACACAAACCCTTCTCTGCATACCATACATCACTAGAAAAATCTTCTTGAACTAATGCATCCATAACTTACAAATAATCATCATTCTCAAATTTAATAAAATATGATTTATTATTCTATTTTTCTGCAACCTCATCACACTCACATCCTTCTTTAGAATAATATTTATAAAAATTAAAATTCACCTTGTTTCCATTCACTACTACAACTTCAACCTTGTCTTCAACACGATCTGTCACTATTTTTATGCCTTTAGAAAGACATATTACTGCTACAAATTGATCTTCCACATTCAAAAAAAATTAGAACAATAATCCTAAGATTCATCATTCATATTCTCTAACAAATAATTAGGATCTCTAACCAAGGAATCTTCATCTTCAATACTTCAAACAAATAATCATTGGAAAACTCCTCTTTTACCTTCACATCTTATTCATTAATTTCAACCTTCTCAAATTGATTCATTGTCGTAATTATTTCTTCACTGTCACTTGTTATATCATTCAAACACAAATCATATTTGGTTTTATCCTCATCAAAATATGTTATTCCTATTTTCCTTACTATTGCAACAAAATTTTCAGACTCCTCATATCTATCCATCCCATTCATATCATTCACACACAAGCTAGAATCATCAATGAACTCACAAAATGCAAGTTTTACCTTTTCTTTAACTACTGCAACTTGGTTTTCCTCTTCTTGAATTTCCTCCTTTTCTCTCAACTCTTTTGTTTCCGCACCTTCTTTTTTCCTATCAAACTCTGAGCGACACTTTTCTCTTCCTTCTCACTCTCTTTCTCTATGCCTTCCTCAAAGCATACTTCTGCAAGATTTTCTCCTTCTTGTTTGGCTGCATACACAAATATAACAAACATTTTTCCTTTATTCTTTGGAATTTTGTCAAACACTTGCCACACACTCTCGATCTTCAACCTCTTGGGTATAGACTACCTCATGCTTGGTGATATGTCTACACAATCTAATCCTCTAACTTCATTCTCCACCTACAGGTCCTAGTACAAACTATTTCACATTGGTGCTTCTACTTGTACACTTAGGAACTCTCTCTTTGATACCATTGATGAAGAGGGATCAACATGCTTTGATACCACTGATGAAGAGAGAGGTCAAAACAAATCCCTCTCTCACAAACTCACAAATTCACACAACAAATATTGAAAGCAAAATCAACAACTATATTGCAATATTGTATTCCAAACTTGTTCAAATGATTACAATCTTCAAAAAAACTAATTTTATATCAGATAATACAAACCCAAGGACTGATGAATAACAAATAAAAATGGTTTCCAATCTATTTTATAAAAAAAGATATTAAACAACAAAACAATCATTTCTTCTTCAAATTCAACTTAAATGTGCACTCTCCCACTTGCAATATTCAATATGCAACTATTCCAACCTTCAAAAATTAAATCTTGTCTTTATTTTATGTCATCAATACCTTCAAAACAATGGTTCATATCTACTCATGGAGAAGATGCTATGCCTCTCTTCTTGCTCCCAAAATTTGGAATGAAATGGTTACATGAACATTCTCTAGAATAACCTATAACCTCCAAAACCAAGCTTAAAAACCCCAACTTGCAAGATTTCCATGGCCAACTTGGGGAGAGCTATCAAAAATATAGGCCAAAAACTTGAATAGTACCAAAAATTCCTCACTTAATCCACTCCCACCAAAATTGCAAAATGGGAGTCCACTCCTCAAATTTAGGGCACTTTCCAAAGTAACTCCTACCAACTCACCTTGGGCACCCACCTTTGAATGCATCAATTAATGAAGTTTTTAAATGCATCATTCAAAATGATAACTCCCTCCAAATCCCACACTCGAGTCCATTTTTTCTAATTTTTGAAATTGACAATTTCCCAAAAATTCCCTCCGAAATTATCTCCTCCCATAATTTGTAAAAAAATAATAAAAGGAAATTATTTAATATGTATTTTAGTCTATCCTTGCAAATTAATCTATTAAATAAATCACCTACCAAACCATAGGAAAATAAATTAAAATATTGTTTTTGGTTGATGTAAGATTGTTGGTCAACCACGAATGCTCTTGCATCATAATCCAAGGTGATATAATGTGGAGGAATCATGAAGGATTTTCATCAAATTTTTGAACAAGCAAGATGATGAAGTGATGAGTGTCACTATGGTGTATGTGGTGGACACTTTAAGGCCAAGACCACTGCACAAAAAATTTTGAGAGCTATATTTTGGTGGCCAAATTTATTCAAGGATGTTGTACAAATGATCATAAAATGTGATTCTTGGAAAAGTTGAAGTTGGTGCACTTCCTTTGTTACCTTCATCTATTGAGACATCATTTTAGTAGTGGGGAATTCACTTCATTGGAGAATACAAGAGAAATCCAATAATGTATTTAAGTGGATTTAGTCATCACAACTTCTCTAATTGGGTTGAGGTTGTTTCAACTCACAATGCCACATCCAAGGTGGTGATAAACTTTCCAATCAACATCTAACTAGTTTTAGGGTTCCAAACAAAATTATTGTTAATAATGCTATGTGTTTCAAGTCAAATAATATGCAATATATGTCTACTAAGTTTTCTTTTGACTTGGTACATTCTTCCCCTTATCATCAATAGAGTAATGTAAAAGCTATGTCCAACCACAACATTTTGAATATAACGAATACTGAGAGGGGGTGAATTAGTATTCTATTGGAAAAATTAATTATTAACCATCCAATTATCAATCCACATCTAAATGAAATAGTGAACCAAAAAATAAAAAAGATCATAACACATTGACACTAGGATTTTTACGTGGAAAACCCAAAATGGGAAAAACCATGGTGAGGATTAGCTCACAATATATTATAACTGGTTATAAGATATTACATGACTCATTGCTAGGACACACTATCCTTTAAAAGGATCACAACCTAAATAAAAAATGTGGCTTGATGCCAAGATACAAAAGATGTGGCTCACTGCCAAAATGAACTAAAGAAGTGCACCTACAAAGTGCTGAAAGCAATTCTGATTATACTCTGAAAATATCAAAACTCTACTTCGGTTGCTAGTATACAAACACTATCAGTAACTTTGCACTATTACACTTGCTACATTACTTGCATATCATCTCTTCTTGTTTCATCACTTTGACCATCATAAATATAAACACATGCATAACTACCTTTATCAATTAGGTCGACCTAATTGGGGGTATACTCAAAACACAAAAGTCTTGTTAGCTTAATACAAAATTCCTTTTGACACATAGAAAAAAAATGTGTTAACCAAGCATTAGGTCAGGCTAGACCTAAAGAGGAACACACAAGAAACTTTTTCGGCCAAAAGAACATGAAATTTCTATCATTAGGATAGCTCAACCGGATCAGAAAAAAAAGTTGAAAGCTCGTTTGTACCTGTAATTGGCATTCTTGATCATCATATCAAAGACTCATTGAATCCACTTTTTGTGAAGATTTTTGGATCAAGATGCCAGATCAGTATGGACGCACTGATTACATAGTCAGTAACCAACTAATGTTGGAATCAATGACAACAAATCCAGAGGGAACCTTCTTCATTCTTCCAACAATATCGCCCTTTGTCATTGATGGCCCAACATGTGCCAAAAATGAGACTTGCTTCAAAACAAACATATTAATTTATTCTCAACTCCCCCTAACATATGTATAGAAACATAAAATTTTATTTTATCTCTTCTTCTCCTCTTCTCTTCATCTCCTAATCTCCTCCCCCACTTTAACATCAAGGAAAAAGGACAAGGAAACATTTCAAATTCAAGAACTAGGGGCACTTTGTAACTCATTGAGAATCACTTCCCAAGTAGGCTTTCCATCATCCCATACACCTTTTTCCTTGGAAAGTGTTTTATGCAAAGATTCTATTTCTGCTAGGCATTCTTCTCCTTCTTCCAAAGTGGATGGGGCGAAGTTCATTTTCTCAAATTTTTTTGCCTCCATCAGAGCATTTGATATAGTAACATGTCTGGACATGACCAAATTTCCAAGTTGGGCATACCACCTCATAGCCTCTTCCATGTGCCTCTACAGGATGAAAAACTTATTTTGAAGATCTGCAATAGAAACCCACCTAATATAGTTTCTATCATCAAAAATATTATAATGTATGGAGACATCAACAAGTTGAGACTCAATTGAGTCCATTAGATCCTTGACACTCCTAGTGGCTTCCGACCATTTCATATAGTAAACAAATAGCAGCTGAGCTTCTTCATCACATTCTCTTACCTCTTCCAAAGTTTCCACAACTTTTTCATGTGCAATAGTACACTTATCTTGTAGAAACAATAATCTTTTCTCTAGCAAATTCAAGTCTACTTCTCTTGTGGTCTACATCTTAAGATTGGATGTGTACTCTTTAATAGAATCAACAATAAGCCTCAATTTTTCAGTCGAAGCTAAAGAGTTGTCTAGAGTAACACCAGGGGATGTATCTTGTAGAGATTTGATAGCTTCATTTATCAACTCATTGCCTCTTTGATATGACTCTATAGCCTCATGTGTGACAGAGTTGAGAAAGGTGTCACTTAGCTTAATTTTGTCACTAGGTGTGATCTTAGTGAAATCCACATAACTTGGGTGAGATGGCAACTTAACTAGATGAGGTGGAAGCATAGGTTGGATTACAACTTGCCTTGAAATAAGAAATTTAAGAGTACTTCCAGATGACTCTCTAGATATCTTTGGTGGTTAAGGGTCTTTGGGAATTTCACCTTTAACTAGAATGAATTCCTTATCTTCCTCTTTCTTATTTTCTTCTTCCTCTTCTTTTTCTTTTTCTTTCATCACCGGATGGCTTTCTGTTTTCTTTCTTCCTTCTATCCTCATCATCCTTATCTTTATCATTTTTTTTTAATCTTTGCTCCCTTCGTTTACTTTTTTTTTCCCCTCTTCTATGTTCCCAATGGATTCTTGATGTTCTTCTCTCTTTTCACCAGATTGATCCTTATGATGATCATCAAACCTCTTACTGATAGTTTCTTATGTGTCCATCTGAGGGGCAGGGGTATCTAAAAGGAATGTTCAATAGTCTCATAAGTCATAGAAATACTTACTGGCCCATTATCTTGATTGGAGTTTCCTACTGGAGGATGGGCATCAACTTGTGCAATCTTTAAAATTTTCTCCATTTCTAGGCAATTAACCTCAGAATGTGCTGCAGTATCGTGTAGCCTGCACCAATTAGTCATGAAATTAAGGTCAGCCACATTAGCAGTATGTGATCTCTCCTCACCTGATTGATAATTATGAGGAACTCCCCCATTGTTAGGTCCAATATTCCACTGCCTATTGTTGTTGTTGAACCTCTGGTTATATCCTTTGTTCTGATTTTGGTAATTTTGGTTAGAGGAATTCTGATTCTGGAAATTTCGATTGGTGTTCTGATTCACATTCTGATTGGAATAATTCCCCTTGTTGTTGTAACCTCCCTGATTTTGATAATTCTGGTTTTGGTGGTGGGTGTTTTTTCTAAGTTGTGCCATGTCATTTGACATCTGAGATAGAGTCTTTTTGAGAGTTTCTAACTCACTGGTCAGTTGAATAGTTTGTTCATTTCGCACATTCTGCACTATGGATGGGGAATGAACGTGGGTTGATCCTCCTGCTTGTTGCTGTTGATTTTGAGGTTGTTGGGAGGAATCTTACATGCTATTGCTGAAAAAGGGCACAATAGGTGGGGCTTTCAACTCAGACACAGGTCTGTATTGGGAATAAGACATCCTTGGGATAGTGTTGTACAATGGTGGGTTAGGCATCTGATAATTCATGAGAGGAAGAGCTGCTCCTAAACCTCCTGATTGCAAACTTATCTGTTGTTGCAATTTGATAGCTAGATGATACACCTTAGACAAAGAGTCAATCTCATTGGCCTGATAAGTTCTCTGCAAGAATAGGCCAATCAAGGGATCAACAACTCTTAAATATTCCTGGATGGCCATATTTTCAGCCACTAAGTAAGGATCTTGTAGCCTATGATACATCCTTTGGAATCTAGTGTTGAATAGATGAAATGGCTCATGATGTTCCTTCCTTATGGTGGAAAACTGGTGATACAAGATGGCAGGGTCCACATAAACCTGAAATTGATTAATGAATGCATTTTCTAAATCTGTCCAACCCAGAATAGATCCCCGGGGCAGATTTAAGTACCAATTATATGCCATGTCCCCTAAACAATAAGGAAAAAATCTACATACCACGTCCTGATGAGAAAATTTAGCATGGGTACAAGCATCTTTGAATGCTTGTATATGCTCCTTAGCACTTCTTGATTCACCATGCATGTGCTTGGTACAAAAATTTTCTCGGTTCTTCGGTAAATAATGGATTCCTCCTAGAATAGTCCCTAACGGAGAGGGGTTATTCACAAAATAAGCCATGGGTAGGATTGGTTGAGTAGGTGGTGATATAGGCCGAATTGGTGGTGATACTGGCCTAACAGGAGGAGGCGATACTGGTTGATCCAGTGGTGGTGATGTAGGTTGAACAGGTGGTGGTGTAGGTGGATTTTGTTGAAATCGAGGTGGAGTAAGAGGTGGTGGCAATGTAGGTATCAATATTCTATGAGCATGGGGTCTAGGTCTAAATGAGGTTTGGAGTTCTTCTAATGGTTCAAGATTAGTAGAGGATATGAGAATCCTCCCATATTTCTCTAGTGAGAATGACACAATGCGAGCTAGCCTGTTCCTTCAGGCCCTCCCTCTAGCGCTAGATCTGTTGATGGTGAAAATGACACAAACAATGTTAAACATAATATTTCTACTCTATTTCTTCTGAAAAAGAAAGACAACATATAGTAGCCTAACTCCCAAGGTCCTAGTAGTTGGTTCTCAACTATCTGGTGTCACTCAATTGGTCCATGCAATTGTAATATTCAAGGGGTCTGTGCTGGTAACAAGGAATGCAAGCAATGACTTATTCATTGAACTGTTCTTAATAAAAAAGGGTTTTAAATAAAATAAAAAGATAGATCAGGGCGTACATCAGTAAAACATGAATAAAACTTATGTAGTATCTAGACATATATCTTCAACAATGAATTTTTTTCCAACAGATCAAGAAAACTATAGCATGATACAATTTACAGAATAATCCATACTATTGCATGCATCTAAGGTGCTTAATTTAACATCACAATCACACATCATAAATATTTCAAAGAATCCAAAAGAACACACTCTCATTCACTGCCAAGATCATAGATCAACAGACTTCAATAAATTCAATTCACAGATAATCTAATGAAATAATCCTTAAATCTAGTTTCTTCTAAGGATTTTCATCACAAAAGAAACACTTATGCTTCTGCACAATCATTGGCATATAGATAGACTATAATTCATCAGCCTTATCAAATAAACTCAATTCCAACACCATATTGTGTAAAAACCTGTAATTATATTTAACTATAAATAACAAAGTATCTTTGTAAAAACTATGAAAAATTCTATCTCCTACTATTAGGTGGCCAATTCTATTCTTATTAGCTGACCCTTACAATATGATACCCCAAAGGTATTTATAGATGTAAAAAAATCCGAAGTCCTTTCTATCTTAAGTCGATCCACCTTTTTAGGAATTAAAGTCTTCTCAGAAACTCACATCAATTTGATCTCTAGTTCCCATCCTAATCATTTAGTTAAACTAGAGAGGAGAAGATAGAAGAGAAAAGAAAGCCATGTGCCTCTAAGACTGCCAGTCCTGCATGCGGAGAAGAGAAGAAAGCCATGCATGCATGAGATTATCAATTATGCATGTGATGTTTGCTCTGAAATGTACTTGTCATAACTGGAGAAGACTTGCTGAAGCATGTCCAAATCCGGCCAATCAACCCAACTGTCTTCAAACTTGATCCTTTCTAACTCCGCAGTAGCAAAACCTCTCATGTCTTTTAGCTTTGTTAACTCCCTTTTAGCAGCCCTTACTTCTTCTTTAATATCCATTAACCGATTTGACAACAAATCCTCTCCATCATCTCCCTTTTGCATGACGTCTTTAAACCTATCATCCCATTTTTCTTTTATTTGGCTCAAAGGTAGGCCCTCCTTTACCGATATATTAAAAATTACTATAACAAAAATAACTGCTTCTAACTCCTCAAACTGTTCACTCAGATCCTTGACAGAATCTTGAACTTCATTTTTATGCTTGTATAAAAAGTCAGATCTAAACTGGAGTATGCTGGAGGTCTTTTCCAAGAAACCTTTGATGTCCTCTTCAAGTATTGACTGCTCTAGAAGAGTGGACTTCAGAAATATTAATCTCTTTCAGCTTCTAGCTATATCCTTTGTACTCCTCCTCCTATTCTCCCAATACTTTGACATACTGATTGATCTCTTCTATAACTCCTCTATCATCTTGTGAACCTCAAAAATGTTATCTAGCACCTCACTTATTTCTTGATTTAATTTATCAGTCCATCTGTCCAACATCTCTGCCTTACTCCTTACCTACACCAAATCATCCACCTCCTTCTTGCTAAGAAAAATTGGTGTCTCAATGGTGGCAATTTTTTGTGACCTTGGAGCAGAAACACTCTTCAAGAAAGTATGCAACTGATTTAATTGAGCCTTAAGCTCATCCTTTCTTTGCTTATCTTTCATGATTCTTGATTTGGTGGATGAAGCTACCACATCTATCAAGTTCATTTGTTGATCTCTAATGGGTCTCCCCAAGTTAACCCTGCCTAACTAGTAATCAGTCAGCTGCATCTCTCCTACATCCTTGTCCACCACCGGTATTGCACATTCAGAAATGATTTCGCCTTTTTCAGTATGTCTAGCGGAATGTAGAATCTTGGCCTTCTTCCTGGGCCTTTCCTTTTCAATCTCCTTCATCATACCCTCCCAATCAAGAGGCTGTGATGATGTTATCAACCTCTTTTGAAGATCCAATTTTAACCAAGTAGGAGCACTTGGAGTAGTTGCCATCATAGTTGAAGAAGAAGCAGCAGTTGTAGATGATAAAGGCTACAAAATATTAACTTTAGGTTGAGAATCAACCTCTTGTACATTCTATTGCTCTCCCTCTACATCTTTTTGTGCAAGATTTTCAGCTTCTTCTTTGTCTTTCTACTCTTGCACCCTCTTAACTTCTTGTTCCTTCTTCAATATTTCATCTTCTAATCTCTTCTCCTCAATCAACTTGTTCCTCTCTTCCTCTAACACTTTGAGTCTATTCGAGGCTTCCTTTTCCTTATGTAGCTGTTTGGAAAGCTCCTCGACATCTTTTTCCTTTTGTATACATTCTACCTCTTCCTTCTTCTTATGAGCTTCTTCAATTACTTTAATTTTAGCCACAAGGGCTTCTCTTTCCCTCTGCTCCTTAGCTTTTTCTCCTTCAAGCTCATGAATCTTCTGCACCAACTCGAGCTTGTCATTTTCTTCCTTGGTCCTGAGCTCATGCTCCTTTTGCCTTTGCTATTTCTGCAGTTCATCAACTCTTTGCTTGGCCTCTGCTTGTTGTTGTTGATGTAAGGCATCTGCTTGTGCCTTAGCATCAATCTCCTTCTACTTCTCTATTGCCTCTTCAAATGTTTGAGCATCTGAAGCCTTCTTTGCTTCCTCAAATAGTGCCCACTGATCCTCCTCTATAAGCACATGTTCAGGATCCTCCTCTAGAGGCATATTTTCTTGTGCATCCTTCTCTAACAAAGTCTCATCAGAGTCTGTTTCAACATCATGGATCTCCACCTCTACTCCTTTTCCCTTTAATGACTTAGCAATATCATGAAGAGTCCACTTAGGCATCTCTTTACTTTGCTGCTTTGTAGAAGGGACTTGAGCAGATGACTCCCCTATCGTTGGTGTTGAAGCAACAAGTCCTATTTGGGAATCCTCCTCCTGTGCCTCTGGTTCATCTTGAGCTGATGCTTCTAGCTCAATCTATTCAATAATAGGTGGGCGGAATTCCAAAGGCTCCTTGGAAGGAAATTTAATCTTGATTCTTTTATATCCCTTCCCCTTCTTAGGAGTTGGTCCCTGAGTAGTTTTGGTTCTTAGAACAACCTAGTGGATACTCCTATCCAAGACTGGTCTCCCTATTTTCTTGATATCTATGGTCTCCTCACCATCCTAGTCTATCGGATCCAAACTTTTGGTGCCAATATTCAATGCTTCATATGATGGATCCAACACAACTCCATCCTCTACTAATGTATCAGGGATGCCATCTTTGATCCCGAATTCCACCATGCGTGAAACAAGCAACCTGTCATAATCCCCTTTCTTGAGGTCATACTAATCCTGAAGATCACTCCAGAAGTCCTCTAACAGATTGAAATGCTTGTCAAAGACCGAAGGCAACAAAGCTTTCATTTTCTTCTTTGGATCAAAGTGCTTCGAAGCTATGTACAAACCTAGCTTCAAATGTATCAATTCACTACAAACTATCTTAGCTCCCACAAGATGTTGGAAGCTATATTCACCCAATTTCATGGGAAAGTTATGACAACCTGTCTTGTGCTTTAACCCAAATCGGGCATTGACCCCCAGAGCTTGATAGGAAAACTCCATCAGAACCATCCTATTGTTGTAACACCTTGGAAGTAAGTGGGGATGACCTTCAAATCCAACCAGCCTGAAATAAGTGAACTTGGGGTATTGGATATACCAAAATCCACATTCTGTGATAAAGGCCATGGATTCTTGGCTCAATCTGTACCCTGCATCTCCATTAAGCTGGTTAATGATTACATATAAGAATTTATCATTAAATTTCCTAAATTGTGTTTCAGAAACCTATAGAGATAGTTGATCATAATGATTCCATACTCTCTTTTGTCCATCAGCTTCTCCCAATATTCCCACTCTATTCAAACTTGGAAAGATACCTCCTCTAGCTGCTGCATAGAAAACATAAGAAGTCATGAAAAAGCTCTTGGTTTCCCTAATTCTGGTTAACTGATCATGAATGGTATCTGAAATAGTCATCGGCCAATCAAACTATTGGCTGCCATTAAAGATTGTCTGAATGAAGGGAAACATCCACTCTTTGAAATGAAATGCACCCCTCTTCCCAAAGGCTCTAGACAACATCATTATCAGGTCCGATACTTGTAAAATTTTGTCCTCTTTGGTTGATCATGGAGCTTAGTCAAATATTTCTTCTCTATTCTCAACCACTTCTTGTTCAAGTGAGCCTTGTTGGCCTCCTTGTGTTTGCTATATATCTCTAAAGAATCTGCCTCATTTAACTATACCAGGTTCTTTGGATCAGGGACACTAAACATGTGCTGAAACATTTAAGGAGTTAGATCTATAATTACATTATCCTGTGAATCCATACATTGCCTAGTGGCCGGATTGTAAGCCCCTTCTATTGTCATAATCAACTCTAGGCATTGGATGGATACAGGAAATAAGGTGATGTGAGCCAAGCCAGACTCAACTATTCTTACAGTTCTTCCTGTTACATCCTTAGTGAATGTTTCTGAATATAACTCCTCAAAATTAAATGGGCCTAAATTGGTGTCAGTTATGTTAGACCAATCAGATTCCACTTTGCTTGCAATGACAACAGGACCCCTATGGTTATACCTCATGGTTTAAGGTAGTTGCTTCGGCTTAATCTTCTTAGGCTTAGTTACTACCTTTGAAGTTTCTGCAGGCCGATTCCTTTGGGAAGCTTCTCCTGATACTCTTGACATTTTTAGTTTCCTACAACAAGACCTCTAATTAGATCCTTGAATAAACATCACAAAATATGCTTTAAAATCTTACCCTTCATATATCTACCAGAGGCGGAACCAAGCATAAAACATTATAAACAATCTCCTTTTAAAACATTGTCGGGATCGGAGTCAAAAACAGTCATTGAGCTTATAGTAATAACAAGTGGGACCGGAGTCAAAATTGGAATGGTAACTGGAATCGAAATCGGAATGGAAACTGATTTGTTTTTATTCGGAATTTTCTAATTTCACATTCAGTTCTGGTTCCGCTTCCGCCTAGGTTATCATTATTATGAAAGCCTGATTCTAACTATAAGCGGAGTCGGAGACGGGATGAAAAATGGAATCGATACTTATTACAAAACTCAGTTCAAAGTCTAAATTGATTCTGATCTCGCTTCCACCTAAAATAACCATGATGTCATAAGTGATTTTAACAGTTCGATAAATAACTTCATGATTTAAAGACTAGGTCATACCAAAATGAAAGGGGCTCAAAAACAACCTAATATGACCATCCCCATATGACCGAGAGGCGACTGTACTATTTAGGGAATGATTTTTTAAAAATAAGAACTCGTCAAAACCCTAAAAAAACCGTCGATTCCAAATAACTAGGGCACAAATTTAACCCCATTCAAACTAAACAGATCGATGCGCAACAAGATTTCTAAGTAAAAACGACAATTTACCAAACCCTACTCACTGTAAAATAGTAACTAACCTATGCATTTAAAAACTAGGGCACCACGATGCAGTCATGATTAAAACGTGAAAACGACTGTGTTAAAAAAAAAAAGAAAGAAAACCAGAAAGGTAAAATGAAAACAAGAAAACATTAAACAAAAGAGACACAAAAGAAAACACATGACAGAGAATCACAAATTTGTATGAAACCAAACAATCCGAAGCGAACAAAAATGGAAAACATGAAATAAAAATGAAAGACGGGAATAGAAAACCCTACCTCGAACCCAAATAAATAGGTTAACTCCCTGAAGCAATTCCACACGCGATTATCTTTCTTTCGATCAATTCAGATGCACAAACGCTCCACTGCAACCCTACTTCGCTCTTGATCTCTTTCAATAATGATGATAACTTCGAGCTAATCCCTAATTAAGGTAAAAAATCATAGTTACACGTGTGCATGGCACCTGCAATTAATGCCATAAGTGTGGTAGAGTGGAATCGGAACTACAGAAGGAACTGGCACATTACTGCTGTGCGACTTGAGTAAAGTCAATGACCACAAACACGTAGGAGCGAAATCGGAATGAGAAATGATTTAGAAACTTGTCTAAATTTACAACTCGATTCCCGTTCCAGTTCTAGTTCCGCCAACGAAGAAGAAAGCAAAAAAAAATGACAAAATAAAAAGACCGAAATGAGAAAACTTAACACAAAAACCTAGTTTAAAACAAAAGACCAAAAAGTGGAGGCAGAATGAGATTTGATTTTGAAACTTCAAATAATTTCGGACTTAACTTCCATTCTAGATCCGGCTCTGATAAAGCCAAAAAAAAAGAAAGCAAAAGAAGACTGTCGGGATGGGAATCAGAACGAGTTTCGAAAGAAGTTTTAAAACCCAATTCGGTTTCGGCTTCGGTTCCGTAAGAATAAACCAAAGATAAACAAAGTGTTTGAAAAGAAAGACTCCAAAATTTGTTTGAAAAACAATCAAGGAAAAAACATAAAGGGGGACCCATTTTGACCAAGGCAAAAGATGGGGTGGTTATGCAAGGCCCTGGAAGGAATGTTCTTATAGGAAAGACTTGTCCTCAAGAAATTTAGGACAAGATAGTTAATGTTTTAGAGAAAAAAATTGAAGCCATTGCTTGGAGTTATGATGATCTAAAAACTTTTGACACTTCGGTGATCACTCATACCATACCTCTCAAGCCAGAAGCCAAGTCTTTTCATCAAAAGCAACAACCGGTCAATGCTTTAATTGATCCCCTTATTTAGAAAGAGGTGCAAAAGCTGCTATCTGCAAGAATAATCTTTCCTGTTAGACATTCTACCTGGGTGGAAAATTTAGTTCATGTACGTAAAAAGAAAGGTGAAATCAAATTATGTGTTGATTTTAGGAATCTAAACAAAGCCTCTGAGAAAGATAATTATCCTTTTCCCTCTCTGGATGAAGTATTACAAAAGGTTAATGGATCCCATATGATGTCATTCTTGGATGGTTATTCTAGGGACAATCAAGTCCTTGTCAGTCATGAGGATAGAATGAAAACAACTTTCACCACCAAATTGGGCACGTTTTCCTATAGGAGGATGCCTTTCGATCTTATCAATGCTAGAGCTACCTTTCAATGAGCAATGGATGTAGCTTTCAAAGATCTGATAGGGAAGTGTATAATTATTTGTGGATGATTTATCCATTTTCTCCAAGAATAGAGAAGACCATGCTGCTGATCTGGAAAAGGTTCTCAAGAAATGTATAAGCTATGGTGTCTCTCTCAATCCAAAGAAGTGTGTGTTTGGAGTATTTGAAGGGAAACTCTTAGGTCACATCATATCAGAGGAAGGGATATCTATAGATCTTGATCAGGTAGAGGCTATCTTGAAATTAACAAGGCCAGGAAACAAGAAAGAAATGAGATCCTTCTTTGGGAGGATCAATTTTGTTAGAAAATTTATAACAGGGTTTATAGAGATCGTCAAACCTCTCAATGAAATGATGAAGAAAGACGCAAAGATTGAGTGGAGTAATGAGGCTAAATCTACTTTCTCACAGATTAAACAGTCTATATCTGAGGCACCTATTTTGACAATCCCAAATTATTTAAAACCTTTTTATATCTATTCTTTTGCATCTGACCATTCATGTGCATCTGTGTTAACACAACGAAGAGAAGAGAGAGAAGAAAAACCTATTGCCTTTATGAGCTCTCCATTTAAGAATGCAGAAGTGAGATACCCACCACTAGAGAAACAAGCCTTCACATTGGTACGAGCGGTAAAGAAGTTTAGGGATTACATACTTTGAAGTGAAGTAATGGCCATAGTTCCAGATCGAGCTATGAAGTCTCTTTTGATGCAAAGTGAGTTGGGAGAACAAAGAGGAAAGTGGATGGAAATTCTACAAGAATTTGACTTAGAGATTCACCCGATGAAACTCGTTTGAGGGAAAGGTTTATCAAAAGCAATGGAAGATGTGGACAAAAATATCACCTGTCAGTAGTATACTATCCAATCATTTGCTAAGGATCCCTGGTACATAGACTTGATTTTTTTCCTCCTCAATAACAAATGTCCAGAAGGAATGAATGCTACTCAAAGGAGAGCCTTGAGGATGAAGAGTGCTCACTACATGCTTAAAGGGGGATCCATCTGCAAAAATAATTTTCAAGGGATTTACTTACACTATTTGGATTAGTAAGAGGCCAAGCATGTCATTTCTGAGTTTCATGGAAGGCATGGAACATGGAATGGGTTTGTTGATGCTTTGGCTCATCAGATTCTTAGATCAGGCTATTATTGGCCTTATGTTTTTCGGGATGCACATCAACATGTTAGAACTTGTCATATATGTCAAACTTGTACACCTAGGGAAAGAAATCCTGCAATGCCTTTGCAACCAGTGTATGAGATAAGGCTGTTTGCTCAATGGGCCCTGGATTTTGTAGGTGTTGTTAATCCTAATTCTTCTGCAAGACATAAATTTATCTCGACTACATCTGAATACTATACACGTTGGACTAAGGCCCAAGCCTACAAAAATAGCATCACTGAGGTGGTCATCAAATTTTTGATTGAGAACATCACAACCAGGTTTAGGGTTCCATTTTCTCTGGTATGTGATAATGGCCCTGCTTTTTCCTTTGTTGAATTCATTCAATGGGCATATGAACATAAAATTGTTTTGAAATATTCATCCAATTACTACCCTCAGTGAATTGGAGTGGCTAAGTCCATAAATAAAAACTTGTTGGAAGTAATAAGAAAGTTGTTAGAGAACAATCCTAGGGACTGGCACACCCAGTTGAGATTTGCCTTATGGGCAGATCGAACCCGAATCAAAGCAGCTCTAGGAAATTCACCTTTTAAGCTAGTCTATGGCCAAAACCCAATCTTCCTGATCCATTTACAGATACTTGTTCTTAAGTTTATGTAGGAATTTTATTCCAAGGATGATAGGATCGAGGTTAGATTACTTAATTTGCTTAACATGTAGGAACAAAGAGATGCTTCTTTACAACAATTCTCTAAGCATCAGGTTGTCGTCAAATGTTGGTTTGACAAAAGAGCCAAGATAAAAGCCTTTAGGATATCAGATCTTGTATTACTATGGGATAAAGCCAGATAAAAGAAAGGATATCACCAAAAGTTTAATAGACTTTGGTTAGGTCCTTACCAAGTGGCTGAAATACTAGGCGAGAATGCTTTTCATTTAAGTACCTTAATAGGAGAGCCTGTTCCATTACCAGTTAATGGTTAGTTTCTCAAGCACTATTTTGGTTCATAAAAGGTCTGATGCTTTAAAGGAAATGTATTATACTATATCATATGTAATTAAGTTTTTGTTTTTTTTGTTTTTTTTTTTAATTTTAATTTTTGTGTTTTGTTTGTTCTTTTGTTTGTTTTGTCTTGTTTCATTGGGGATATTCATTTTGTTCATCTCAAGACAAGGGGTTGTTATTTAAAGTATGCTACTGGTACTAGGAGAGAAATTGGTTTAGGTATTTTCATCATCATCATTGAAAAGAATTTTGTTCTGAAACTCATGTTTTATGACCATTTTAATCTGGGTTTGAAAAGTTATTAAGGATAGAAGATACATTGTGAATATCTCATGAATTATGATACAAAATTTTTTGTCACCAAATTAGAAAAACATTTGCCTAGGTAAATGGCTATTTGTTTTAGAGTGGCTCTACCTTTGATTCAAGTGAGAAATCCGATTCCAAGATTATCATGAAATCCATTGTAGTTCTCAACCCACATTTTAGATTCATTGTATCTAAGTATTGAGGAAGGTGCATAAAATATTTCCACAAGTGAAGTAAAGTAAAAAAAAAGAGAATGAAAAGAAAGAAAGAAAAGGAAAGCTCAATATCAAATGGGTAATCAGGTATCTCTATCGGGGCTATGGATGTCTGGTTGGCAGTAGAGCAATGCTTTGTGAGAACTAGAGGTATCTCTATTGGGGCTATGGACGCCTTTCTGGCAGTGGAGCAATACCTAGGATTTTATTGCATGATAGTTAAAGGACTCAACCTTTGTAGCTTGAATCTTAGGTATAGTTGTTCAAGAGCAGAGAAAGTATCTATAAAGAATGATGCACAATATACGCACACACTTAGATTTAGAAATAACTCATGAGTACATACATCTGAGATTCCAGCTCAACCTTATCTGATATATCTGATCTTATTCAAGTTAGCATGCTTCATAAGCCAAGTAGTTTTTGGGTGATTGAAATTTTCTTGGGTGTCTTGAAAATGGGTAAACCATTTTCCTAGCCGAGTCGCCATTTGTTATACCTTGCATAACCACCCCATATTTTTCCTTGGTCAAAATGGATCCCCCTTTATGTTTTATCCTTGATTGTTTTTCAAACAAAGTTTGGAGTCTTTCTTTTCAAACACTTTGTTTTTTTTTGGTTTATTCTGTCGGAACCGGAGCCGGAATCGAATTGGGTTTTAAAACTTCTTTCGAAACTTGTTCTGATTCCCATCCTGACAGTCTTCTTTTACTTTCTTTTCTTTTTTCTTTATCAGAGCCGAAGCCGGAATGGAAGTTAAGTCTGAAATTATTTGAAGTTTCAAAATCAAATCTCGTTCCTCCTCCACCTTCGCTTTTTGGTCTTTCATTTTAAACTAGGTTTTTGTGTTAAGTTTTCTCATTTCAGTCTTTTTATTTTGTCATTTTGTTTCACTTTATTCTTTGTTGGTGGAACCAAAATCAGAATGGGAACTGAGTTGGAAATTTAGACAAGTTTCTAAATCATTTCTCATTCCGATTCCACTCCTGCGTGTTTTTGGTTGTTGACTTTACTGAAGTCGCACAACAGTAATGCACTAGTTCCTTCTGCAGTTCCGATTCTGCTCTACCACACTTATGGCATTAATTACAGGTGCCATGCATGCATGTAACTATGAGTTTTTACCTTAATTAGGGATTAACTCAAAGTTATCATAATTATTGAAAGAGATCAAGAGTGAAGTAGAGTTGCAGTGGAACGTTTGTGCATGTGAATCGATTGAAAGAAAGATAATCGCGTGTGGAATTGCTTCAGGGAATTAACCTATTTATTTGTGTTCAAGGTAGGGTTTTCTATTCCCATCTTTTGTTTTTATTTCGTGTTTTTCGTTTCTATTGACTTCGGATTGTTTGGTTTCATACGAATTCGCGATTCTCTGTGAGTTCATGTGTTTTTTTTTGTGTCTATTTTGTTTAAGGTTTTCTTGTTTTCGTTTTACTTTTCTGGTTTTTTTTAACACGGTCATTTTCATGTTTTAATCGTGACCGCATCGTGGTGCCCTAGTTTTTAAATGCATAGGTTAGTTACTGTTTTATAGTGAGTAGGGTTTGGTAAATTGTCATTTTTACTTAGAAATCTTGTTGCACATTGATCTATTTAGTTTGAATGGGGTTAAATTTGTGCCCTAGTTATTTGGAATCAACTATTTTTTTAGGGTTTTGACACGTTCTTATTTAAAAAAAATGATGCCCTAAATAGTATAGTCGCCTCTCGGTCATATAGGGATGGTCGTATTAGGTTTTTTTAAGCCCCTTTCATTTTGGTATGACCTAGTCTTTAAATCATGAAGTTATTTATCGAATTGTTAAAATCACTTATAAGGTCATGGTTATTTTAGGGGGAAGTGGGATCGAAATCAATTTAGACTTTGAACCGAGTTTTGTAATAAGTATCGATTCCATTTTTCATCCCATCTCCGACTCTACTTATAGTTAGAAGCAGGCTTTCATAATAATGATAACCTAGGCGGAAGCGGAACCAGAACTGAATGCGAAATTAGAAAATCTGAATGAAACCAAATCAGTTTCCATTTCGGTTCCAATTCTAGTTACCATTCTAGTTCCAACTCTGGTCCTGCTTGTTATTACTATAAGCTCAATGATTCTTTTGACTCCGATCCCGACAGTGTTTTAAAAGGAGACTATTTATAATGTTTTTTGCTTGGTTTCGCCTCCGATAGATATATGAAGGGTAAGATTTTAAAGCATATTTTGTGATGTTTATTCAAGGATCTAATTAGAGGTTTTGTTGCAAGAAACTAAAAAATGTCAGGAGTATCAGGAGAAGCTTCCCAAAGGAATCGACCTATAGAAACTTCAAAGGCAACAACTAAGCCTAAGAAGATTAAGCCGGAGTAGCTACCTTATACCTTGAGGTATAACCATAGGGGTCCTTCTGTCACTGCAAGAAAAGTGGAATCTGATATTGGTCTGACATAACTAACACCAATCTAGGCCCATTAAATTTTGAGGAGTTATATTCAGAAACATTCACTAAGGATGTAACAGGAAGAACTGTAAGAATAGTTGAGTCCATCTTGGCTCACATCACCTTATTTCCTCTATCCATCCAATGCCCGAAGTTGATTATGACATCAACAGGGGCTTACAATCCGACCACTAGGAAATGTATGGATTCATAGGATAATGTAATTATAGATCTAACTCCTTAAATGTTTTAGCACATGTTTAGTGTCCCTGATCCAAAGAACCTGGTATAGTTAAATGAGGCAGGTGCTTTAGATATATATAGCAAACACAAGGAGGCCAACAAGGCTCACTTGAACAAGAAGTGGTTGAGAACATAGAAGAAGTCTCTGACCAAGCTCCATGATCAACCAAAGAGGACATAATTTTACAAGGAAGTATCGAACCTGATAATGATGTTGTCTAGAGCCTTTGGGAAGAGGGATGCATTTCATTTCAAAGAGTGGATGATTCCCTTCATTCGAACAATCTTTAATGGCAACCAACAATTTGATTGGCCGATGATTGTATGAGATACCATTCATGATCAATTAACCAAAATTAGGGAAACCAAGATCTTTTTCATGACTTCTTATGTTGTCTATGCAACAGCTAAAGGAGGTATCTTTCCAGGTTTGAACAGAGTGGGAATATTGGGAGAAGTTGATGGACAAAAGAGAGTATGGAATCATTATGATCAACTATCTCTATAGGTTTTTGAAACATACTTTAGGAGAGTTAATGATGCATTCTTATATGTAATCATTAACCAGCTTAATGGAGATGCAGGGTACAGATTGAGCCAGGAAGCCATGGCCTTTATCACAAAATGGGGATGTTGGTATATCCAATACCCCAAGTTCACTTATTTCAGGCTAGCTAGATTTGAAGGTCATCCCCACTTACTTCCAAGGTGTTGCAACAACAGGATGGTTCTGATGGAGTTTGTCTATCAAGCTCTGGGGGTCAACGCCTGATTTGGGTTAAAGCACAAGATAGGTTGTCATAAGTTTCCCATGCAATTGGGTGAATATAGCTGCCAATAGCTTGTGGGAGCTAAGATAGTTTGTAGTGAATTAATACATTTGAAGCTAGGTTTGTACACAACTCAGAAGCACTTTGATCTGAAGAAGAAAATGATTGCTTTGCTTCCTTTGATCTTTGACAAGAATTCCAATCTGTTAGAGGACTTCTGGAGTGATCTTCAGGATGAGTATGACCTCAGTTAAAGGAATTATGAGAGGTTGCTTGTTTCACTCATGGTAGAATTTAGGATCAAAGATGAAATCCCTAATATATTAGTAGGGGATGGAGTTGTGTTGGATCCATCATATGAAGCATTGAATATTGGCACCAAAAGTTTGGATCCGGTAGACTGGTATGGTGAGGATACCATAGATATCAAGCAAATAGGGAGACGAGTCTTGGATAGGAGTATCCACTGGGCTGTTCTAAGAACCAAAACTCCTCAGGGAGTAGCTCCTAAGAAGGGGAAGGGATATAAAATAATCAAGATGAAATTTCCTTCCAAGGAGCCTTTGGAATTCCTCTCGCTTGATATTGAAGAGATTGAGCTTGAAGCATTGGATCAAGATGAACTAGAGGCACAGGAGGAGGATCCCCAAACAAGACCCGTTGCTTCAACACCAACGATAGGGGAGTCATATTTTCAAGTCCCTCCTATGGAGTAGCAAAGTAAAGAGATGCCTAAGGGGACTCTTCATGATATTGCTAAGTCATTAAAGGGAAAAGGAGCAGAGGTGGAGATCCATGATGTTGAAACGAACTCTGATGAGACTTTGTTAGAGAAGGATGCACAAGAAAATATGCCTCTAGAGGAGGATCCTGAACATGTGCTAACAAAGGAGGATTAGTGGGCACTATTGTAGGAAGCAAAGAAGGCTTTAGATGCTCAAGCATATGTAGAGGCAATAGAGAAGCAGAAGATGATTGATGCTAAGGCACAAGAAGATGCCTTACTTCAACAACAACAAGCAGAGGCCAAGCAAAGAGCTGATGAACTGCAGAAACAACAAAGGCAAATGGAGCATGAGCTCAGGACCAAGGAATAAAATGACAAGCTTGAGATGGTGCAAAAGATTCATGAGCTTGAAGAAGAAAAAGCTAAGCAGCGGAGGGAAAGAGAAGCCCTTGTGGCTAAAATTAAAGTAATTGAAGAAGCTCATAAGAAGAAAGAAGAGGAAAAATGTATACAAAAGGAAAAAGTTGCTGAGGAGCTTGCCAAACAACTACAAAAGGAAAAGGAAGCCTTAGATAGACTCAAAGTGTTAGAGGAAGATAGGAACAAGCTGATTGAGGAGAAGATATTAGAGGAGGAAAGATTAAAAAAGGAACAGGAAGTTAAGAGGGTTCAAGAGCAGAAAGACAAAGAAGAAGCTGAAAAGCTTGCACAAAAAGATGTAGAGGGAGAGCAACAAAATGTGCAAGAGGTTGATTCTCAACCTAAAGTTAATATGCTACAATGTTTATCATCTACAACTGCTGCTTCTTCTTCAACTATGATGGCAACTACTCCAAGTGCTCCTACTTGGTTAAAATTGGATCTTCAAAAGAGGTCGGTAACATCATCACAACCTCTTGATTGGGAGGGTATGATGAAGGAGATTGAAAAGGAAAGGCCCAAGAAGAAGGCCAATTTCTACATTCCACTAGACTTACTGAAAAAGGAGAAATCATTGCTGAATGTGCAATACCGGTGGTGGACAAAGATGTAGGAGAGATGTAGATGACTGATTACCAGTTAGGCACGGTTAACTTGGGGAGACCCACAAGAGATCAACAAATGAACTTGATAGATGTGGTAGCTTCATCCATCAAATCAAGAATGATGAAAGATAAGTAGAGAAAGTATGAGCTTAAGTCTCAATTAGATCAATTGCATACTTTCTTGAAGAGTGTTTCTGCTCCAAGGTCACAAAAAATTGCCACCATTGAGACACCAATTTTTCTTAGCAAGAAGGAGGTGGATGATTTGGTGCAGGTAAGGAGTAAGGCAGAGATGTTGGATAGATGGACTGATAAATTAAATCAGGAAATAAGTGAGGTGTTGGATAACAGTTTTGAGGTTCAGAAGATGATAGAGGAGTTAATAGAAGAGATGAATCAGTATGTCAAAGTATTGGGAGAACAGGAGGAGGAGTACAGAGGATATAGCCAGAAGTTGAAAGAGGTTAATAAATTTCTGAAGTCCACTCTTCTAGAGCAGTCAAGACTTGAAGAGGACAACAAAGGTTTCTTGGGAAAGACCTCCAGCATACTCCAATTTAGATATGACTTTTTATATAAGCATAAAAAATGAAGCTCAAGACATGAGAGGTTTTGCTGCTACGGAATTAGAAAGGATCAAGTTTGAAGATAGCTGGGTTGATGGGCCAGATTTGGACATGCTTCAACAAGTCTTCTCTTGTTATGATGAGTACATTGCAGAGAAAAATTCGCATGCATAATTGATAATCTCATGCATGCATGGCTTTCTTCTCTTCTCTGCATGCAGGACTGGCAGTCTTAGAGGCACATGGCTTTCTTTTCTCTTCTATCTTCTCCTCTCTAGTTTAGCTAAATGATTAGGATGGGAACTAGAGATCAAATTGATGTGAGTTTCCAAGAAGACTTTAATTCCTAAAAAGGTGGATTGACTTAAGATAGAAAGGACTTCGGATTTTTGTACATCTATAAACACCTTTGGGGTATCATATTGTAAGGGTCGGCTAATAAGAATAGAATTGGCCACCTGATAGTAGGAGATAGAATTTTTCGTAGTTTTTACAGAGATACTTTGTTATTTACAGTTAAATATAATTACAGGTTTTTACACAATATGGTGTTGGAATTGAGTTTATTTGATAAGGTTGATGAATTATAGTCTATCTGTATGCCAGTGATTGTGCTAAAGCATAAGTGTTTCTTTTGTGATGAAAATCCTTAGAAGAAACCAGATTTAAGGATTATTTTATTAGATTATCAGTGAATTGAATTTATTGAAGTTTGTTGATCTATGATCTTGGCAATGAATGAGAGTGTGTTCTTTTGGATTCTTTGAAATATTTATGATGTGTGATTGTGATGTTAAATTAAGCACCTTAGATGCATGCAATAGTATGGATTATTCTATAAATTGTAATATGCTATGGTTTTCTTGATGTGTTGGAAAAACATTCGTTGTTGAATATATATGTTTGGATACTACATAAGTTTTATTCATGTTTTACCGATGTACGCCCTGATATATCTTTTTATTTTATTTAAAACCCTTTTTTATTAAGAACAGTTCAATGAATAAGCCATTGCTTGCATTCCTTGTTACCAACACAGGCCCCTTGAATATTACAGTTGCATTGACTAATTGAGTGACACTAGATAGTTTAGAACCAACTACCAGGACCTTGGGAGTTAGGCTACTATATGTTGTCTTTCTTTTTTAGGAGAAATAGAGTAGAAATGTTCTGTTTAATGTTGTTTGTGTCATTTTCACCATCAACAGGTATCTGAAGCACCAAGTGTCTCATCAATAGTTTCCAAGACAAGGTTATCCATTACTTTTGTAGCTATAGTAGGTTCTTGAGTTTGAGCAATGTGAGATGAAGAGTTCATTCTTGTCCCATGGCTCTTTGCTAATTGCCTAATCACATCATGAGTTTCTTGCCTTACTTTTTCCACATAGTCTTTTTCCTTAGTCATTAAAATTTTAACTCTCTGCTTGACTTTGAACAATGTAGAACATTCTTTGAACGTATTTTCAACTTCTATCTCTGAGTGAGTTGAACTAATAGATTTTATAGCCTCACTTCTAATCTTGTTTTTGACATTTGAATCTTCTTGCCTTCTAAGTACTAGCTCTTTCCACACATTTTCAATAAATTTTGACTGTATGGTGTCCATGTTTATGTCATAGATAACTATGTACTGAGAAAAATCATTTATGATAGTTTCTTTTCCTTCATCATCAACTTCATCATATAACTCAACAGTTGACATAAGATCATTATCAATCATATTATTCACTAATGTTATGAGAACCAAGGGTGGATGATTTCTTACCAGAGGAGAACCAAGCATGTTATCCATAGGGTCAGATGAGCCTTCTTCATTCTTATTTGCATGTACATGAATTCAAGAAGTATCCTCCTCTTCCCTTGACTCTTCATCTATAGAAACAACAATACTAGTCTTGGCTTCTTCACTAGAGGTAATACCTCTTCTGTTTCTTTTCAACTAATGCTCCTCTTTTACATCAAGTGTGGTTTCTTCCTCAACAACATCACTAAAATTTATTTTCTTGTGAGATTTTTCTTTCACTCTTCTTCTTCCTCCTGAAGCAGTAGATGGTGCAGAAGAAGGTGTGTCCTTCTTCTTAGATTCCTTGGTACTGGGATCGGTAGGGGCAGTAACATCAACAGATGCAGGGGCACTTTGTTCTTTCCTTTTCCATTTCACAACATTAGCAACACTAGGTGTAGCAGAGCTAGAAACAAGTGCTATTGTAGCACCAGAAGATACCCTTATTTATTTTCTAGGTCCAGAGGATTGTTCAACAATTTTGAATTTCCTTTTATCAAGAGAATCCTTCAACTGTACTATATCTTCCTTAGTGTATGCTACATCTTGGAAAAAAGATTCAATTCTCTTTCTTCGTTTAGGTGCTACAACTTCTAGGTGAATTTCATTAGATTTTTCCTCATATGTACCAAGCCTAGGTAGAGAGGGGTGTTTGGGACTAGCCAATAGGATCTCAATGTACCTTTCTACCATTTTCTCTTCAATCTCATATCCTAGAGGTTCAATCTAATGAATTCTAGGTTCAACTACCTCAATGATGTATTCATCGATAGATACAAGAAATTTTATCTCATTTTCATACTTTTTCACCAAAATCCTTAGAATCCTATCTCTTTCATTCATTTCATTATGAAAAACTGCAAAGAATGTAGTTAGGGCATTGTTCAGTGCCCTAAAATCTCGTAATTTGTGTAGATAATCACTAATCCGATGAGCAACTAGCCTGGTATTATCCCATATTATGTTCTTTCTTCTAGGTAACTCCTTTAGAAAATAGAATAAAAAACAAATAGGAGTGCCAAATTTAAAGACATGTCTCTTTTCCTTTTTCATACTCAGGTTTTCCATAAGTTGTAACCTCAACAGCTCGCAAAGATCAAAATCCTTTCTATTCTCCACCATTTCATAAGCTATGTGAATTGTTATGGTTGTTACAAAGTTTTCTTTGTTTATAAGTAGATTTTTTTCCCAATCATAATGGCAACATACTTGGTGGTAGGGTTTGTGATAGATTTCGTTGTTAAGGCTCTTCCATCAAACTTGGCACCAATTAACCTTGTGACCTCATCATTTTTACTACTTTAAGTATTGGAATGGCACTAGTGTCACATAGACCAATAACAACTCGAATTGCCTCCTTATTGATAATCCCTAGTTCATTTAACCACATAAGATTGTTTTGAACCCTATTGAGGGTCATTTTGACAAATTTAGCCTCACTCTCACTAGAAAAATTTGGGAACCAGTTCTAAACATTTAGCTTCATTGAGACTAGGTTTTCATATTCCGCCTTGAGTAGTAAGTCATTAGTAAACTCATTGTCCCACAAATCCTTCAACTCTTGGTGATCAAATTCTTTGAGCTTCCCACAAATGTATGTTCTTGGATCTTCGATCGGTAGCACATGACTCAATGTGTGAGAATGCACCCATTGGAACATTTTCATATAATTTCCATGAGCATCTTTTGAAACTTGATTGGGGCCTCTCAAAAATTTTGAAAATAATAGGAGTGGCCATATTTCCCAAATAAACTTGAATGCGCTTAGCAAAGAGTTCCTTCAAACTTTGAAGAAAATGGAATTTGAACAATAGAGAATACCTTTTGCTTGTCAAGAACTAGGGTTTCGATGTACGGTGCTCTGAATCGTTTTCTTTCTTACTTTATTTTGCACTACTTCTCCCAAATTACACAAATGTGCTTTTTCTTTAGCATAGTCTCTTGATTTATCATTTGCAGATTTTTCCCTAATTTAAAATTTATTACTTTTTGAATTTTAAAGCTATCAACCACTTTGCAAGAAACACTGTAGACCAAGGAGAGCTCTGCAATTCTTCTATTTTTCTTATTTTCTGCCAAATTTTTCTTCAAATCCATCAAAATAAAGATTCACATCACATATCCTTGTGTCATCACAAGACACCTCATATATTGGGGGCTTGTTATATTTTTCTGTGACTACTCACCCTGAAGCTATTTCTTGGTTTAGTTCTTAGAAGAGGTGTTTGCACCAGATGTAGATACAAAATTATTTGACTCATCCTTGTTATTAGGTTCTTCCTTTTTCCTCCATTTTTTTTCCATTTCTTTCCTTACTTCTTAGGGGTCTACCTTGCTCTCAAGCTTGTTCTTCTATTATGGAATAAGTTTCTTCCCAATTTTGCTCCTACAAAATTTTGAGATATGTCTTGGTTTGTTGCAAGTGTGACACACAACATATTCTTGATCAAAAGAGTTTGGATTCATCCTTGACCTGCACTGATTAGCCTTGTGTCCAAAGATATTGCATGTGTAAAAATATCCTTGAAAAGATTGAATTCTTCTACTAGTAATAAACCTGTTCATTATCATTTGAATTTTACATTCAATAGCTCTATGTCCAAACTTGTTGCAAACATAGCATTTTCCAACAAAGAATCCAATATTCTAACTTGTTCTATTCTGGTTCATCCTACTTCTACATTTTGTTGCTCTATGAACAAATTTATTGCATGAGAAAAAAAAAACCATTAAAAATTTGGGTGCCTTTGAGCATTAGGTTGTCAGATGGTAATCCTTTCGGTATTTCTCCTTTAGTCCTTGCTTCTATAAGCATTTCTTTGAAGTTTCCTTTGATTGTCCACTTTGTCGAGAATTGGTTTAGTCTTTGAGCTTTTTCCTTCTTCAAGTCCTAGACCACTTTTGTCTTTATCAAGTTTATGAGATGTAATCAACTCATCAAGCATTGGAACTTGTCTTGAACCTTTCTTCATGTGCTTTCACTTTTTCTAGATCAGCTCTTAAGGTTACCACTTCTTGCTCAAGCTTTGTATAATCATTAATTTTATTCTAGATCTCAACTTTCTGACATTCCTTGATTCACCTTTTCTTCTTCTATTTCTACTTTCAATCTAGTAATAAACTCATTAGCCTTCTTCAACTAATCACTAACATCTCTATGCCTATCCTTGAATTTTTTTATTTTCTCTCTTAGCAATCATTTGCTTCCTTCATATTTCCTTTCAGTTTCCTTCTCATCCTCACTTTTGTTTAATTCCTCAAGTGCAACATTGATCTCCTCATAAATAGATTTTTCTTATGGAGGAACAAAATGATATTTTCCAGCCATATATTCAATTTTTGGGACCTTCCTCAAGTTGCAAGACTTTTTCAGAGGAACCAAGCTCTGATACCAATTGTTAAATGTACCGAATATTGAGAGGGGGGTGAATTAGTATTATGTTGGCCAAATTAATTATTAACCATCCAATTATAAATCCACATCTAAATGTAATAGTGAACCAAAACATAAAAGAGATCATAACACATTGACACTAGGATTTTTACAAGGAAAACCCAAAATGGGAAAAACCACAGTGAGGATTAGCTCACAATATATTATAAATGGTTATAAGATATTATAGGGCTCACTTCCAAGACACACTATCCTTGAAAAGGCTCACAACCTGAATACAAAATGTGGCTTGATGCCAAGATACAAAAGATGTGGCTCATTGCCAAAATGAACAAAAGAAGTGCACCTACAAAGTGTTGAAAGTAGTTTTAGTTATGCTTTAAAAATATCAAAACTTTGCTCCAGTTGCTAGTGTTTCCTATTTTTAGCTACAACTCAAATAGGTAGAGATGAGTTGCATTCATCATTAAAAGGTACATAATTAATTTCAAAATCTTTTGATAAGTATTCATCACTGTACAAATCTGATTACTTTTGAATTTCCAGTGTTATTATGCAAATGTTTGTAATAGAAAACTCATAAATTTACATAAGAAATGTTGTTTTATTCATGTTGTAGAAACCAAAATCCCACACAAGCTGTGGGAGTAGCTTGATTTGATTAATTAATTAAATACTTAATACAAGAAAGAAATGTATATCACATAATTGAAGATAATATAAGAATAGGGAGAGAAGGTGATTCATCATTGCCTAGAATGATGAATCATTGCTATAGTTGTGTTGATCTTGGTTTAGCTCCAACACTAGGTCCAACTCCAGCTCCAAGGTTTACCTGCAGGATTGTTGAAGGGTGGTGTTAGAGCAATGAAAAATCACATTCTACCTTATCCCTACATTATCAACAAAATGTAATCTGCATCCTATTAGGCATTCATCAGATGATTAAGACATCAAAAAGAAGATGTTCAGGGAGCACAAAGTTCAATTGAAGCTTTCAACTTCAATTATTTTGCTAACATGTTTGTTTAGTGTGTAGGAATAGGTACAATCAGATCATTTCAACCATTAGATTATAACATTAGTGGTGGAAAATGTGGCTCCCACAAGGGTTGATCCCAACTCATTAAAATGTTTTATGCAGAGTGAACATCATGAGATCAATATTGTGTCTAGTTATTAGCCTCAAAGAAAGGACTTAGTGACTCATCATTGCGATAGGTTCTATTACATCATTGCTTCTTTGTTGTATTGAGATAAGGAGATGAGTTTAAAATTAAACAATGTTGCAAGTAGGTATCAATATAGGTCAAGTATCTTTTGATGTAGTAGCATAAAAGAGCTCAATAACAACAAATAAGAGGTTAGTTATAGGTGAGTAGATAGGGCAGTTTTATGGCCAAAGCACTAAAATTTGTCTATGAGTCACAAATGATGAGTGGGAAGTCATAAATGGTAAGAATCATGACAAACATAATAGTCACCATATGCATCAGAGGACTGTACCATGAAGTGCAATTACAAATTCATGATAGCCTTGTACAATGCCTAATAGGGAAAAGTCAATCATCTTGGCATTGTCAAAATACCGTCAATGGTAGTGATTAAGATCTTCAATTAAAATACATGACAGTCCAAGTAGAAGACATTAGGTCATAATTTTCAAGACAAGAGAAACAATGCTAATATTGTTACCATACTCATTGTCATATAAAAGAGTTTGCAACCATAGTTTTCCAAGGAAAATCTTGTGGTTTGGTAATTGTTGGTAAGGCAGTGCATAATGTAGGGGTGGGAGAAACTTTGAGATTTAATGCTTCTTGTTGTTAGAATTTTGATTCATCTCTATGAGAATATTCATATGAAGATATGCCAAAAATCCTAGAAGATAATGATGTGGTGTGTCAAAAAAAAATTTCAAGATCATCGACAACAGTTAAAGATGTATGCAAAAGACAACCACTATGATTGTGGAAAATAGGGAAAATACCATGAAGCAAATGGAGCAACCTATTTTGAAGAAAGCAATAACAATCAGTGTAATTAATGGACAACCATTAAAGAGTGCATATGCTAAAATTATCATGTAAGGAACAGTCCTAGAGAAGTGATGGCAGTCATTCCATGGCCAAGGGTTTGAGGTGATGATCAAGTATAAAGCCATGAAGAAAGTTACAAATATGAAGATATGCTATTTACAAATTGATGAAACTCACACTTCCAGTTCTATGGTTGTGCATCTATATAACTATATCAACATAGGAGAAATAGTAAATGGATAATATCACACAAATGATAGTGGTTAAAGTAAAAGGTATGGGGGTGATAATTATAGGTTCATTTCCTTTAGTCCCTATCTCAGTATAAAAAATAGTAGTTATGTGACCAGGTTACAAGAAAGAAGCATACTCACTGACATCAAGAAACAAGTTAAAATGCAAACACAATCACCGAGAGGTGAAATGGAACGTGAGTTTTTTAAACCCATCATATGAGTAAGGGGCAGCAATGAAAATACAAACAACCTACGACAAGTGGTGAAAGCTTGTGCAAAGGAAATAAGGGGTAATGTTCATAAAGGAATGGAAAGGATGCATAGAGGCTTTGAATAATACCTGTATTGTACAATGTAATGGAATCATTTAGCAAACCCTTTTCTTCATAGGACCACATTTTCTTGTGGAACAGTTGGCTTCAATGGCTCTTGTTTCAACAACTTGGCCTCTCAAGAAATCTCATTCATATTTTATCTTACATCCCAAAATGTGAGGTTACTATTTACTATTGCTAGATACGGTAAAAGTGAATGTGATGTGAATTCTCAAGATGAATTAATGATGCATGTACCTTGTTATCAATATGAATGTTATATCACTTTATGTTGTTTCATTTGATGTTGTCATACTTGATGTTATTCATGGTGAAATACTACATATATGAATAGATGGTTATTGAAGTATAGTTATTCTAAATTTAAAGATGTTTATATATGTGATGCTGCAAAAGGTATGTGCTAGTGGTTGCAGGAAAAGGTTCATTCTCTAGGGGGAGGAGAAGTATCACCCAAGAGAGGGGATTGGTCGATTAACCGGTAACGAAAACCAATTGAGCATACACACACTTCACCTTAGACTGAATAAACCAAGTTAGTTTTGTACAAGTTTAAGGTAAGTCATCCATAGCTTGCATGTTTTGCAAGTAGAGGTCTTGATTGTTTTTGTGTGTTTTATATGAGGTCCTTCCTTGTGTTTGTTCATGGTCATTGTGATGGTAACATGAGTGGATACATTTATTAGAAGTAAGTATATATATACATGTGTATAGTATATACATGTATCCATAGGTATAAGACATGTCGATACAAGCGTAAGTTGGCCAATGGATATTCCATATGAATGTATCGATATAGTATACATACGTATACATGTACCTACGAGAATATACTGGTATATGTATGTATATATGCATGTGTCTAGTAATGTGTGGATATTTATAATATTATATTATTATTACCAAGGAAATTTATAATATTATATTATTATTACCAGGGAAATTTACATATATATGTATGATTATACATATCGGATATGCTGACTGGCTAGCGATATAAATATATATTTGGTAAATATATATGTGCATAATGATATATTAAAAGTTATATAAATATATTATAGTTATATTAATATATATATATATAAATTAATACTCGCGTATTTAAATATATATATGTTTAATATATTTAAGAACTATAATTATATTTATATAATAAAATATATATAATTATTTCCTAAATTAATTTAATATTAATTTCTCTTATTTGGAAAATCAAATCATTGATTTAATTATCATTTCTCAATTTATGAAAAAATGGATAATTATCTAAATTGATCCCATTTAGGAAATCGACTTATTTTCTTAATGATTAGCATGTTCTATTTAAATATTAAAATGGAGTTATTCATATTTTATTTTATTTATAATGGAAATCAATATTTAATTATTTGGCATCACGTACTTAGGAAATTCGAACTATTTCCTAAGTGATATGGAAATCAACCTTTCTTATTTCCATTATGAAATAAATCAAATAATTTATACTTGTCTAAAGTATGAAATCAATATTTTGATTTATAAACTATAGACTTTATAAAGTTAGATTTTAAATAGAAGAGAAAATTGAGTTTTCCCGTGAATCTGAAGAAATGGTGGAAGAATGAAGTCGCGCGACTGAGAAATGCGCTTCGCATGAAAGAAGAAATCAACTCAGCTATAAAGTAGGGGTGACTCATCTTATGAGGAGAATAGCTGTTATAAGTTTAGCCAAGACCTTTTACCAAGAAAATTAATCACCTACTTGTCTGGCGCCATATTCCTGTAAGTGGCAATTTTTGCTAACTAGTTGAATAATTCTGGTTTTGCTGGCTCATAATTAAGTCGAATCACTTCCTAAAAAGATGAGTAAGGGCTTGGAAATATGCCAAGTTGCTTTGAACAAGTCTGGATGTGTGTTTTCAATTCTCATGCCTTCCCATAAGGAAATGTGTTGCATTTCAAGACTCTATAAAAGGCCTGCGCCTGCTGTAAATTATTCATTCATTTGCATTCACTCTTATTCATTCTTTTTCATTTTGAGCATTCGTGTAACACTCATTCATCTCATTGTTGTGAGAAGTCATTGTTGTGAGAAGCCATTATCTGTGAGAAGCCATTATCTATGAGAAGCCATTATTGTGAGAAGCCATTATCTGTGAGAAGCCATATTTCTGTGAGAAATCATCTCATTGCTATGACAAGCCATATTTATGTGAGAAATAATTTTATTGTGTGAGAGTAATTTATTGAAAGAGTATTTTATTGTGAGAAAGAACAGAGAAACTCTGTAGTCTAGAATGCTGCAAGGAAATACCATCATCACTTGAGGAAAGCTTAATTCGGGCATGATTAAATTATTCTCATTTCATCTTTAATCTTGTAAAGTCCGGTTAGATCAATGAAGTTATTATTCTGCTCTTTTATCTTCAATCTTTTGAGTAGTCATGTTAGACAAACAAAATATTATACTACTGTATGATGCTTGCAACTGACTGTCCAAAAGTTGCACGAAGTAAATAAGGCATAGGTAATGCATGACTATATATAAGAGTAATAGTTCATCTTAAAAGGTAGATAATGCATTTAGTTCTATTTGCTTTACTTGTATGATCTTTGTATAAGGAGAGTATTCAATATCTTAGATATTACTACTAGGACTATGATGAGAGCTTGATTCAAGTACATTATAGCCAGCTAAGTTATTAGTTTAACTCGGTAAGCTAGCTAAACTCCTAGGAAATGTTCATTCTCATATAGGAGAGAGTATTGGTAGTACTTGTGAAGAAAATTCATCCTAGTAGGTTAACCTGATGTAGGATGTCTTTGGTATGGATTACCACAATAGGAAAAAAGACCTATGTGTAGTATAAGATAGCCCTAAGTCAAATCAACCCCCCTGAATAGTGTATGTGGCAGTTGACCCTCAGTAGAGATACTGATTAAAACACTTTGGCCAAAGTAGTGTAAATGAATAACGTCCTCTTGATTGAGTGATGAATACACTGTCATGTCCATAGTGATCCCGTATTGCATACTAGATCAAGATTTTACCGGATGTACAGGTTCTAGCTATGTAGGACACACCACTATGCTCAGTCAGTTTACAGTATCAGTTACCCAACCAATCTCTTTGTTGAAGGGAGGGCCATCTATCGAATGGTAGATGTGTGAGGGACTGCATTATAAGTCTGTGGTTGGTGGAAAAGTGCCCGAGTGATGTTTCTCCTCCTTACCAGGCTACTGAGGCACCAAAATTTGAAAGGCGGATTCCTGGACCTTCTTACCACTATTAGTTCAAAAGCTCATTGGAGCTAAGTTAGTTAAGGTATGTTTTATCGTTACTTGTACTTGTGAAGTTATTGTAATGAAATGGAATCTTTATTGCAATTTTAATATGATATCATGTTCATATAGTATCAATAAAGGAAAGAAAAATTATATTGCATTGATTTTCTAGCACGTTTATTTACTCTTTTGATGTAAATTAGAAAAAAATTTATTTTACCGAAGGAACATTGGTCTTTACATTTTAATCTTGCACAATCTTATGATAGAAAATTGACACTATTGGCCGATAACACACATCCATGTAGAAAAAATGAAGTTACCCATGTAAAAAGGCCCTCAAACAAATCATGAAGCCACAAAAAAGATAGAATTCAGAGTCAAAATAACCAAAATGTGTAGAAGATGCACGGAGTTTACAGAGAAAATCACAGAGAATATTATCTTCCTGAAAATTAAAAGACTCAAGTTCAAACCCTTTTCTCTGCTGAAAATGAAATAAATGACTAAAAGTGCTTACCTTGAGTTTTCTTGTGAGATTCTTGCCAGGATACATGGGAAATGCCTTTGAAATTGCAAAAAAGCTGCCATTAGTCCTCTGTCCAAGCTTCAAGAAACCCTAGGCATAGCGGCCAAGAGTTCTCCAGAGTTTTAGGTTTGCAAAATGAAAATGTGAATACCTTTTGGCCGCAGGTTTTTCACATTAGGGTTTCCAACCCTAAGTCTTGCTGACCCTATTGGGGTATTTTTAATTTCATTTAACTTTTATCCATTGAATTAATGCTCTTGTATTATATTCATGTGTCAAGTGACTAGACATGTCCCCTCAATGACTTGTATATTTTGCTTTATTTTTCAAAGATAGAGGCTGGGTCATGCCCTTTATTTTGCATAGGATTAAAATCATTTGAAATATAAAAAAAAAACATTATGAAGTGATAGTTTATAAATCACTTGAATAATGCTATTTTATTGCAAGGGATAAGAGCATGTGTTAAAAGATTGAGTCAAAAGGAGGACGTTGAGGATTAATTATGATTTGCAAACATATTGGAGGAGGTTAAGGTAGTTTGCAATATGACGAGGCTATATAGGAGCTTTTATTTGCCTTGATGAGAAGTTGAAGACATTTGGAGGGAATTTAGGCCTTTTTGACCAAGTTTGGAGTCAGTTTCTTGTGTCATCATAATAGACTTGGTTGAAGTTGACTATTTCAACTTTTTGGAGCTCATTTGGAGAAGTTCTAGTTGCTATATTTTACGCTTTTTGGAGGAATCCAAGATCATGAAGCTTCTAGATCCTTCTTTGGTTGAACTACTTGGAATGATAGTTATATTCTCATTTGGACTCATTTTTATAGTTAGTTCTTCTTATGTAATTTTTGGAGTTAGTGAATTTCTCAGTCCTTTTGACAAAAAGAAGAATTTTGATGTAATTCAGTTTTGGATATGAAATGTAGTGGAAGCCTTGGATGCTCTTGATACAAAAAAATTTCCTTCTTATTTAGTGCATTATCGTGTGTCTCACATGATTGATCGAATTATCTGTGGGAAAATTTTCACATCCTTTTAATTTTGTCTCATGATCTTTATACCTTTATGCATAGGTGTGTTAATGTAGGCTACAAATTGTGCCATAAGATGTAAAATGACTTCTAGTTGTGAGATTACTCTCCTTATTCAAGTTTGAGCTTTGAGGCCCTTTTATAAAATACTTATGCAGAAAACATACAGTAATAAGTAGTGCAAGTTCATTTTCTATCATTGCAAATAAGTGTTATGCAAGTTTGGATTTCATAGTCCTTATCAGTTTGATGTATCACCATAGGATAGTGTTTTCCAGTTTTCATTTGAAACTTCCCTTCTCCCTTTTCCTTTCAAAATTAGTAGCTATAGGTGATAACTAGCCAGGAAGTCAGCCTACCCGGAGGTTCATTCTCACTTTGGGTGACCCACAACCCAATAATGTTCCCATGTTTCTCTAGCTAACTAAGTTTCTCAACTCAGTTCGAGTGCAAGTTTAAGAGATAATAGCTAGTATACAAATACTATTAGTAGCTTCGCACTATTACACTTTCCACATTACTTTCATACCATCTCTTCTTGTTTCATTGCTTCAACCATCATAAATATATAAAGAAGCATAACTACCTTTATCAATTAGGTCGGCCTAATTGAGGGTATACTCAAAATAAAAGTCTTCTTGGATTAATACAAAAATCCATTTGACACATAGAAAAAAAACGTGTTAACCAAGCGTTAGGTCAGCCCAGGCCTAAAGAGGAACACAAAAAAGATAAAATTTATTGGCCAAAAGAACAAAAAAATTCTATCATTAGGATATCTCAACCGGATCACAAAAACATGCTAAAGGATCATTTATACCTGTAACTGACATTCCTGATCATCATATGAAAGACTCATTGAATTCCCTTTTTCTGCAAAGATTTCTGGATCAAGATGTCAGATTAGTATGGATGCATTAATTACATAGTCAACAACCAACCAATGTTGGCATCAATGACAACAAATCCAAAGGGCACCTTCTTCATTCTTCAAACACAAGAGTTTGATGAAGATCATCAATTTTTTTGATATGAATAAAAAGACATGGGATGGCAAGATCAAGTTTTCTATTTGGGCCGATAGAGTTACAATCAAAACACTATATTGGGTGTATCCCATTTGAGTTATTTTATGGATTGGAGGTAAATATACCTATCAGTTTGAGGGTACCTATTTATCAACTATTCTAGGATGTTTGTGAATATTAGTGTGATGCAATGTAAAATAGGGTTATGGCCTTGGATGAGCTAGATAAACTAAAAAGAGTAGCGCTACATGGAAAGAGTGATCAAAATAAATTTTTAAAGAAATTGCATGAAAATAAGAAATCACTAAGAGAGTTCTAGGTTGTTGATTTGGTTTTGAAGATAAGAGTAAGCATGACAAATTTGACCCCTTGTGGCTTGGTCCCCATGGAGTTGTTGAGAGGTATGAGCTCAATGTGTGCCATCCTATGAATCTTGAAGGAGAATCGATAAAGCTACCTATTCACGGACAACATCTAAATCATTACATATCATAAGTGATGCAGTTCAAAAAATTTGATTGGTGAGTCAATGATAAACTTATTGTTTCAATTTTATCATTGAGTAGTATTGTTTCTTCATGGGTTAAGATGATGTTTATAATTTTGAAATTTTGGTGGTTTTCTTGGAGATTCTAAGTTCTCATTATGCATTCAAAAGGCACACATCCCAAACTAGATCCATTTTTGGGACTCAAATATGCAATTTCCATTTCTTTTCTTGAGTCTTTATGCCCAAGTTTATAACTAATCTAAGAACTTCTTCATGGGTCATGTTTTGTCAAAAATTCTTAGCACTAGTGGATATATCATAAGAAATTAGGTTTGGTTTCCTTTTGATTTTTTTAAAAATATGCTAAGGGGAAAAAATTTATTGGTTTGCATGTTTTATCTATCCATACATTTTAGTACATCCAACCATAAAATGTCTTGTTCCAATGATTTTTCCTGTGAATGTCCTATTCTAATGGTTTTTCCCACAAAGGTAAATAATGTGAAAATGACCAAGTGTCAGTTTTGTAGAAATTTTTCATCCATATGAACTTCATCCTTCAATTCTTAATTTCTTCATCTAGCTCACTTAGTTTCTCCCCTTTTGTGAGAAATATGGATCCATTCAATTTTTGGTAATTTCTAAGTGAACATCTATTTCAATGTTCACTTGACATGTTCTAATGCTTTGACATGCAAATGGGAACTTCCAATCCATTCTCCTGCATGGTGAAGTTTCGATAAATTTTCTCGCAAAGGTCTTGTAATGGCGTGAATTTGCACCCCTAGGAAAATTCCACATTTACATTACCCCCTACTTTAGAGAATTAAATTTGATGATGCAATCCATACACCGGCCACCTTTCCCTATCCACTTGGAAGCTCATTTGTGTGTCAGTGGGGGAATTTCTATCGGGGATGCTAGCATGACACACAAACATCTGTGTGGTGCACTTTTTTCCTGACAAGATTCCTACCTCTGGAATTCGTAGAGGCATTACACTCCTCCATTGGACATGAGGTGTAATGTTTTATGTTCTTTTGACTGACTTCAAACAAGCTTTTTGTCCTCCTTTCATTCAAATTTCCTATTCTTTCATTCATTCCATCTTCTTCACACCTTGACAACTTCTTGATCGAATTGATCACTTTCAACTCCTTCACATTGCATCACCACCTCCATTCTAGCTGCAAGCTATTGTTTTGTTGGCTCCTCCTCTCCGTTGTTGTGACAACGTTGGTTTTGGAGAGCTTGCAAGCTCACTCCTTCCTCCATTTGAATTGAGAGCATGTGGTTGAGAAGGTTATATCCACCATTTTCATTTACCTTTGCATTATCACATTTTTATTGCAACATATTGTTTTTTGAGTATTTCTTTGTGGGTGATCCCACAATGCTGGTTTACAATTTTTGGGAGATTCTAACTTTTGCTAAAATCACATATTTTAAAAAAATATAATGATTTAAGCCTTAAAAAGTTCTATTTTAAGGATTCCAATTGAAAAGGGTTTGATCAAACCACCTTAGATCAAACCCCCTTGGATAGAACCCCACTAGTATTAAACCATACCTATAACGGAGTCTCCTTTACACCTATCAAAATGTTGATAAAAAACCATTTTTGGTTTACTTTTTGGGGGATCAAATGAATTCATTTAAAATTTATCTTTTGTATGTAGTCCTTATTATAAGCTTCCCAAAAAGTATAATTTTAAATAAATTTAATTTTATTATTATATTTATTTTTTATTTCTTGTGAATGTATGTTTTTCATCGAAAATCAAGCTCTCTATTCTGCACATGTGGAAAAATAGAAGATTATCGAATTTTTTTTGAAAAATATGAGTGCACCAGATATTGAAGTCCTTGATCCAACAAAAATAAAATAAAATCGATACATACAAAAAAAGTTGTGTTATACGGTCTGCCTATGTCTGAATTGTAATTGGTTTGACTTAGAAACTTGATTAAGGAAAAAATATTCAATAAAACACTATGAAACCAATTGGAAGCACTAGATATCATAGTTACAAATATAAATTCAAAAAAAAAGAGAATTTTATCTTTCATGGAAAAAAAGTTGTGTTATATGGTGAGCGCCACTCCTTAAAAATGGTGTTTACTGAAAAAAACTAGTTTTCGAAGGAGATGGAAAGAGAACTATAATCTGATTCCAAAAAAATGATTTTTTTTTTAGAATCTATAGACAAAATTTCACAAATCACTAGTTTACATAATCTTCAAATTCCTCACAGTTTAGCCGCTATAGGTGTCCAAAAGTGAATATTTAGTTAGAAAAAATCAGTTCAATGTCTAGTTTGGCCAAAAATTGTAACCCAGTTTTGTGGGATCACCCTGGTACCTTCCATTTCTATACTCTCTTTATCATCTTTCTATACAATCGTTGCTATCTGACAATCTATGGAGGTGGAAACATCAAAGCAAGGGATTGATTGAGGTAACCCTCTAAACACAACCCCAACATTTTCTCATTCTTCTGTGTGTAGGTACTTTTCGATTGGGGCTATTCAAAGAATCAAGTTGCACTAAGTTTGGAATTATCTTCTCAACCTTCTTTTGTCAAGTCTAGTTTAGTGTTGTAGAAGTATTCTTCTAGTTGTACTTCATTCTTATTTTTCCTCTACATTCTGTCACAACATAAAACCTCCTAGTCAATATGTTAGCTTATTCCCTGGTGTTTTTATCCGCTCCTCACACTCTCTATCCATACAGACGCCAATGCCCTATTGAGATGCTAGCACACCACATTGGAGTCCATGTCCTGCACTATTGTACTCAGGCTGTGAGATGTCAAAGTTATAGATTGAACTCTAGGAATTGACTTGTTTGATTTCCTAAAACAATTGGGTTAGCAAAAGGATAGTAGCAACCAAATTTCTCCTCCTTTTCGACCCTAAGCTCTTAACCTTTCCAATCACTTAGCAAAGCTTGAGGTAGATCAAGGCAGCCTGTTGCTTTGGACCCTCACATGACCTAGGGTCTTGGAGAGGCCAACCCCCTCCTCTATAGGTCTTAAGCATTGAATTTTTCACTAAGTAATAGTTTACAAAAACCCTTTGTCTATCTAAACTTCTCTTCTATCTCACTTCCATCTAGTTCACTTGGAATTTCTTGTTGTGTACAAGAATATCCTACCCATCTAAACATTGAAAATCATTTCCATGTGATCCTGCCTATTCCACTTTCCGACCTTTCTTTCACATTATCCACATGCCGATCAATTTCCCACATATGCTATCAACTTCCAAATCAGCCAAGTTATTTCTTGTTGGTAAATGAAGCCCATATTCTTGGGGTACCCATCCTTTGTGGAATTTAATTTGTGATTTGAATTTTCACTTTCAAGTTTATTTCATTTAATTTAGATGACCTCTTTTGTAAAGCTTGAAACACTTCACTTTTCCATATCCACAACTAGATGAAATCGTGATGGCATCATCCCATCTTTCTAATTTTTGAAGTTTCCCAATTCATCTCATTTTTCTTTTGATGACATCATACCTTGCTCACATCATTTGCAAGACTTTCCATCTAAACTAGACATGTTGAAAAGTGTATATGCACTTGGTTGTTTTACTAGTTCCACTTGGATGTCATGACCCAATGGAGCTTACTAACCTGCATGAATCTATTATCTATGAAAAGTGTTATGTGAATGGTTTGTGGGTAATCTAATGTGAACCAAATATTTTATCATAGGTGTAGATGCACTTACATTTGAAGTTCCTGCAAGGAATCGATAGTAATTATTTTCATACAAATAGAGATTCTCGATAATTTGATTTTATTTGAACCTTTTGGTGTTTGTGGTGGTATCCAAATATGTTTGCTTGAAGGCTAGACTTCAACATATAGATTTTTGTTGGTTGTTGGATGTTGTAGGATTTCTGGATGCATCCAAATTTATCTACCATTGAGTCCAACATTGATCAATTTTATTATTTCAATGGGTTTTCTAGTCTAAGAATCTATAGATTCTATGCTAAGAGCCAAAACATGCGCGTGTTTGATGGTTTCTTAGTTCACCAAACTTTCAACTCATCAATAAGAGGCTCAATTTTGAAAAAAAATGTAAGAGTTGGGAGATTGAAAAAGAATAAAGATAAAGACATGGAGAGGCATATTTTTTTAGCATTTTCTTGGTTCACAAACTTGATGGTTTTCCAAATAAGTGGTTTGTGATGGTTGATGTTTTTAGAAGAAATAAAAAGAAAGGCAAAGAAGTTTTGGCAGGTTTATCCATTTGTAAACTTGTCGATTTTCAAAAAATGAGATTTGTTGATGGTCAATTGTGTGTCATGGTGCATTTTCTTTTGCTACACAATTTTTATTTTGGGAGTGTGAATTTTGTTTCTAGCAACCTCAATTATTTCCACCACTCCATCTTCCAACCTACCTCCATGATCAAGACCTTGCACAACAACCAAAAGCAATTGTTTAGGCCATTTATTGATTTAGTGTGTCCATTTTGGATGGATTTGATCTTTCATGTATATTTTGTTGTAGCTACAATAGATACTTTTAGGGTTTTCCCTTGTTGCCTTATTTTAGGGGCTTTTTGGTAATTATTTTTTGATCATGTGAGAGTACATGAAGAGTAGAGAGTTGTATGTGTATGTTCAAAAGGGTATCCATTAAATCATCAAATACAAATCAATGATCAGAGTGCATGGAATGTTTCAGAATGACATATATATATATATTGTAAACATACTTTTAAAATTTATTTATCCATTTGTATGAGTTCAAACTCATGGAATACATCAATCCTAATGTAATTTCTTCAACACATTTTTGTGAATATTACTTCCATGAGAGGAGATTGACATATCTTTAATGTCACTACAATAATTATGATCTCTTTTGAGTTCACATATGAGTTTGAGTAATATATCAATGGATAACTAAGTAGATGAAGCTAAAATTGATGTATGTTGATGTGTTAAGCAAAAAATAACTTGTAGTTTGTCATCTTTTCTTTGTTTCTTCTCGTTCACTTTGATTTTGTGGCCCTAGAATAGACACTGGTCTCTTGAGTGTATTCAAACACCCACATCAAAATAAGTTGAAAAATCATTTGTGTTCAATTCCTTTTAGTGATTTCATGATATCATTGTTTACAAGAAACATAGAAAACTATTATCCATGAATGATGAAGCTTAGCCCATATTGCACATGTTTTCAAGGTGTGTTATTAGCTATATAGGGGTTATTGATAGCTAATTCATTTAGTCTAGTGACAATCTTTGGGGTTGATTACATAGGTTGGGTTTAGTTATCATTTACATTATTATTTTTTATCTCAAGTGATTTTCATACCTACTTAGGTATACCCATAGGAATACCATCCTGATTTTAAGTTAAGCTCGAAGTGGAAAAGATATGACCCACTCATGTTGAGTTAGCTTAGAATCATCCACCGTTATGTTGATGAAATTTTTACCCACATGATTAAAACCATGGCCTTGTGATTAGAATTTATTTTTGATACGGTAAGAAAAATTTACAAGGTGTTATATCCTTAACATAGAGAGCCACTAGGGTTAAAAAGTTTAATTCCAAAAAAACATTAGAGACTAAGCCAAAAAAACATACACCACAAACCAACAACAAACAAACAAAAAATGGACCAAACATAGACTAACTGACATTTTCCTAGTTCTTAGATAGGAGATTAACAACATCATCCACAACCCATTTCTAGCCATCATCAACATTCTTCTTGTCCATTTCATCCTTCATAACCATAGGTGTTGGTATTATAGTGGACCAGCTTGATAGCGAAACGAGTCAAGCCACAAAATTTCCTGTCCATCTTATCCATTCTTTCTTACAGCACATAGAGCTCCTCCCCATAATTGGCAACCTTCATAGTATCAACAGGCTCCACATCCAGTGGGTTCAAGGACTGGGAAGTCAAGTTCTCCTTTTTCACTTTGCTAATAATCAATAATGGTGTGGGGCCCTCCAACATACTCCTCATCCTTAGCCCCAGACACCTCCTCATCCCTGTAATCTTTGTTGTCAGACCTCTCCTCTTCCGAATCCAAGTCATTAACCAACATTTTCTTGTTATTCTTACCCAGTCTACTAGACCTTTTGATGATGGTCTCACTAACAGTCACCACCATAGCCATGACCACCGTGTCCCTCTTAGAATCCCTACCCACCATATTTTTACCTTTGTTGTCCTTGGTTGGAGGCTCCATTAAACCCTTTGAATCATCCTTACCTTTCTTCTTCGGGGTGGGTTTGCTAGTAGTCTTGGCAGGGGTGGACTTGAGTTCACAAAGACTAGCCACAACACTAGTCTGGGCATTTCTTGCATTCCTCTTAAGCTTCTTAGCAATAGGTTTAGCTTGTGAGTATTAGCAAAAACCAGATGGGTTTTCCTAATGGAAATATTGGTCATAGCAAGAGGTTCAATTTCCTCAACATGAACAATAGATATAGGTTTGGGCGGGCATAACACAAGATGGAACTGGTAGAGTCTCATAATGAGACCTTGGTGAAGCAACAGGGGAGGGGTATCATCAGGGTTTAGGCCAACAACCACAATGCTTTTTTCAACAAAGCTCTCTAAATCCTTAAGAAGGAAGAAAATAAAGCTTAATAGAATTTTATGTTGAAGGTGATTTAAAGAGGGAAACGGTAGAAGTAGTAAGTTTTGTATCTACCTTCAAGAGTCATGTACTTCATAAGGGCAAGCCAAAATTGGTCCCATGGCTATGGAAGGGCCTCTCTCTCAAATCCTGATTGGTTACGAACCGAATTATCATTCCCCACAAAAAAATAATTCATACTATCATTATCTTGGATCTTTGTATGCTTCAGGTACTTCTTACCAGTACTCAGTAGCCTCGTCGCCCACGCAATCACTTTGCCATTCACTTCAAAGGAAATACCGTCCAGAGTCACTCTTTGATCTTTCCAAGAGTTAATAAACTAAATAGATAAATTAGGGTCGAGACCCACCAGAATCTCCATCAGGGGAGTCAAACCCCCTTCAACACATATATGCCACACCAACAAATCTTTGTAAATTTTTCCATAGTTGTCAGGCTCTATTCGCACTCTATCGCCACCCATAATGCCTCTTTGCAGATGGAATAACCAGAAAACCTGTGAGAGAAAAAGGTTAGAGAAAATGGTTAAGTGAAAGGTCACTCGCACACTTAGGATTTTAAGCCAGATCAGCGTTGGGTAATCAAAGAAATGTACAAGATGCACGTGTGAGGAGTTAAATCTCTAAAAAAAATCTTGGCGGAATCATAATGAGAATCTTCAAACACTTGCGGCTAGGTAAGCAAGACATGATGGGAATGGAAGGTTTTCCATCCACGTTGTTATTACATAGAAACCAAGGTAGGATGGCCGCAGGGCCAAATTTAGAAACATCAAAGAACCCGACCTTTAGAAGAGGAGACAAAATAGCGGAAATGATAGAGCCAAAGAGGATTTTTTCCTCATAATAATTAGTCACATCAATATTAAAATCAAAAGACTTCATGAAAATATGATAGCTTAGTGCAATCCCCAAAAGGAGATTACATAAGGTACGACCCTTCTTGGCCTTGAACACAAAATACGCACCATAATTCCTCATGATGCTTTTTTTTTTTCAAAAATGGACTCCACCCTATTATTCAAAATTTTCCACTTGTAGGACACCTCAAAATTTACACCGATCCTCATATCCCATTAGACAAGCATGTAGACCCCCCATAAAGCCCATAAAAATACATGATTAGTTATTGTCATTGATTAAGTAAGGATTTTTTTCTTTTAGGATTAGACCTTGAATCCCTGGTAGTAGGTACCCCAAATTGCACCAACACTTAGAGAATTTCTAATGTGTGCCAAATCTGGCTAAGGAATCAACCACTTGATTGCCCTCCCGGTAAATGTGGGTAGTATTCTTCAAATTCAACTTAGACATGAAGAGACTTATGTCTAATAGGATTTCTTAGTGCTCCACCCTAGTAATTTACCAAAGTTAACAACATCAATAATAGACTTAGAGACACCTTTGATATGAAGGTTCTCAATCCCCATAGAAACAACATGTAATCCCTTTAGTAGTGCACAAGTTTCCGCAATCATAGAAGATTGGATACCAATCCCCCCAATGTAACCAGCCACAAATTTTCCTTTGCAATCTCTGATAACACCTCCTATGCTAGCTATGCCTAGGTTGTCTTTGGTTGCCCCATCAAAATTAAGTTTATACCAACCACTATTTGGAGGCTTCTAGATAGTGTTACCTCTAGCCAAGGATCTGGAGATGTCATAGGAGCTTGCATCCAAATTTTGATGCCAAGCATTGGCCATAATAATTTTCCTCTTAGTCAGACCCTTATTTGGAGCTTTCCCTTTGAAGAGTGAAATGTTTTCCTCAATGAGCCAAGAACCAATACCAAAAACCTCCTTCAGACTCATCTCAATGTTCCTGAAAATCCTATTGTTTCTCTGATTCCATAAGCACCAACAGATAATGGGGGAAACTTGGTTCCAAATTTCACAAGGTAAGGGGTGAATGAAGGGTCCAGTCCAACTCAATATAAAGGATTTAATATCCGTACACATGGTCCATTGAATGACCAAACTTTCTATATCCAACTCCCACACATCAACATCAAATGAGGAGTGTAACAACAAGTGGTCCACAAATTCTTCATTACATTTGCATAAAAAACATCTGTTGGGGATCTGGAATCCCCTTTTCCTCAAGTTATCCTGGGTAAGAATCCTATTATGGCAGGCAGTCCACCAAAATAAGTTAACTTTCAGGATCATGTGTCGATTCCAAACCCTCTTCCAAAGGTCAAGGACAACACCCTAGTCCATCAGCAGATTGTAAGTTGATTTGACTAAAAGATCTCCCTGCTTATCATGAGTCTAGAAGAATTCATCCCCCAAGATGGTTGAGGGAAGTCTAGTAAGGCAGAGCAACTCCTGCGGGGACTTGGAAAGGAGGCTCAGTTCAGGGGATAAAGGGAAACAAAGAGCCAAAAAATTCCACTTCCTGGCACCAAGTGGGCCAAGAACGTAATCACTAATATGAACCAACCTCTTAAGATTTCTAAATTCAGAGTTTTCCAGAGGGGTATCAAGTAACTAGGGGTCCTCCCAGAATCTCATTTTATTACCATTACCAATCTTCCATTTCATCCCAATCTTGAGCAGACCCTATAGGCTACAAATGCTCCTTCAGGACAAGGAACTCGAAGGGTGAACCTTTGAGAGACAGTCAACTAAAGGTTTGTTTTGAAGATACTTAGCATTCATAATCTTACACTAATCCTTTTTATTCCTCAGTTGGTCCCAACCCACTTTGTCTATCAAAGCCTTATTGGTATTAGAGAGAATCCTAATCCCAATCCCACCACTATGTTTAGGTTCATAGACTTTGTCCCATTTAACTAGAGAAAATTTCTTCTTGTCCTCTATCCCAGACCAGAGGAAATTCCTTTGAATTTTCTCAAAATTTTCAACTATATATCTAGGGATCTTGAATATAGAGAGGAAGTAGACAGGGATACCTTTAAGAGCAGTAGATAGGAGTTTTTTTTTACTAGCATGGATAAGCATGGAGCCTTTCCACCCAACCAATTTTCTTTGGATGCTTTAAGGACCGAATTCTAAAAGTTAGGAGTGAATTCCTTGATAGTAAGGGGTAGACCAAGATAAACCGAAGGAAGATAAATGCTCATACAACCCAGAATAGTAGTCACTTGAGATTTTAGGTTAGGAGTGTTGTTGAAGAAGTAAATTATACTTTTATTATAGTTAATGCACTGACTAGAACAAGCAATATAGTTGTTAAGTTAGTTTTTCCATTTTCTGGCTTCAATCACAGATGCTTTCCAAAATGGGAAATTATCATCCACAAATTATTGGATCATAATCGGATCTAAGGAAGAGGCATCCTTGATTGCCTTAATAGAATCTCCTGACAACAAATTAGCAAAGTTCTTGCTCAAGACATCTGCAATCATGATAAACAAATAGGGTGAAAGGAGGTCACCCTGTCTGATACCTCTCCCAACAAAGAAGAACCCAAAAGGAGTCCCATTAACCAGAACATAGTACTTTACCATTGTTACACATTCCATTATGAGTTTGACCATAGATTGGTCAAACGGAAACTTAGCTAAAACTTTAGGGATAAAGTCTCAAATCACCTTATCATAGGCTTTTGAAATATCTAATTTAAGGGCCATACCAGCATAGTTGCATCTGTCCATGGAATAGAGTAGTTCATGGGTGGTTATGGTTGCATCAAGGATATGATGACCAAACACTAACCCTTTTTGAGTGGGGCTGATAATTTTGTCAAGGAGAGGTTTGATGTTGTTCACTAGAATTTTAGAGAAGATTTTATAAAAGATATTGCAAAGAATGATGGGGTAAAAATCAGTCATAGACTGGGGATCAACAATCTTGGGAATTAAGGCTAAGAAGGTGTTGTTCAATTGTTTGAGAATCTTACCAGATTTGAAAAAATCATGAGCAGCTAAGACGAGGTCCCCACCAATAATCTCCCAAAATATTTGAAAGAAGGTCGGTGGAAAACCATTTGGGCCAGGAACTTTGTAAGCCCCCATACTAAAAGTAGCCAACTTGACCTCCTCAGGAGTGAAAAAATTGTGGATTCCAAGGTTATCATTCTGGATAATGATGGTTAGGAGAGGGTCTAGTAGCAGACTATCTAGAGCCAGATTAGGAGCCTCAACATGAGCCGAATAAGCCCTCTGAAAATAATTAGTAGCTAAGAGACCAATCTAGGTGGGTGTATTGATCACCTCCCCCTACTCATTAAGAAATTTAGTTATTTGATTCCTTTTCTTATGTTTGATGGAAAAAACGTGAAAAAAAGAGGTATTCCTATCATCTTCTTTAAGCCATTGGACCCTGGATTTCTATTTTCAGAAAAATTTCCTTTTTCCTTAGAATTTGCTCCCACTCCCTCTAACTCTTTTTTTTTTATGGTTGCAAGTAGGTAGACTGACATCCCCCTCATCCATTTTATTTTTTATAGTTTTCAACTTATCCCCAATAACTCTTTTATTCTAGAAAACATCCCTAAAGACTCTTTGTTCCAGCCTTCTACCATACATTTGATATGTTTAAGTTTAAAAAAGATCCTAAACATGGGTGAGCCACAAACATGAATATTCCACCATTCAACAATTTTGTTCTTGAAGTTAGGGTGGGAATTTCACATTATCTCAAATCAAAAAGGGAACGGTCCAACAACAAATAGGTCATTCAAGATCAGTAGCAGAGGATTGTGATCTGAAACCATCCTGGGAAGAGCCCTAAGATTGGCATTGAACATGCCAGTCCAGTTACTAGAACAAAGGAGTCTATCTAATCTTACTTGAATTAAGTCCTCCCCAAGATGTATGTTGGTCCAAGTAAAAGCTTGGCTCGATAAGTCAATGTCAATCAGGTCAGTAGAACTCAAGAAGTTAGCCAGACTAGTCATGCTATTAGAATAATCCACCAGACCACCACTTTTCTCCAAAGGATATAAGGGGGAGTTGAAGTCCCCAGTCACCAACCAACGAGAAGCACTATTGTTTTTAACCCAACCAAAAAAAACCTGCCACAAGGCATTTCTAACATTCCTTTGGTTGGGAGGATATACATTGATAGGCGACCAAGAGCCACCTGGGTAGGAAAAGGAAACTCCCACACTACTCTTGCAATAGAATAGTTTAGAGCCATTAAACCTAGATGTTTTCCATAGCACAACAAGACCACCCAACATCCCTTCAATATCACTATAGGAGTAAGTGGCCCCTGACCATAACTACTTAGCAATATTATTAAAATTATCTTTCTTCATCTTGGTTTCTTGTAAAAGTAACACATCAATCTTATGTTCTAAAACATAGTTCTTTAGAGCTAGCTGCTTGTGAGAGTTGTTCAGCCCTCACACATTCCATGACATGAGCTTCATTTTTGACCTTTCTTGGAGGACACTTCCAATTTCCTATGTTTATCAATGGCTATCTCGTTTGCAGTCTCTCTTAACCTAGCTTGTCTTTGACTAGGTCTACTAGGTTTGGAGTCACCTCCCACATCCGCCTTCTTCTTCCTCCCTCTTTTCTTTGGGGTTACCTAGTTATCCTATTCAACAACTTTCTCCTACATCAATCCCTCTAAACTAAAAGTTGTCCCTTCAATAAATCCAATGCCCTCATCCTCCCAAATTTCACCCTATTCACCCATAGTCTCAATAGTCCCAACAAAACACTCCTCCAATAGGGAGCCTCCTACTAACTCATCCCCCCTAGAGTCGGGCCAAAGGATAGAGCATTGACATCCAAAATCTTATCGACTGCCTCATTCATATTCAAAGTAGGAATAACCATGCTCAAAGTTAGATCTACAATAGGAATCTTCATACCACTAAGAGGATCCCCAGAGAATGGTGGTTCAACCAAAAATGGCGAGGCAGACTTGGTTGAAGAGTCACAATCCTTCAAAACTTCATTTTCCAAAGAAGGGTGAGTACTTGCAGCAGAGACTCTTGGGTTAGGCTCCTAATTAAATGAAGATCTATAGTTAGAGATAAGGTGGCCAGGTTTAGCACACTTCTGACAGTAAACAACATAATTTTCACAGCACACAGGTTGGACCCAGTTACCAAACTTAGAGCACAGCTTCACAGAGTTAGGAAGTGTCTTATTCACACTAATATTCACACAAAAGCAAGCAAATACTAACCTTGATTTGGATCTGGTGATGGAGTTTGAAGCAATGAACTGTCCAAAGGAATCGCCAATTCTTTTAAAGATGGATTCATCCCAGTATTCCAAGGGCGACCTAGGTAGACGAACCCAGACCGGTGCTGATTTATTTAGATCCACTGTAGGGTCAAACCTCGGCTTCTAGCAACATAATTATAAACTATGCTTTCCATACACCTAAGGCCCAGAAGAGAGGACCACAACCAAGTATTTTGAGGTTGTGAAATTGAAAAGGAAGAGACCACCCGACATTACGCAGATCTCCACACTTCCTTTGAGGTGCCATTTAGCAGCAGCCTACCTTCAGACCATATCCATAGTGGGGCGAAAAGAGAGAAAATGACCCACAACTGCGTTCTCCATGGAGGAGAGAATCCTATCACTGACTATATTAGAGATAGAAAAATCCATTCCCAAAGCTTTGAATTCCTCTTCAAAAAGAGTTGAGGGATTTGAACTCTATAAAAATTGGTCAATACATCCTTCCAACCATTAGTTTTTGGAAGAATCTCCACCCTCGACACTTTCTCACTAGACAAGACCAGAATCATGGGTGACTCTGATAGACCTGTAATCAAAGGAATGGACCCTCTAGGAGTGGCTCCTAAGGGACACGAGCTTGCATGTGACAAGGCGAGTCTCGGGTTAGGAGGGGACAGAGGAGGATTGTGGGGTACCCCCAAGGCAAAATCCACCATGCGCGTAGGTTGTTCAAATGCGGACATAGGAGAGAGGAGCGATAAAATTTCACTTGTGAGTAGAATTTGTTATAGGAACTAGAGTGGTGATATTGATACCTAATAGGTTGTATTTGGGATTTATACCCTTTTTTAAGTTGGATTATTGGTTTGAAATTTGGTAGTGTTCTATCATTTTGTTTAGCTATTCTCTTATTCAAAGTTATCATTTTTCTTCCATGGCATGTTTTTGAGAAAGTGAATTATATTTGAAAGGGGTGTGGACCACTTTTGAGGTATTTGGGAACTATGTACTTGACCAATATGGGGCTATGTGTGACCAAACACTTGGTCTAGATCATTTTTTAACAACATAAAATGATGGATCTATGTCCCATTAATCAATAGTTGGGAGCTTGCTATCCATGCATTGGTATTTTTTATGTGGCTTAGACCCCAAAGTTTGAGCTACATGCATGTAGTTGACCAAACTTAGCTTAGTGTCTAGGATTTTTTAGTTGCACTTAAAACTTTGAAATCTAAAATGCACATTGGGGATCAAGCTTAGAAGTTCAACTTATCTTCCTATATGAGTTTGAACTTGTGTTGGTAAATGGGTTATGTTATCAATTGTATTTTAGAATCTGAAGTATGAAATACACAACTTTGGTTGATCATCCATCTTTGAGGACCAATTTGGTTGTTTTTTAGGTTTATTTTTAAATTTGTATATTTGGAATTTTGTGAGGCATTCCACACAATTTAACATTTGGTGCCCAAACTCCAAATTCTAATGTCTAAATTCTAAGGCTCAAGGCCCTTCAATATTTAATGTGAAGTCTAACTACTATTCTTGTAAAGCATGGATCACATTTTGAAGTCCAAATCCTTTTCCCTAGGTGCTTGGTGCTTAGCATTCAATGCAATCCCAACTTTTTGTAAGTGGCAAGTGGTTGAGTAAACTCTAAATTATGAGGCATCCATTTGGAAAGCAAAAATTTATTTTCCTTGATGTGCTTAGTTATCAATGTATAATTTAGATTTTAAATCTTGAGAGGCGTGCTCAAAAAGGGATTGAAGTTTCACCCCAAACTTTTAAATTAAATCTTGTAGTTTAGAATTTGAATTTTGAGAAATTGTGACTTAGACACTAAACTCTGTTGCACAGGCGACTATCCTTGCACCAAAAGATTGACCTGTTAATGCCTGATACAATTGCTAGATTTATACAAGATCAAGATCCATAGGAGGTGGTTAAACCGTGTCACAAAGCCCAAGTGTTGTGCTAGACTATGCCTACCACAGGAAGAGGAGACCAAGGGTCACACCTTGCAACAATCCCCCTAGGGAAAGTGTGGGGTTCAAACTTGTGACCTCAGCTCTGATACCAATTGTTGCATAGGCGGTTGTCATTGCAACAAAAGATCGACCTGTTAATGCCCGATATAGCCGCTGTATTTATACAAGATCAAGATCCACAAGAGGCGGTTAAACCATGTCACTAAGCCCAAGCATCACGCTAGACTACACCTACCACATGAAGAGGAGACCAAGGGTCACACCTTGCAACAAACTCTTAGGATGAGTGAATTTTTTTTCAACCCCAAGCTTGTGTAGATTTGAGCTTAGAATCCAAATTTTAAGTTATGAACTTTGTTTCCAACACTTTGAGTTGTATGTATTTCCTATTTAACTAAGGGAGATTGTCCTATTTATTCTCTCCTTTTGAGATACCTAAGGAATGGGCCATAGAACAAGGTATTGGGCTTTGTTATTCGGCGTAGGAACCCCAACCTTCCTCTAAATCTCATTAATTTATGTAGTCACAATATTGAGGTTGTGGTGTGGTTACTCTTTCACTTGTGTCACTGTCCTTAGTGAATTGGGAAGAATGTTAGATGTGTTATTGTGTTATTTCATGTAACCTTGTAGACTTAGAGGTACAACATGACATGTTTGGTGTCACATTTGTACAAAAAAAATTTTCATTTGATTTTTATCTATTAATGTGTTAGGTGAAAGCTTCAAGCATTGCAACTTGCTGCAAATGATGCTTCCTAAAACTATATTATTTTCCTTACCATACATATACATCAAATAAATGTCAATAATCAATTTTTGTATAGAACAAAATCATACCATTATGATAAAATTATTCCTCTTGAACCCTTTTATAATAATATGACTTTAATCAAAATTCCCTAATGCAACAATTTTTTTCTTTCAATCAAAATCCATGATGTTCATCAAATACTTTTCTCTCTTGGAAAGGTCTAGCAATGAATATTATATGGAAGATCCACTTCATGGGAAAATAATTCAGAGTTGTGAGCTCACAAATATTCTAATTCTAAATCTCCACCATCCTCAATATGACACTTTGACATGTTCTGCTTCAATCAAAATCTATAATGCAACAATTTCTTTCTTTCAATAAAAATCCATGATGTCCATCATATACTTTTCTCTCTCTTGGAAAGGTCTAGAAATGAATATTATTTGGAAGACCCACTTCATAAGAAAATAATTTGGAGTTGTGAGCTCACAAATATTCCAATTCTAAATTTCCACCATCCTCAACATGAAACTTTGACATGTTCTGCTTCAATCAAAATCTATAATGCAACAATTTCTTTCTTTCAATAAAAATCCATGATGTCCATCATAGACTTTTCTCTCTCTTGGAAAGGTCTAGCATTGTATTATATGGAAGATCCACTTCACGAGCAAATAATTTGGAGTTGTGAGCTCATAAATATTTCAATTCTAAATTTCTATCGTCCTTGGAAAGACGCTTTGACATGTTCTGCTTCAATCAAAATCTATAATGCAACAATTTCTTTCTTTCAATCAAAATCCATGATGTCTATTAAAGACTTTTTTTTCTCTTGGAAAAGTCTACTAGTGAACATTATATGAAAGATCCATTTCACAGCAAAGAATTTGGAGTTGTGAGTTCACAAATATTTCCAATTCTTAATTTCCTCCATCTTCCACACGACACTTTGATGTGTTTGCTTCAATCAAAATCTATAATACACCAAAAAAAAATTCACTCAAAATCCATGACATCCATCAAAAACTTTTCTTTCTCTCAAAACAATCTAACGATGAATATTACATGCGAGATCCACTTCACAACAAAGAATTTGGAGCTGTTAACTAGGTATTTCCAATTATAAATTTCTAGCATCCTTGGCATGACACTTTGACGTGATCTACTTCACTCACTTCTAATCAACTCTCTCTATCCAAGGAAAACTAAACATTTCTTCCCATTTCAAAAACGTCAACTTAGCCTATCTTTGGTTGCCATGAAGTTTTGGAAATGATAGATTTAATGAAAATGACAGATAGCTGACCTTGAAGAATGGATTCAAGGTTTAAGATAGTATAAATAAGAGTTGAGTTATTGAAAGAAGATAAGATAGAAAAGAGATACAAATGATGTGAATTGAAGAGTGGTAGAGTGTGAGTTTGAGAAGTGCAGATTGAGATTTCATGTGTTATTTTACTAGATGCAATGATAAGAAGGTATCTACAATTCTTTAGTCAAGCTGTGAAGGTGTTGGAGACATTGTGGTGGATTTCTTTGTTGCATTGAGATAAATTTCTTTGTGTAATATTCTTCTCTATCTTCTTTTCTATTCTAGCAGGTAGCCTTTCTTTCTTTGGGTAGTGAGCCCTATTGTATTTGGTGTTGAAGTTACTTTATATTGTGAGCTAATTTCCTCATTGTGGTTTTTCCCATCTTGGGTTTTCCATGTAAATTTGGTGTTCTCTTGTGCATTGTGTTGATTTGTTTCAGTTTATATTATTTGCATTTCATACTAAATCATCATAACATATTAAGGGTTAATTGGATTAATGTCCAGATCTGAATGTTTGTGAGGCTTTTGAAGTTTTAAGGTACAAATGATTCAATCCCCCTCTCAATTGTCTTCTAAATTCAACAGTAATGATGTATGGGAAATCCTCAAGAATGGAGGTTTTGAAGTGTACTATGAAGCCATGAGAGGCATTAACTCCTCTCTATAAATCAAATTTTCTTAGTATTGGGTTAATAAAAAGGTTAATATCATTTAAATTTTTCATTTCTCTTCCATTCAACATGTTTTTTTGAGAAAGTGGATTATATTTGAAAGGGGATTAGACCACTTTTTGAAGCATTTGGGAACTTTGTGCTTGGCTATTTTGGGGCTATGTGTACCCAAAGACTTGGTCTAGACCATTTTTAATAACACACAAAATGATGGAGTTATGTCCATTAAATAATAGTTGGGAGCTTGCTATCCATGCCTTGTAAAAAAATCTAAATTAGTGTAAAATTCAAGTTATGGCTTAGGCCCCAAAGTTTGAATGACATGCATGTAGTTGACCAAACTTAGCTTAGAGTCTAGGTGTTCTTAGTTTCATTTCAAACCTTGAAGTCTAAAATGCACATTGGGGATCAAACTTAGAAGTTTGAATTATCTTCCTAAATGAGTTTGAACTTATGTTGGGATATTGTTTGTACTATCAATCTTCTTTTAGAATTTGAAGTCTGAAATACACATTGTTGGTTGATCATCCATTTTTGAGGACCAAGTTGGTTGTTTGTTAGGGTTCAATTTTGGATTTGTAGAGTTGGAATTTTGGTAAGCATTCCACAAAATTTGAAGTTGGGTTCCCAAAGTCCAAAATATAACGTCTAAATTATAAGGCTCGAGTCCTTTCAACATTTAATGTGAATTCTAAATTATTGTCTTGTAAAATATGGATCACATTTTGAAGTCTAGATCCTAGGTCCTAGGTGCTTGGTGCTTAGCATTCAATGCAATACCAAATGTGTTTATGTGGCAAGAGGTCAAATAGACTCTAAATTATGAGGTGTCTATTTTGTAATCTTAGATTTGTTTTCCTTGATGTACGTAGCTATCAATTTAGAATTTAGATTTTAAATCCTAAGAGGTGTGCTCAAGAAGGGCTTGAATTTTCACCCCAAACTTGTAGATTGCATCTTGTTGTTTAGCAAATGCGACTCATACATTGAAATCTTAAGATGAGTGAATTTATTTTTGAATTCCAAGTCTATATAGATGTGAGCTTAGACTCCAAAGTCTAAGATATGCACTTTGTTTGCAACAATTTGAGTTCTATGTATTTTCAACCCTAAAGCCTAAACTAAGGGAGATTGTCTTGTTTCTTCTCTCTTTTGAGATACCTAAGGAGTGGCCCATAGAACAAGGTGTTGAGGTTTGTTATTTGGCTTAGGAACCCCAACCTTCCTCCAATTCTTATTACTTTCTTTAGTCACAATGTTGAGGCTATGGTGTAGTTAGTCTTCCACTTGTGTCAATGTGCTCAATGAATTAGTAAGCATGTTAGGTGTGTCACTGTGTAATGTCATGGAGCCTTATAGACATACAGGTACAACATGACATGCTCAATAACACATTTGTATAAAAAAAATTAAAAAATCATCTACTATTTATCTATTGATGTGTTAAATAAAAGCTTGAAACATTACAACTTGTCTAATTAATACTTTTTAAAACTATTTTATTTCCCTTACCTTAATATTCAAGAAATAAATATTAATAATATTTTTTTATAAAACAAAATTATATCATTATAATAAAATTATACTTGCTGAATTCTTTATTTTTTATAATATGACTTCGATCAAAATCTATAATGCAGTTTATTTCTTCAATCAAAATCCATGATATGAATTTGGAATTGTGGGCTGTTCTAAATTTCCAGCGTCCTCACTTCTAATCAACTCTGACATGGACTGCTTCACTCACTTGTAATCAACTCTCTCTATTGCAAGGAAAACTAAACATTTCTTCCCATTTCAGAAACTTTGACTTAAGCCTATCTTTGTTGGTCATGAAGTGTTGGAAACGACAGATTGACTTGACTTAAAAAATTTAACTTTCAGTCCTTGCAAAGATGGACTTCCAAGCTTATGCAGAAAATGTGGGAACACTTTTACGCTACCTAAATTTCAAGTTTTGGACTATTCAAGTTTTCCTTCCCGTGTTGGAAACGTAATATTTCAAATTCTAGATTTCCACCGTCATTTTGACTTCCATCCCATGTTGGAAACGTCATATTTCAAAACTCTAAATTTTCACCATGTCAGAAAAGTAATCTCCCTGCTCTGCTTATATAAACTCACTTTCCCTTCCTCATTACTCACTCTTCTCACCATTACTCAATCTGCCCATTGAGCTTTTGGTATGCATCTACATTTCTCTTTGCTCTTATTTTATTTTATTTTATTTTTAAAATCAAACAATTCTTGTTTAATTCAGATCATTCTAATCTCTAGTTGAAATTGTTGTTGTTGTAGATAAATGTTTTCTATGGATCCGTTGCCCTTTGTCATTTTCTGTTTTCTTGCATTCGTAGGCTGTTTCCAGATAATAAGTTGCCATATAGAATGCATACCTAGTGAAATAGATGCTCTTCTATCTTTGAAGAACCATTTTCATTTGCTGCCTCTACTGTATGCAATTTTATGGAGGGGATTTAATTGCTGCCAATGGAGGGGAGTTGAATGTAGCTCCCACAACTCACATGTAATCAAACTCCATCTTGCCAATCACACACATAACGCGGTGGATTACTTGTCTCCCCAGAGAAATGGCAGACTTGCCACAGATTTGTTCCAATTAAAGCAGCTGCAACATTTAGATCTAAGCTTTAACCATTTGACTGGTGTTCTGCCCAAAGGTACAACTATTTGCAATCTTTCATTTTTTTTTAATTTAAGCTTTCCCTTATAGTAATTTGACTAGTTTTTTTGGTTGTTGTTTAACATGTAGGTCTATTTTCCTTGCAAGAATTGAGACATATAGATTTGAGCTACAACTATTTTGAAGGTGAAATACCAAAGAATTTTGTCTCCTTGCAAGAATTGAGGCATCTAGATTTGAGCTACAACAATTTTGAAGGTGAAATACCAAAGCATTTTGTCTCCTTGCACAACTTATCTTATCTCAACTTGTCTATGGCTAGTTTCAATGGTACAATTCCATACTAATTGGGGAATCTTTCTCAGTTGGAATTTTTGGACCTATCTGTATTTGACTATGAATCAAACTATCAATTTACAATATGGCCTGAAGTTGCTGGAAAAATATATAGTCCTAGTTTAGTGTGGACAGAAAAGCTGCGGAATTTAAAATACTTGTCCCTTAAAAAAGAAGTGCTGAATATGGTAGGAAAGTAATTGGAAGCACCCCTTTCTCATCTCCACAATCTCCAATACCTCCACCTTGCAGACTGCATGATTTCAGGGCACATTCCCAATGCTATCCAAAACCTCACCTTGATCTCCCACCTCCAATTGGATTTCAACTACTTTGAAGGGTCAATGCCTTAGTGGCTAGCAAACATGACTAGTTTGGTTTCACTTTCATTGTCTAATTGCCAAGTAAGTGGTTCATTTCCCCTGAGTCTATCTCATCTACCTGCTTTAAAAGAGCTCAATTTGGGGGAGAACAAGTTATTAGAAGGAAATGTAAGTCAAATACTATGCGGGTAGTGGTCTTAGCTCAACGTATTAATTATCTTTGAGTCCAATATGATAGGTTCCATACCGCCTTGTATTATAAATATTTCCTCCCTTGTGATTCTTGTTTTGAGACGTACAAAAAAGATGGAAATTTTATACCTCCTTCCATTGGCAATCTCTCCAATCTGCAAACTCTAGATATTAGTAGTAATTTATTGAAAGGAGAGATTCTATCAACTATCATTCAAATGTCATCTCTTACTAATTTGGATCTATCTTACAATCTATTGAGTGGAAATATCCCTTTCCAGTTAAGGGAACTATCATCTTTAGTAAATCTTTGTCTATCTCACAATCTGTTGAGTGGAAATATCCCTTTCCAGCTAGGGGAACTACCATCTTTAGTAATTCTCTATCTATCTAACAATCAACTAAATGGTAGCATTCCCATTTAAATTGGAAATCTTCCTAGTATTATCAATATTCATCTATCTTCAAACAATCTTCGAGGCAACATTTTTCTCAGTTTTTTTCAAAATTTGACTACAATTTCTGCACTTGATTTGTCTAATAATGAGTTGATTGTCATCATTGAACCAGATTGGATACCTACAATATACTTTGATAACCTGTACTTAGCTTCATGTAGTATTGGTGGTATTCTTCCACCATTCATTTCCACATAGTATAGATTAAACACGTTGGATCTCTCCAACAATAGTCTGTATGGAAATATTCTAGATTGGTTAGGGACACTTCCTTATCTAGATAAGCTTAACTTGTCAAACAATTTATTCCAAGGGCTTGTTCCGACAAGCTTAAAAATAAGTGATTTTTCCCAATTGGACTTGCATGCTAATGCATTACAAGGTCCTCTTCCAATGTTTTCAATGTTAGCACTGGGTTTGAAATTGTTGGACTTCTCTCAGAATGAATTCACAGGGTCTATTGTAGTGGATATCAGCAATCTTCTACCAGCAATTGAGTTTTTTTATCATTTTCATAAAATGATCTAAGTGGTGATATACCTTCTTCAATTGGTCTTCTGCAACAACTGGAGGTTTTGAATCTCTCAAAGAACAAATTATCTGGTAAAATACCATCAAGCATAGCTAATTGCTCTACTTTAAGAAGATTAAACCTAGCAAATATTGGTTTAATAGGAGAGATTCCATATCAAATAGGAATGCTAAGCTATTTTAGTTCACTTCATCTCAATGACAATATGCTGAAGGGAAACTTGCCATCAAGTCTTAAGAATTGTTCTAGCTTGCAGATTTTAAACTTGGTCGATAACCTCTTTTATGGAAACATACCACTTTGGTTGGGTCAGTTCTTTGAGTTGATGATACTTGTTTTGAGGTCAAATAAATTTGAAGGATGCATTCCTCATCAATTAAGTAATTTGTGAAGTCTCCATGTTTTAGATATTTCTCACAATAATTTGATTGGTGTCATACCTCCACAGTTGGGAGCATTGATAGGTATGAAAAATTCTACATTGGGAAGCTCACATGACAATGGTGGTAGCTCATATTATTACAAGGAAAAGATCCAAGTGTTCACCAAATATTTAAAATTGGTGTATGAAAGTTTAGTGATGTTACTTACAACTTGCATTGATTTATCTGCAAATAATCTATCAGGTAACATACCTCCAGTAATTGGAAACCTCAAAGGTCTTCACACATTGAACTTATCAGATAATATTCTTACAAGAGTGATTCCAAATAGCTTTGGAATGCTTACAGAGTTAGAGTCTCTTGATTTTTTAAATAATTATTTGCAGGGAAGGATTCCAAATGAAATGCTACAAGTTTTCTCTCTAAGTTTTTTCATTGTATCTAGCAGCATGCTTCATGGAAAAATACCAATAGGAAGTCAATTTAATACATTCAATTCTACTTGTTTCTCTGGCAACCCCGATCTCTGCGGATTCCCAGTTAATAAAAAATCATGTAGATGTGGAGAGAGATCAAATTCTAGCATACCAACTTCTCTTCCAGAAAAAGAAGATGATGAAGGAGAAATTCCATGGCACTGGTATGTAGAGTGGATGGCAAGTGCTACTATTGGATTTTGGGGAGTATTTGGAATCTTGGCTATAATAAGGCAGTGGAGGAGAAAATTCATTCAAGACTTAGATAAGATGGTGATTTTATTGAATGGATTGATAAGTAGGTAATAATTGTAGAAAAATGTAAAATTATTGTGACCAAATTTTCACTCAAGCTCAATCAAGTAGAGCTTGTAGTTTTAAAGCTGAGAAAAAGTGCATTTATATCATTCCTACATTACATTCAGATGCATAAATGAAATAATCCAGAAAATATTGCATTTTTTTTTTTGTCTAATCCAAATCTTAGTATGGTTTTTTGTTTGTTTGTGGGAAGTTCTTTTTGTTGGTTTCTCCTTTTGGTGGTTGTTGGATGGCTTCATTACTAATATTATCTGGTTTCATTTAGGTGATGGTATGTTTGTGCACCCATGAGATTTTATTTATAAGATTTTTTCAAAGGGATTGGGCCCCAATATAACTCACACCTAAACAAGCAAAGAAAGTTATATATATTAAAAATTAGTCATACAATTCCAAAAAATCAGGTTACCTATCAAACAAGTTAAAAGGTAATCTTTATCACTCCATTGTCACCATTACAAGTGAAAAGAATCGCAGTATTGCTTGGTCTGCTAAAAAGAAAGAGTATAATGATCTCAAACTTATTTATGGCCCTTTCGATATCATTTGAGAAAAAGATTTACCGTAACTTCTCATATTCCAGTTAATGAAGAATTATTATATTTACTCATACATAGACAAAAAAAAAAAGAGAAACATAATTGACAATGAAACAAGAATATTACCATGATTTACACATAATTAAAAAACATCTTCCTAGTGTTTACCCTCAGACATCAAGGAGAAAACTTGTATATTATACACATTTGAGTTTCTGCCATTGCCAGCTAAAACAACTCTGAGCTTTCTTAACAACTTGAAAAGGCATTTCAAGAAGTAGAATGCATAGCCAATATTTGCATGGATTACATAAATACAATACAAATGGTATGATAAGTTATAGTTCCTAATTTAAATAATTGAGAAAATTACTTTTAAAATAAAAATGTATATTCCTTAATTGCATTCCTACAAAAATATATTACCAATACAAAGCTCTAATGCTTCAATAATAACATCGTGCTCAATTTTCTATTGAATTCTTTTGTGACAGAGCTTCTGCTGCTCTAATCTTTTGTGGCACAAAGTCTGTATATGTAAAGTGTGAGATCTCATAAATATAAGAAAGCAATGTAACATTTAATGACACAAATACAAACACATTTACCCTATCCATTGTCAAAAAGGATTTACTAAAAACAAAATAATTAAATACATTCACAACAGGATGAGCTAAGATTTAGAGAGTGATTTTGATCTGTATGGATAAAATAAACTACACCATGGAAAGCCTAAAATAAACTACACCACGATGTCACATTTCTTTGAGCAATTTTTTGAAACAATTCGCTTGCCTTGTCTATGCTTCCACATTTTCATGTATGTAGATAGTAGGACACTTGTAACTACAACATATGACAAAAAAATCCCTACTATTATGATTTGATGGATGTCCCTTCATTATTAATACCAAATATCTGATGTAGTGCACATTATTATAGTGCAAGCCTATTTTTCAAATTCTTTCATTTAGCACCACCAATATTCTCCTCAAGAACATTGACCCTGTTTAAAATGATGTAAATGGTTCACATCTCTTAGAACAATTTCTCTTGCAATTGTTTGGACCACCAATTGTTTGCATTTAAATAGGTTGCACCAAGGTTGAAATTAAACTTGTACATAAATACACATACATATACATAAATACATATGGCAATACATATGAACGAGTAAGTGAGATGGATATACTTTAGAAAATAATTTATATTATGTTATATAAAATATAACAGATTTACACACCATTTTATGTCCATATTCAATGTTTCCAACTAGATCATATCATTTTTAATATTCATACCTCCATATTCCCTACGTATATAACTACAACTAATGTGTATATCATTATTTAAAGAGAAACATGTTGGTTTTAGGCTTTCAGAAAAGGGAAAAGATCTTGTTTAAGTTCATAGGAGTATAAAGCGAGGAAAACATGGATGCTTATTATTTTAGATGAGGTTTTATTGAGATTCAACTGCTTAGCCTTATTTTTTGAGTCAATTGTTAATGACCCATATTTCATTAGTGGTTCAAAAGAACCCATCTTTCATGAGCATGAATGGTTTGCTCAACATTTAGGACTCATTGCATCCTTGCTCATGCTCATGAGAGATGGGTTCTTGTGAAACACTACTAATGAAATATGGGTCAGTGAAGATTGACTCAAAAACATGCAAATGAATCCTTATAAAACTTAATATAATTTGCTACATTGCAAAAACACCACCTAAATGTTTTTTGTCAATAGAAATCAAAGAGTCATCTGAAGGAACTCTTATGAATGATTGAGTCAGTTGTGGAAGGTGCTAAAATTATTGTGTTGCTGCATCTTGTTCAGAGAAAATCTTCACCACTTGTTCAAATCAGGTTAGGTCCAAATTGGATAATGTTGAGTTGGAAGGTGTACAGGGTAGACTATAGTGATGTTAAACATGATCTTTAAAGGTTAACTTTCCAAATAGTTTTTTATAATGTTGGCATCCTTACAATTGCTTGGTAATTTTACCTTTTTTGATTTATAAGCACATTAATTTTGACCAATTTATTTTCATTATGTTTCTGAAATTGTGAACCACGTCAATGAATTTTGACTTTATTGTCCATACTATTGTGTTCAAATCAACTACTCAGGTTGATTCATGATATATATTTGCAGTTATAGTTGAAAACTTGAATCATTGTAATTTTCACATATTTGCTTTATTTTCTGAATAATTTTTTCAATATATGTACTGACCATACTCTGATCTTGAACTGTGAGAAATTTGCCACACATGTTGCATCTGCATTCCATGCTTCTATTAACCAGAGAAAACATTTAATGCTCTAACATAGAAACCTTAAATGCAGTTAGATGCCCAACACAAAACTGCCTTATTCACTGATACACACATGTAAACAATTATCTTTAGGAGTTGCTTGACAGATATATTCTGTTGTGTACTCTTTTGTCTTGTATGACTTATTTTTATTTTTATCTGGTATGATTTTGAAGTCCCATGATTAAGTTTATTGAGTAATTACTTAACATACACGATTTTGGGGTTGGGGCTGCAACAATATAAGTAAGCAAAAAACTAGAATCATAAAAATTAAAATGGTAAAGCTTCAAGATTTTTTAGGCTTTTAATAATTGATTTCTTCATTCTATTGCTATGCAAGTAATCAGATATCTTTTGTAATATTGTGAAATGGCAGCTTTTTGCCTTAGTGAGGGGCCAGGAGCAAGTACATGTTCCTCTTCAAAAATAATGAACCAAGATATGAACAAGTAAGTGAGATGGATATACTTTAAATAGGTTGCACCAAGGCTGAAATTAAACTTATACATAAATACACATACATATACAATTATATATATGGCAATAGATAAATACACATACATATACACGTATAATATATGTATGTGTACATATATTGTAGAATTGTCACACCTAACAAATTTGGAGATTTTATACCGCTTTAGTGAATGGCATAGGAAACTACAAGGAACGTCAAATATCATCTACACATTATAAGATACAAAAAAATTGATCATAATTTGAAATAATTCAAAAGAGAATTTGTGCATAAATTCTTCATTATTGAATTTTGTGTAGAAGTTTTTGTGAAGGCTTTGGTGATCCGAAGTGGAACTTGCAACTACAATATTTGATAAAAATCCACTTCAAAATATTATTTTGATGGATGTTCATATCCTCATCCAAAGCTCCAATTCATACATAGATAGGAAGGATGCTTTCAAAGGTTGAGGAGTTGGGCTTTACACCCACTGGTTGCATTTTCTTGAAATTTTCTAAGGAATTTTCAGAAAAAACCCATTTTGAACATATCCTTTAATCATGACATTCCATGATATCACATTTCTTTGAGGCATTTTTTGAAATAGTTCGCTTGCCATGTCTATGCTTCCACATTTCATGTATGTCTAGCAGGGCACTTGTAACCAACATATGACAAAAAAATCCTTGCTATTATGCTTTGATGGATGTCCCTTTGTTATTATTGGATATCTGATGTAGTGCACATTATTATAGTGCTAGTCTATTTTTCAGATTATTTCATTTAGCATCACTAATATTCTCCACAAGAACATTGTCCCTATTTAAAATGATAGAAATGGTTCACATCTCTCAGAACAATTTCTCTTGCAACAATCTTGGAGATGAATTTAGATGCAATGTGAAAATCAAAACATACTCAAAGGTTCTTAACAACTCTAATAGTTGTACCAGGGGCCATGTTTATCAAACCAAATACAATTGCTAACTTTTCACTATGGTGGCAAATAAATGATTCTTTTTTCTTCTATTCCACAACATTAAGTAAAACTCTTGAATCTAGAAATACCCTGCTGCCTTCATTTGCCAAGCCAATTTCTCCAATTTTGTATATCTCTCCCATGTTTGTGGATGTGATATGTCTCCTACACAAAAAAGCATGTACCATTTTATGCCCTTCAATACAACTACATGTAGGTATGTTTTTAATTCCCCTATCTTTCATCAATTTCCTTACTATTTGAACCTCACCACACTTGCCCGTTTTTGCATAGATGTTTTAGAGAACATAAGTTGCAGAATTTTTAGGATCCAACTAAAAAAGTAGTGTTGCTGGAATACTCATCCTATATTCCCATGGGAAATTGTAATTCACCTTGAGCCTGCAAGAGCCGAATCAAGCACCAATCCTATATGGACTAGTGTATTTCACAATTAGCATGCATTATTTCACCTTGATCGAGTTCTCTTTAAGGGTATTAAACGTGAATCAAACATACTCTGCTGAAAAAACCTCAAATGAAACTAAAGTGTGATCAATAATAAGGTATGCTCTTCCTAATTAAGCACCAATCCCCTATGGACTAGCATAATTCATGATTACCATGCATTATTTCACCTTGATCGAGATCTACTTAAGATAATGTATTAAATGTGAATCAAACATACTCTGTTGAAAAACCTCTAACAAGACTAAAATATGATCAATGCTAAGGTATGCCCTTTTTATTAGCAGAGCACTTTCAAAATTATAGAGGTTGATGAATTAGATGCCTTTCTATGTCTTTCAAAGTATTTGCTTGATGACTATACACAACTGTGAGAGTATCCTGCTTCATGCCCATGTTTGCCAAGTAATCTGCAGTTGCATTCACATGTCTAAGGCAATGTTAAAACTAATTGAAGAGAAGTACTCTTTGAGACTTTGCACCTCTTAAACAAAGTGGTTAAAGGAATAGTTAGGGCTGAAACATTTTTTAAGAGCATTCATGACTATAAAAAAGTCTCCCACTTCCAACAAATTTTTGAAAATTTGAGTTACTGCTACCACAATTCCTATTATTGTTGCCTCATTATTAGTTTTATTGCTAAAGAATAAATATCATCCCCATGGGAAGCTACCATTGGAATCTCTCAAATTCAATCCACTACTTGCTTTGCTTGGGTTACAATGCCCTAGCGAAGTTCAATTTAATAAATTCTTCTGGAGGAGGGGACCAAAGTTCCTTTTCTACTTCCAAACATTTATAGTTATTGCTAAAATACTTTACTAACAAAATCTCATTATGCTTTATTTAGTGACACTTTTAATATTTACATGGATAAATTACAAATGGTCATTATTGTGATAATTATCATTATTACAATTCACTCAGATTGGTTGTAGGATTCAGTCAAAGCTTCAAAATATTTTCTGAAAATAAGGAATACAACTAATGACTATCAATATTTGGTATGTGCATTTTTTGAATTTTTCTTTTCTCTGAAACAAGATATCTTTATATTTGCAGGCTGGAGGAGAGCCCTATGTTCTATGTTTTGTGGAGTTTTCTGATGAAAAATGTGCAGCAACCGCACTAAAATATTTACAAGGTACGTTGATCCTCTGTAGAATGATTCTGATTTAGAATGATATTAATGTATTTTTCTTGATAACACACAATCGTTTTTGAGTGAAGTTGAGGTTAACCTGTTGAATTGGTGTAATTTCTTTCTACTTTACAGAATCAATATTATTATTTATTATAAGATTAATTTATATCCGTATAATCGCATAGTTGTAATAGGTTGTGGTGCAATGATAGTGATGTATTTCCATTAAGTTCATGAAAGTAACTAATCTTTCTCTCATATGTATTTTAAACATATCTATTTCCATTAAGTTCTTGAAAGTAACTAGTGATGTTGAATTAATGTAATTTCTTTCTGCTTTATAGAATCAATAGTCTTATTTATTATAAGATTAATTTATATTCGTATAATCGCATAGCTGTAATAGTTTGTGGTGCAATGATAGTGATGTATTTCCATTAAGTTCTTGAAAGTAACTAATCTTTCTCTCATATGTATTTTAAACACATTTAGCTTGGCTTACATTTAACTTTTCTACCAATTTATGTTGTCTTTTATTGTTTGTTTTAATCGTTGTTGGTCATCCTTTTCTTTTATTTTAATTATATGGTCTATCTATCATTCAAAAATCTCTTTTCCTTTTCATTCTTGTTGTCAGTAGCATATCACAACACTCAGAGTCTCAACAAGTCACATAACTCCTATTTTTTGTAGGGTTTTCCCTATGTTCTTGTTGATTATTTGTCGAATACTCAAGTTGGACTCTTAATTTTTGGCTTTTCCAAGTAGTTTTTTAGTCCAAATCATATAACTTTGGTGAATATGTTTTCTATCCCACATGCAGGTGCAGATTTTAGTTCAAGGATCATCATACATCTAGATATTACTGCATGATTAGAATTTCCAGTTATTCTGAAGTAGGAGGTCTAAATTGGATTTCAATAAGAGGGTTCATTTGGAGATATTTCATATGAAATTCTCTTGTATATGGATACATTTAGTTGGACACTAAATGCTAGGGTGTAAAATAGTAGGTGGGGATGATGCAAAGTCTCATTTCATCAACTTTGGGATAAACAAGCTCTTTCTACACATTCTCAACTAGAACATTGATGCCAATGGAATATTGATAAGAATGGTTAGAAACATTCAAGGGAGATGATTAGCACACTCCAAAATGAATTAAATATAGTCTTGAAAGGCACAACATGTATATGGTTAATTATGTATTAGTAGGGCTAGTTAGAAATATGTAGAGGGCCAAGTCACCTGATTTGAGTTTGGCATGAAATTCCATGTTTGTGAAATTACAAATAAAATTGAGCAATAAAAATCAATATGACGCTTACCCCATTTATGGGGTTGTTGATTATAATTCGGTTATTGTCTAGATGGAGTGACTAGAGGAAAATTGGTTGAAGTAAAACACAGATTGTGTCTCTCAAGGAAATCTGGGTCAGGTTGGTGTTGGAGGTAGTTGTTGTGAAAAAAATTGCTATCCTATTTTTAGATTTTGTTGGGGCTTGGTTTGGATTCTATTGTTTCTCACCATGATATTTAGAGTATTATTGAATTTGTCTTTGATTTTGACATTGATTCTCTCAAGAGACCGATGTCAAAAATTGTAGTGTTCCAAGGGACATGTCCCCCCCACAATTCCCACATTTCCAAGAAGTGGGGACTTGGGGAAAACCTCCCTAGTTGTCTCACCACCTTTCACATAGCTCCAAGGACATTCTTGGGATGTCCACCTAGTTTGAGGATGGCTTAGGGACTCCAAGACATCCTTGAGATTTCTAGGGAACTCCCATGAGTCTCTTGACCATCCTTGGACTTCTAGGCATCTCCTATGATAGGAAAATGAAAAAGTTATTATTTTTAAAAATAATCAATGTCTTTTCAATTTGTGTGCCATAAACCCTAACCTTAATGGTCTATACCCCCCACCCAAACCCTAAGCACTCAAAAAAAACTTAGAAATAGGAATCTAACCCTCATACCAAATCACTATCAAGTTTTAGAAATAGTAAGGACATGGTGTTGTAAAAATAAAAGTGATAACATTGTGAAAATGGCATGTGTTATGAAGGTTTGCATGGTTTTGAAGCCCTTATTTGGCATTTGGTGGTGAGGGCTCCTTGACGTCGTCGAGGGATTTTCCCTTAGACCCTAGTGAGGGGTGTTACCCCTTGACCCTATTGGGGGTTTCATCCCCAAATATCCACCTACCACCACCCTGACATTGTCCCACCATTGTCCCTAAATCTAGGCCCTTTACCGCCTCATCCTCGATACTTGATCCCTATGTCTCCCCCTCCTAAGATTTTGTGCAACATAAAAAAATCGACAGCCTAAAAAGGTCCTTGCTCATACTTAGAATCCCCCAACTTGGCCCAATTAGTTTTAGGCACTCCCTAATGAGCACTATCAGATCTTGTATTGTTCATTTCATAGTGATCAATGATGACATCATTGACTCCTCCATTTTGTGTTTGGACTGTGATACTTCTTGAGGTTTTTATATCTCTCATTACTCCTCAGTTTATTCTCTTTGGGGTTCTTGTTTCCTCTACTTGGCCATTTGTCTTGGTTTCTGATCACATGTGTTGGTGGTCCGCAACTATATTATTTTTGTTTTTTATTTTATTATTTCTAGGCCTCTCTAGGTTTCTCTTCCTATATCTTTCTATTGTAACTTGATGTACTCTTGAGTCCCATTGACCTAATTTTGGTCATCTGTGGAAACTAATAAGATTTCTTTCTTTCTCAAGTTGAAGTTTGAAAACTATTGGGACTACCATGTTCAAAGGAATGCTAACAAAGTTTTTGATGTTGTGGCTAAGTGTGGCCAAGCTGTTGATGCTCTTGCAGATTTCGATTGTTGAAGAAGCTAAGCTATCCCATCCTGTGATAAGAGAAAACCTTGTGATCATAATTGACATTGATAGGAGTCTCATGGCCTAATGGTGGTCATATGCATGATCATCTTCCATTCTTGAGGGTTTCCTAATGATTTGTATATCATTTTTATTTGTTAACCCCTACCTTTCTTGGTAGTGTTATTTTTATTGGTTGTCACTGGTGATCTCATAATGGCTTTGCAATTTGTTCTAATCTATGCTAGCATTTATTATGCATGATGATGAGAGAAAGGTGCCTTGGCCACATTTATTGTATCAACACTTATATATTCTTCCTTTGGATTGTTATTTCACTCCTTTCATTAGCTCTGTTTACTCCATAGCCTGAACATATCCTTCATCTTTGTTGTACAAGCTTGGTTCCCTTGACTGGTTTGCTTGGTGTTGGCTCTCTTGACTACCTCCTCAAAACTATGTAGGTGCTCTACTTTCCACTCTGGTGTGTCAAGCGCTGGTCTAGATTGGCATCCTATTGAATTTCTCCTCTTCACAAGATTGCTTTTTTTTAGGTTTACCTTTTTCATATCATGTTTTTCTCCTTTGATTCCTACTTCCAAGTTGTTGATTGTCCTTTTTACTCTGTAGCTTTGTGTGGAGATTTCACCTTCCTCTAATGGAAGGTAAGAAAATAACATTCCCAAAATATGTAGGCTTAGCCAAAGAGCTTAGCATTGGTGTGGCTTTGAAGGTTTGAAAATTTCCTCAGTCCCTATTCTGATTCTAGCTGATCTAGGCAACACTACAACCAAAAACTCCCTATATAACAATGTTGTGGTTGTTACCAAGTTTTATGTTGCCTTTATGATTGAATCTATTAGGTGCAAATTGGATCAATGTGTAGGAATCTATCCAAAATTCTATCAAGACTATTGTGCAAGATATTGTTGTTATTAAGAATCATTTCACCTTCTCCATACTTAAAAAGAAAGCTCCTACTAGGGCCTATCTCTCAATTGTGCATTTGGATTACCTTTTTGTGATGCCCCAAACTTAAGCCATGTGGCTTAACAATACATGGGATGTCCTTTCCTTGGATTACCCATGAGGAAAATGATCTAGAACATTATTGGGTAATTGTCGAGTCTTTGGCTTGTATTTTATTCTATTCTTAAGTTGTGGGCATGTTTTTTTATGCAACTAAGTGATTCCTAGCCTAAGTATCCTATTCTATTCTTAAGTTGTGGCTATGTATTTTTATGCAACTTAAGTGATTCCTAGTCTAAGAACTTAAGTTCTTCCCCTTTTTAAGTTTAATGACTTAAGGGACATGTATATTAAGTGATTTTATTAAACATGTGCCAAAAAGGTCAAGGAGGGGCATGGGATTTCAAGGAGCCTATTGGCTCATTTTTTAGGGATTTCATTTGGAGCATTGGATTGAGTTGGTAATGGATCAATGGTTGAGGTTAAATCCTTATTTTGGGAGTCATTATATGTCATTTCAGGGTTCTTTGGAGCTCATTATATTATCAGTCTTTTCTTTATTGATTATGCAATCTTTGGCTTAAGGTTTGAAAACTTTTGACTATCCTTGGTTTCAAAGAGACATACAGACTCCCCCTAGCTAGAAAGGTGTGTTTAGGTGGAAGGGATTTGTTTTGTGATGCCCTAGCACATATTTTTTAGAGTTGCACTTAGTTGTCAAGTTTGGAGGCCATTTTAGGAGGTGAGGATCAAAATTTCAGGTTCAGATTTGGATTATCTGTAGCAATGTGTCTTCATGTTTTTGAGCATCATTGAAGCTAATAATAGAAAGGACAAGTGGGACATGCCTAGCACTGGTTTACTAGGGTTTTGGCAAGGGTTGCTAGGGTGTGAAGATATTTATGAGGTACTTGTGCCCAAATCTACATACTATTAATCATATTCATCTCAGAAAATTATGGAAAAATCAACATAAGCCATATCTATAAATCCTTGGCAGATTTGAAGTATTTTTTTTGTAACTTTTCTATATTCATAAATAATAAGAAATTTATTGAAACTAGCAAAAAAATTAGATCAATAATCTAAGTCTAAATTTGAGTTTGTTAAAGGATATATTATTTGCAAATAAAATTTTAGAATTTTCTGTTGTATATTTTTGGGAATATTATTGTTTTTGCTCTATCACTATTTGAGGGATATTACACTTTCTCCCACAGCTCCTCCTAGGACCTTTAGAACCTAAAACACGAGGTTTTAAATTTAAATTTATGGTCATGCAAATGCAAGAAAAGTTTCTCTTCTACTTTGGTGAGAGAAACTTCTAATATGCCTGCTCTAACCGAGATTTTGTACATTGGACAAGGTTTGATGATTTTGATGATTTTAAGAAGGATCTAATTAACATTTCCATTGGATAGGTTTGAAAACAGTTCAATTTATAAAGTTTAATTCTTGTGCCCTTTCCCAACGCTTTCGTTCATCTTCTATCTTGAACGCCTTTTTGAGGTTTTTAGCTTCTTCTGGAGTAGTTGCCGATTTGAGCTTTTGTAATCTCTCTTGTTTTGTCTTTTCTCTTTGTTGCTTTCGATTCTTTTTTTCCTCTTTAAGATTTTGGATTGCTGCAAGCTTACTTCACCTTTTTTCCACTTTCTCCTTGAGACTTTGTATCACAAAAGCATCAACATCGAAGTCTTTATCTATTTCAATTTATTTAAACTCCCACATTTGTCTAATATGTTTTATTATTATATCTAGAGGAAAAAGGTTATCAAGTCTTTTGGCGTTCTTGAAATTTCTTATGATATCTAGGAACAACTAGAATTGGAAGTAATAATATGAGTTCTTTTTAGTTGTCGAAGGATCTGAACTCTTCATCTTCTTCTTCTTGGCAGAATTGGGATTCTTCTTTCTCTTAGAAGAATCGTAATTCTTTTTCCTCTTAGAAGAATCATAATTCTTCTTATTCTTCCTCTTGGAATAAGAGGGATCATTTTTTGAAATTTGGTAGTAGCTTGATGATCTAGTTTTGGGATATATTGGACCACGTGTCTGTGTTTATCCTCTTTCATATTATGTAATGACCCTTGCTAGTTCGAATCCAGATTTCAGTTAGCTTATCAAAGTGAATCACATTTTTTTAGGAAAAAGCATAATTTCTTACACTTCTAGGGTTTTTCACCTAAAAGGAGAAAGATCTTTCTACCCAAAAAAACTTGGAGTTCAATGCTTTGATACCACTGAAATGAGGCTTGCTGATTTAGACTCAAAATCATTCAATTTTTTCCTTGGGAATTTTGTCAAATAGTTGGCAAGTAAAGTCCGAACTTGCTAATATTAGATTTTAGTTTGTTTGTTTTGTTTTTGGTTTGCTGCCAATGATGCTTGGATGTTTGGAAACGCTTGCAAGATAGCTAATCAAGTATCTAAAATGAAATGCAACTCTTTTCATATTTTTTTCAAATGCTATAAGTGAATTTCTAAATGATGTTCCTAGGAACTGGAATGCCTTTAGTTCCTAGGAACACCAATCAGGAACTGGAATGCCTAATCAATCACCAATTAGGAATTGGAATGCCTTTAGTTACTAGTTGTTGGAATAGTGTTTGAAGGCTACAAAGCTATTGGTGAAATCTTGATTCAAGTTGAGAGTTTGTGATTCAAGGGTTGTTTCCTTGTTGAAGTCTGATCAATTTGAGTCTGATTGTGAGTATTAACCACCCTATATTGCATCACAAGGACTGGGTTTCAAAGTCACAAGGAATTTTTTTCCGAATTCCAATTGTTTAAAGGGAGATGAAATATATGTAAATGGTGTGTTTAAAATCATTTAGTTGATTTGAATTATTTAATCTCAAATACTATATTTGTATTGTTTTGTTAATTTATCTTCAAATGATAAGTATTTACAATATTGAAAATAATTTTACCAATCAACCTTGGAATTCACTCTCAGTTTTATTAATTTTTAATGCCATATAGAATTATCTCCTAAGGATTTTGGCTTCAATATGATTGAGATTGGATTCTTTAAGTCAATTCAATTTAATGAGGATCTAGGGTTTCTATTTTTTAATTCTTGCAAATCATTTACATATTGAGCATTTCCTTTGATAGAGTGAGAAGAAGACTTGCAAAATTGGCTTCTAGAAAGGAAGAGAAGAAAGCTACTACCTTAGCTACAGGCCTTGAATGGTAGAGTGATTTAGATGATGAAGAACTTCCAATACAAATTCTTTTATCAACAGTATTTTGGATTTTTTTCCAAAATTAATGGATGAATATCCTGAAATGGAATCATACATGATATTTACTAAATAGTGCAAGTTATAATTTATTTCTTTTTCTGATATTGTGTGTGTCGATATTAAGTGGCACTAAAAAATAATGATATGAAAGGAACCTGTGATAAAGGAGCATCCCTTATCAAACCTTCTCAAGGATGAGGAACATTATCAATTTATTATTGAGGTATGTAGTCATGCATTTGTTTTCCTTTTCCATCACCTTACTTGTCATTGTAGGAAAGTCTGTCGATATATTACTGGTCAATACAGAGCAATTTTTTTGATTGATCCTTTCTATGGGTGACAAGCATTGAGTGCAAGATCCATGCAGTCCATGATCACAGATAGTAATCCACATTATGTATTTTTCCAAAATGCTACTATAGTATCATGAATATTTTTCATTCTCTCTTGCATTTATACCTTATTGGCACTACATTGTGATGCATCAACAAACATATCTATAATCAAATAGGGTACATTTCAGTACTTGCTTGATTTACAAATATAAATTGAAAAATAATTTTTAGTTTTCAAAAAGGAACCCACCCCATTGTATCTTTGAGCATTTAAATTTGAATGAACCTAAAATGGTGGAGAATGAGTTGTTGTCCCAAATGATTTTGTGAGAGAAAAGGCATGAAATTTGGGGTCTAAAAGTGATGTTTTTGTGACTTGTGAGCATGTACAGGTTGAAATAAGTGTGTCTGACTTGGTGGCATGGTCTGGAAGTGTTTGAAAGTAGGTTTTGCAATAAGCTTAGGTTACATGGTGGAAGATGATGGTTTTAGTGTTTGGGGTGTTTCCAGGTCCATCTTGCCCTAAAATTTGTGGATTATGTGTTGCCTCAGGTAGGTGCGTGCTTCCCAATCAAGATTTGGGTGAAAGATAAAGTTTAAGTCACACCTCCTTTGTAATTTTGGCCTAATTGGCCTTGTGGACAACACTATTTCTTGGTTTTGGTGCATGTTGATCCAAAGGAGTCCTAGGAGGTATTGGTGTATGTTAGAGGTGTTGTGTAGCAATCTGTAATGTCACCATATTTACTCAAGGGAATTTGCTAAGTAGTTTGATTGAATTTCAGTTACTTGCTTTAGTTGTTTTAGAAGATTGTAGAGGTTTAAATAACCTTCCTTATTCCACTAGCAACCTATCATGTTTGCAGTACTTGAAAATAGTAACTTGTAGAGGTTTAAATAACCTCCCTGATTCCATTGTCAACCTATCACAAATTTAGCACTTGAACATAATAGGAAGTTTGAAAGGTTTAAATAACCTCATTGATTCTATTGACAATATATTGCAGTTGCAACATTCAAAACTAAAATATTGTCATGGTTTAAATAACCTCCTTGATTCCATTGGCAACTTGTAACAACTGCAACCTTGAACATAAAAGGGTGTGAACATTTAAATAACCTCTTGATTCCATTGGAAACCTATCACAACTACAACACTTGAACATGATAGGGTGTATAGATTTAAATAACCTCCCTCATTCCATTGGCAACCTGTCACAGCTATAGCACTTGAACATAGAAATGTGTAAAAGTTTAAATAACCCCCTGATTCTATTGGAAACCTATCACAGATCCAACACTTGAACATAGAATATTGTAGAGGTTTAAATAACCTTCCTAATTCCATTGGCAACCTATCACATCTGCAACACTTGAAAATAGAAAGTTGCAGAGGTTTAAATAACCTCCCCAATTCCATTGTCAACCTCTCACAGCTACAACACTTGAATATAATAGGAAATTTTAAATGTTTAAATAACCTGCTTGATTTTGTTGACAATCTATCACAACTACAAAACTTAAAAATAAAATATTGTCATAGTTTAAATAACCTCCTTGATTTCATTAGCAACCTATCACAACTGTAACACAACACTTGAACATAAAAGGGTGTGGACATTTAAATAAGATCCTTGATTAAATAACCTCCTTGATTACATTAGCAACCTATCATAGCTGCAACACTTTAACATAAAAGTGTGTGGATGTTTACATAAGCTACCTAATTCATTTGGCAACTTGTCACAATTGCAACACTTGAACATAGAAGGGTGTGGACGTTTAAATAAGCTCCCTGATTCCATTGGCAACCTGTCACAGCTGCAACACTTGAACATGGTAGGGTGTATAGATTTAAATAGCCTCCTTGATTCATTGGCAACCTATCACAACTGCAGCAGTTGAACATGGAAGGATGTAAAAGTTTAAATAACCTCCTTGATTCCATTGAAAATAGAATTTTAGGATGTGTTTCAGAGTGCTTCATTAATTCAAAGATTTTGAGAGGTTCCTTGCAAAATCCATTTTGTGCATATTCTGGAATCAATCATTTCATTCCATGAGATGACATCTCTTTGAGGAATTTTGTCAAACAATTCAGGTGTTTTGTCTACAATTCCACATCTTGCATATATGTCTACTAGTGCATATCCAGCTATAACATATGACAAAAAATCCCCTACCATTATGCTTTGGTGCATGTTCATAGTCCGTCCCAAAGCTCCCATTTTGGCACAGGCAAGGAGGACTCTGGCAAAAAAATTGGCTTTATACCTGCCAATTGCATTCGTTTCAAAGTTTCAAAAGCTTTTTCAACAAACATTTTTCTACAAAACCTGCAATCATTGCATTTCATGAGATGACATCACTTTGAGGAATTCTATCAAACAGTTCACGTTCCTTGCCTGTGCTTCCACATTTTGCATGCATATCTACCAGAGCATTTCCAACCATAATATCTGACAGAAATCCACCTTCTGTTATGCTTTGATGGATGTACATACCTTGTCCAAAGCTCCCATTTTATTACAAGGGAGTATGCTGGAAAAGGTTGTGGAATATGGCTTTACACCTGCCAATTGCATTTGCTTGAAAGTTTCTAAAGCCTTTTCAACAAATCCATTTTTTGCATATCTTGCAATATTGCAATCCATAGACCACATTTCTTATAGGGATATTACCATGTATTGTCTATACATTGATGGATATTCATATCTTGTTTCAAAGCTCCCATTTTGGTACAGGAAGGGAGGATGTTGGCAAAGGTTGTGGAATTTGGCATTACACCTGCGAGTTGTATTCGCTTGAAATTTTTTAAGGCCTTTCCACTAAATTCATTTTGTGCATATCTATTGTAGATGTCCTTAAGTTATATGACAATGGTGTATATATAATTTAAGATCGATTGATAAGCTGAGACATGTAATGTTGATTTGATTTACATTTTAATTAAGATATAATTTCATTGCGTTGCTGAATTTCATAGTTCAATAATTTGGATTCTCAATGATCTTGTATACCGAAAGTGTATGTGATAGAAATAAATTAGGTGTTCATGTCGATTAGTTTGACAATTTGAATGATCTTGAGTTCATAAGTACATAGTGAGAATTTTTGACAAATAATATATTTTCTTGTCGCATTTATCATAGAAACAAAGGCCTCTTTTGATTGTAGCAGAGGATGTAGAGAGTGGAGCATTGGCTACTTTGATCTTTGAAATTGATGATATTTTTACTAAATCGATAATGTTTGAAGTTTCTTTTTCTTTCTTAGATGTTGAGTCTAATTGATAAGTTTAATGTTTTGTTGCAACTTGCAAGTGAGTATGTTGATATGATAAAGGTTGTCATTGTCGATCCTCTAAAAGTTATCAGAATTGCATTAGTTGATGCAGGAAGGTAAAACTATTTATCTTTATTATAATTAGTGGAACTTGCAACTACAATATCTGATAAAAATCTACTTCCAAATATGCTTTTGATGGATGCTCATATCCTCATCCAAAGCTCCAATTCACACATAGGAAAGAAGGACACTTTCAAGAGTATCAATTACAAATTTACAATTAATAATCAAGCTATTGATCAACTATTCAAGAATAAGGTAGTTCTATTTCACTAATTGAATACTGTCTATTTATTTATTGTCTTGCATGAATTCATTTTTAAAAAATTGTAAGAGATAATTAGGAAACATTATATCTAGTGCCTAAGTTTAGGGTGCCATAGTTGGAAAAGGAAAATAAAATGTTTGAATTTTATCCTCTGTATTATTTGACTTTTTGAGTTTTTGATGTGCAAATTTTGAAACCTTAATTTCAGGTTGCAGCTCCAAGTTGGAGAAGTGAAAGGTGAATACCGGCGAGGAAGAGTTTAGAGGAGCCGAAACCAATAGTGGCGGGAATGTTGTGGATTTGCAAGGGGATTAAATGGTTCGAGCCCCAATAGGAGGTCACTACCCTTCCAAAAGGACTATAGTTAAGGAAGGGGAAAATAGTATAAGTATATGAAAATAGGAGTATTCTATTTATATAGTGTTTGTAAGTTGTAGAGTGTCACTGAGACATTGAATGTAACCATTGACATTTTGATTTGCCAATGAGGCTTAATGAAGTAAATTTTCAAAGTGGTTTTTTCTCCACTCATAAATACTGTGTTGTGGCTCTTCTTGATTTGTAATCTATTTGTGCTTGTGTCTGATCAATCATATTTGTTCAAGCATTTTAGTCTTCATTTCATGGTGTTTTTTCAACATTTGAATATCTATGATACTTGAAGTTTATACGCATAAATTCTTGAGGATTAATTAAGTTAGATTTGATTTTTAATAACTAAATATATGACTAAAGTAATGACTAAATACATGATTAAATACATGATTAAATACATGACTAAATACATGACTAAATACATGACTAAATATATGACTAAATTAATGAATAAATATATGACTAAAGTAATGACTAAATTAATGACTAAAGTAATGACTAAATTAATGACTAAATATATGACTAAATTAATGACTAAATATATGACTAAAGTAATGACTGAATATATGACTAAATATATGAATAAATAAATCACTACCATGACTAAATAAATGACTAAATTAATGACTAAATCAATGACTAAATTAATGACCAAATCAATGACCAAATTAATGACTAAAATCAATGACTAAATAAATGACTAAAATTGTTTAGTCATAAATTTAGTGGTGTTATAAATGACTACAAATAAACCACTAATAGTCACGTGACTAAAGTTAGTCATTTATATGCAATTTTTAGTAGTTTATTTAGTCATATATTACTATTTGTGTAGTAGTGTAGAAGAACCATCTGTATTAACCTTCAAAGTGCCAACTGGAGGGGGTTGCGAACTCCCCACTCTTTGAACTCGCTGCCTCACTTGCCTTCCTCTCCTGCAACAAGTAGAGGTCGAGGATAACCCATGGATACCCAGCCTCTCCACCATCTCTGCATCCCTTTTCTCCAGCGGAAACACCACCTCCCCCTTAGCTTCAATCATCTCATGAATCATACCTAAAATTTTGTGCCACACCTGCTAGACCCGCAAGTTTTCACCTCTAAAAATCCTCCCATTCCTTTCCAGCCAAACCTTCCACAATAAGAAAATAGGTCCAAAATTCCATACATCCTACAAAAAAGAAGCCAACGAGGGTGGTCTTCCCAATCTAGTCCAAAAATCCACCAAGGAGGAGGCATGAACATAGGGGTTGTTCCAAAATCCCCACCAAAAATGCCAAAGATGCAAAGTAAAGGGACACCAAAAACCAAATGAACAAAATCTTCCTCACCACATCCACAAAGAATACACATAGAGGGGCCCTAAAAACCCCGCTTCTGAATGTTATCGCATGCTAGACACCTATTCCAAGCAAAAGTCCAAATAAAGTAGTTACACTTCGGCCAAGCAATCTTATTCCAAACCTTCTTCCACCAAGGAACTTCCACCTCCTTGATCCTCTGAGAAAGCAACATATGGTATCTAGAAGCAATAGTAAATGTACCCTTTGGGTTACAAGACCAAGAAAGAACATCCTCATCCATGAGGGAACTACATTGTTCAACAGAAAGAATATTATGAAGCTCTGCACACTCCTCCTCCATACCCACCACTAGCCACTCATCGAGATTCTTCCACCTTTCTCTCACCAGTTGCCCTTGAAAATAAATTAATTCAAAGTCACTCACTCTCGACCAGCCAGCATCATAGAATCTCCAGAAAAAGCTCAACAAATTAGGAAACTGAAAAACAATGGGGGTAGCCATCCCAAGAATCATACTAAAATTGAGCCTTTGTCCCACGTTTGCATATCCAAAAAAAAAAATCTTTGACAAGTGCAGCTCCTTTCTTGAGTGTAGTCCAAATTTTCGAGCCCTTTTCCATCAGAGAGTAGCAAGGGATATCTTTCTGGGGGATACCTTGGAAGTACTTGTGGGATAGAATCCTGGCCTAGATCCGATCTTGCTCAATACACCACCACCAATATAATTTAGCTGCCAAAGCCATACCAGCCAGCAACAACTGCCTTAACCCCAAACCACCATACTACTTTGGGCAACACACAATATCCCATTTTACAAGGCTCTAGTTAGAAGACAACAAGTTGCCAGCCCATAAGAACTATCTTGCTAAGAAATCCAACTCCCTAACATAACTCATCGGGGCTACCTGAATCAAACAATAATAGATGGGGAGAGCCTGAACTACAAACTTAAGCAACTGAACTCGACCCAAAAAGGACAACCAATGATTGGTCCAATGAGTAACTTTTGCATGAAATTTATCCAGAATAGGTTTCCATGAATCCCTTGGTAACTTGCCCACTGCGATAGGAATCCCAAGATAAGACAAAGGAAGAGTCCCAATTTGAAATCGAAGAATATGAATGATTCTCCTATGAATGGAATCCATAGTGTTGAAGAAAAAGATGGATGAATTGTCTTCATTAAATAATTGTCCCAAAGCCACAAGATAAATGTCTAGAACCTTACGCAAATTCACAGCTTCCTGAATAGTAGCTATACCCATCAAAGTTGTGTCATCCACAAAATGCAAATGGTATTGTAGGGGTAAGTCACGTCCCCACTGCCACCCCTGAATGAGGCCCAACTCCACAATGTGTCTTCTCAATAAGTGACCAAAAACTTCAGCAAGTAGAAGAAACAAGTAAGGAGAGAGAGGGTCACCTTGCCTCAATCCATGAGAAGCACAAAAAAGCTCATAGTGCTCCTCATTAATTAAAATGGAGAATGAGACTGACATAACGCAACTCATGACCCATTGAATCCACTCTTCCCCAAAGCCAAAAGCAACTAGAACCTTCTGGAGGAAGGACCACTAGACTTTATCATACGTCTTAGCCATATCAAGCCTGATAAACATAGCCTTTTCTCTAGAATTGACCATGGAATGAATGGTCTCGACTGCAATAACAATTCCATCTAGAATCTTCCTACCCTCAACAAAACCACTTTGCTCCTCATAAATGAGCACCTTAAGCCACTTTTTTAGCCTGTCAACAATTAGCTTGGAAATAATCTTATAAACAACATTGCAAAGAGATATGGGACGAAAGCAGCTTAACCTTTCCGCCCCCTCACACTTGGGAATTAGAGCAAGGAAAGTAGAATTTAGAGCCTTTAACATCCGCTTATTCCTCTAAGATTCTTGGACCACCGCTAATAAGTCTAGCTTGATAATCTCCCAAAACTCTTGAAAGAACTCAATCAGGAAACCATCAGAGCCTGGGGCTTTCCCCTTCTTCATCTGAAACACAGTCCCCTCCAACTGCTCCAGATAAATCTCTCCCATGAGATGATCCATCATTTCCATAGAATCCAAGGAAGGGATATAAGAAAGGACCTGAGCTTCCTCCACAGAACTACCCTATGAATCCTCTCTAAATAAGGAAGTAAAATACTACACAACTTTGAAATATCATGAAATGAAGAAAGAGTCTCTCCCCTATCATTGACCAAAATAGGAATAGAGTTACCATGATGCCTAGCCTTAACAAAATTGAAGAAGAAAGCATAATTTCTATCTCCTTCTAGTATCTACTCAACTCGGGCTTTTTGTTTCCAAAATACCTCCCGCAACTCCTACTCCTCCAAATATTTAAAGGCCCTTGAATCCTCTCACAACAGATTCTCAATCACCCCATTCTCCCTAATTATCCTCATAATACCATCCAACTCAGCTTATGAAACAAAATTTGAATGGAAAATATTTTTGAAGCATTACCAGTTCCAACACTTAAGATGATACTTGACAAACTGAAGAAGCTTAGGAAAGAAATACATTGCAATACCATAGGAAGGTCTACCATACCACCACCATTGGGCAACATAGCCATGGAGATCAGGATCATGCAACCACATAAGCTAGAACTTGAAGGAGGGATTTTGAGGCAGCCAAGCAGAGAGGATAGTAAGCTTTATAGGCCAATGGTTTGAACCCTTCCAATCCAAAATCTCAGAGCTAGAAGACCACATACAACCAACCCAAAAGGAGGAGACCATGAATCGATCTAGGCATTCCACAATACAATTGTCACCAACCCTTTGATTTTCCCAAGTAAACTGTTCATTGTCAGGCTTGATATCAACAAGATTCAAAGTTGAGATATAGTCCTACAGCAACAACGCAAAGGGCTCCAAACTCGCAGTACCACCCCACTTCTCAGCAAGCTTAGTAATAGCCTTGAAGTCACCCCCAATAATATAAGGATGGTAAGGAGCTATGTTGCATACATATTGAATATTGGACCACAAGAGATGCTTGCCCTACAGCTCCACAGGTGCATACACGTTGGAAAAAAGAACAAATTCCCCCATCTCAAAAAAAGAAGCCACCATGGAGAGAGAGGACTTAAAGGACACCCACCACTGGGGATAAATATTCCAAGGGTTCCATAAGCAAGCCACACCCCTAGAAGACCCATGAGCACCAATGCACTGGCATTTACCATTCCTCCATAGCTTAGGCACTAAGCCCATCATACACTCAACAAAAAGCTTGGTCTCTTGCAAAAAAAAGGACATCAAGAGAATGACATCTAACCAATTTCAGAACAATTTTTTTTTGAGGGCCATTGTTCAAGCCCATAACATTCCATGAAATAACAATCATTTCAAGGGGCTCAAGAAATGAGAATCTAGAGTCTTAACTGACCTTGACTCTACCAAAGTCTCCCCTATCATTTTAATCTTCTCCAAATCTTTCTTCCTACCAAGCTTAGAAACTTTCTTCGCCCCCCCTTTCTTAAGATCTTTTTGTATAATACCCAATTGAGGAGATGACTACTGTTCTTACCCACCTCTATGCCTGTTCTCCACAAGGGATGAGACAAAACCTCACCACCCTTTAAAACTTCAGTAGCATGACTTGAATCCTCCTAAGCCACCATCTATAGATCTGTGTCCAAATTCACAGTCCCATCAACCTGCAAAGTAAGAGGGACCCTTGAACAAAGCCTCAAAAGGAGGCCTATGTTGTCTATTACCTAAAGTCCCCTAACCCAAATTTACCAATCATGGATTCACCTCCTGCTTGCTGAGATCATCCAACACCTCGAATCTATTAAAAGTATCATCATCCTACCTTTCCTTCAAATTCCTTTTTTGCACCTTATTTTTGTTCTGAGCTCTAATAGGAATAAAACCATCATCACCGACACCACAACCTGGAATAGGATCCTTTCCCTCATCAACCTTAGGTAGATTACAAGGAGGTTGAGAATATTGAGCCTCTGAAGGCTTGGCCCTTGGACATCTACGTTGTAAGTGGCCATATTCATGGCAAAGACGACATCAAAAAAGTAAGGTCTCATAGTCTAGCTACTACACCCATGAATAAGATCTTGCACAAAACCCTAAATTGAAATGAAATAAAAAAAATTCTTTTGAAAACCCTAATTTCTTTTTGAAACCCTAAATTCAAAACAAACAAACAAAAAGGATTTGAAAACCCTAGTTTGAAATGAAACAAAAAATTGCATTGAAAACCCTAATTGCTTCTTGAAACCCTAAATTTGATTCAAACAATTTTTTTTGCTAAACCCTAAATTGAAATCAAACAAATCATTTTTCATTTGAAAACCCTGATTTTGAACTCAAGAATATTTGATAATAGAAAAAATTCATTTGCATTGTCTAAATATAATTAGAATAGAAAACAATATGTTAAACTTTACTTTCAATGTTAAATTGTAATGAGAATAGAAAATAATATGTTAACAATAGTTACAATTGATAAATTTTCAATGTTTGTTTGCAAATTTAGTTAGCAAATTCCCAAATCCTTGTACAATCCATTTTCAATTGTCACTTAATTAGATAATATTTGCATTCATTTCTATTTTATGTTTTGACCTCTCTTAGTCATGTCTTGTTTCCATTTCTTGTTTGTGTGTGTTGTCTCTTTTCTTTCGACAATCTTAACTCTCATTCTTGTAAATTAGTTATTAATTAGGCTTCTACTTTAGTCTAAAATCTCAATTTGCACTAGTTACCTAGACACTAAAAGAATCTAAATATATTTTTTTCTTTTTTTAGGTTCTTTCAATTTCAAACAATCCAAAATAAAATAAGATTCAACATTAACTAATTTTATTATACATTTTATATCATAAAATTCATTTAAGTGGAAATATTCAACTTTATCATAGTATATTAAACTTCATATATATATATATATATACAATCAATATTAATGAAAAACATGTTAAATAAAATAATCTTATATTCAATTAAAAAATATCAAGTTAAAATATACATAAAAATCAATCTTAATAGTACATAATTATGTGTTTATATTACGAAAATAGTTAGTCTATTCATAAAATCATAAATATTCATAAACTAATGTTCTTGCATATGTGATGAATATAAAATATTAACCCCCTTGTCATCCTATTACCCTAAAACGTAAACCGATGACTTAAGGGGTCCTAATATGACATTTCTTAAGGGGATCAAGTAAGATCTCAAAATTTGGTGAAGTTTCCCAAGGCAACCAAATTTAACAATAATAAGATCATGAAAGATTATAATATGAATGAGATTTCATGAGAGGTTGGTCAGTTGAAACAAGAGCTATCTCAATCAACTATTCCACAAGAAAATTTTGTTCACTAGCTTGCAAGTCCATTATTCCAAGGGCCACCCAAACTTTACCCTAAACCCTAAAGCATTCATTTTGTCATAGGACCTTAAAATTAAATTTGGTTGCCTTGGGCAACTCCACCGAATTTATTCCCCAAATCCATGCCATTTTGTCCTATAAGGACCTTACTGTAACAAGAGAAAAATGAGCAAGATTAAGCAATAGAATGCAATAAACTTAAAATCTAAATCTACGCTAACAACAAAGAACAATGGAAATCAAAAGCATAAAATAAGAAAAATATCACAAAAATTCCCATCCATTCCATGAATCACCTTCATTGCACTCCTTCATTTTGTCATTGTATGATAATTGCCCTCGAATTTCTCAAAAGTATGCAAATATGGCCTATTGATAATGATTAGCAAAATATCGAAGATTCTTAGTGCTACTTCCAAACACATAAGATTTCGGGAGGAGTAATAATGATGAAGGTCAAGCCAATTTATAGAAAATAGATTTTCGAATGACAAGCTCAGATTAAAAGATTAATCGAAGATTGAGATTAAAGACATGTCATGCGATAGAGATTAGTGTCAGTAATAATGCGAGTTAGAAGGTTGAGATTAAATTATATAATAATTTAATCTTTAGTTGAGACTATTCGAAACTTAGAAGTATAAAGTTTTCATGTAAAAGGTAAAGGTTAGCATAGAAGAAACAGTTTGTTCAAATGCTCAAATGAATTAATTAAATAAATAAAGTTATTTAATTAATAAAAGTTTGCATGTAGAAGAATAAGACTAGATAATTGACTGATTAAGCCAGAAGGTCTACTTGTTAGAGACAATCAAATATTAAATCATGAGATAACTAATTGATTTAATTGAATCTCAACTTAAGTGGTAAATGACTAATTAGACAACTAAGCAATTGTCTAATTATAGAAGAATATGTTGGGAATAATTTTTTTATGAATTAAATGATTATAATTCAAACTTCAAAATTTGGAGATTAAATTAGATTTATTTAATTGACTGGAGAAAAGGTTAAAGAATAATTAAATAATTTTAGATGATTATTTAATTATAGTTGAAAATGTGATGAGGGTAAATTAAATAATAATTTATTTAACTTTTAGAAAAGGGATAAACTTAATTAGCGATGTAATTAAATAAATAATATTTATTTAATTAATCAAGATTGAATAAAGGTAAAATGAAATAATTAAATAATTAAAGTTATTTAATTAATAGAGGATGGATGACTTTAGACATATAATTGAATAATTAAGATTATTTAATTATGAAAATGAAGGTACGAATTATGAAGAAATTGAAGTCGCAGGCCTAGACCAATTTTTAGTGTCTACACTTACTACATAGATCCCTTTAAGCCATCCTATTACCCTAAACCCTAAACTCTAAACTCCAAACCCTAAACCCTAAAGCCATCATTTTTTCCTAGGACCTTAATGAAATTTAGTTGCCTTGGGAAACTTCATCAAATTTTATTCACTTAAGCCATGTGATTTTGTACTAGGACCTTGTACTACATAGATCCCCTTAAGCCATCCTATCATTCTAAACCGTAAACCGATGTCTTAAGAGGTCTTAATATGACATTTCTTAAGGGGATCAAATAAGTTCTCAAAATTTGGTGAAGTTGCCCAAGGCAACCAAATTTAACAATAATAAGATTGTGCAAGATTATAATATGAATGAGATTTCATGCAGAGGTTGGTCAGTCAAAACAAGAGTTATCTCAATCAGTTGTTCCACAAGAAAATTTTGTTCACTAAATTGCAAGTCCATTATTCCAAGGGCCACCCAAACTTCACCCTAAACCGTGAACTCTAAAATCTAAACCCCAAACCCTAAAGCATTCATTTTGTCCTAGGACCTTAAAATGAAATTTGGTTGCCCTGGGAAACTCCACCAAATTTTATTCTCCTAAGCCATGTCATTTTGTCCTAGGACCTTACTACATAGATACCCTTAAGCCATCCTATTATCCTAAACCCTAAACCCTAAAGGCATCATTTTTTCCTAGGATCTTAATGAAATTTGGTTGCCTTGGGAAACTTCACCAAATTTTATTTCCTTAAGCCATGTCATTTTTTCCTAGGAACTTACTACATAGATCCCCTTAAGCCATCCTATTACCCTAAACCCTAAACTCTAAACCCTAATCTCTAAAGCCATCATTTTATCCTAGGACCTTAATGAAATTTGGTTGCCTTGGGAAACTTCACCAAATTTTATTCACTTAAGCCATGTCATTTTGTCCTAGGGCCTTACTACATAGATCCCCTTGAGCCATCCCATGACCCTAAACCGTAAACCCTAAACTCTAAACTGTAAACCCTAAAGCATTCATTTTGTCCTATATTAATAGTTTATTGATTTTTCATTCAAGTAACATGCCTTAGAAATAAATGAGGCTTACACATTTTATCATTTGTATTCAATTAGGCCATTTATATTTAATGGTTTAAGGGTATTTTCTAAACACGTATCTTACATTTTGAAATTACAAATCTAATAGAGGTTCACTTATATCTTAGAGATCACATGGATCAATTCAATAATATCCATAATCCACCTCCATGCCCTCCATCTCCACCACCTTCACCTCCACCTCCACCCACTCCACCTCATAACCCCCCACCTCCACCACCTAAAACCAATGGTGCTCGCTTGCAAGCACGTATAATGTTGATGTTAGAACGATTCAAGAAAAAATCAACATTATTCAAAATGAAGAATGTATCGCACCACCTTTGACACTTTTTGCATCTAGGATGCAAAATATTGTTGATGCTTTTAGGGCTATGGATGGGGTCTTAGATGAGCATTGACGATGGATAGAGGAGAGGAGAAAGTTTGATTCTGAAAAGGAAAACACAAAGAAATTAAGAGATACACTAGAGAGCCGCAACACTTTATAAATTGAGATAATGATCTTATAGTTATGAATTTATGAATTTTGGTTCGATGGATATTTTGTGATATTTTGTGTGATGAATTTATGAATTTGGTTAGATGGATATTTTTAGTGATGAATTTATGAATTTGGTTGGATGGATATTTTTAGTGACGAATTTATGAATTTGGTTGGATGGATATTTTTTAGTGTTGAATTTATGAAGATAATAACTTATAATGATGAATTTATAAATAGTATATATTTTATGATTATCTACTATCATGATTTATCTTATTGGAAAAATATAATTTATATATGCATTAGACATAAATGAGCTTTTTTTGAATGTTTCAAGTTTATTTTTTAGTATGTACATGTATTAAAATTAAATAGTTCTAGATCTTAAATTTTAAAATTTGTATGTACACATAGTTTAGTTGAATGATGTATGCATGCATTATGCATCGTATTTTTTATTTTAAATGTATGTACATCTTAAATTTTGAAATTTGTATGCACATGCTCAAGTTCAATCAATGCATGTATGTGTATGTATATGTATGCACATCCTATTTAAACAAATTTGTATGTACGTTTAAAATTTAACTATTTCTTATAATTTTTTAAGTTTGTATGTTAATTTGTTATAATTTAATGTAGGTGAACACTTATATATATATATATATCCCATGGGTCAATTTGACATTGATGATATCATCAATCCACCACCTCAGCAACCTCCACCTCCAACCCCTCCACCTCCCCTGCCACCTCATATCCCACCTCCACCACTTGCTGCATCAGATGAGGCTCGCTTGCGAGAACACATCAATGAATATGTGGCATCCATTCAAAACCAAATCAATGCTATGCAAAATTAAGCATTGATTCCCCCACATGTGAGACGTTTTGCATCTATGATGCAAAACATTGTTGATGCCATTAGAACTATCAATTATGACTTAGATAGGCATCGATGAGATAGAGAGGAGATGAGATGATGTTATGCAGATGGTCTCTCATAATAAACAGATTTTAGACCTAAAAATAACAAAAGCCCATCTAGCCCCTTATTTTATCGATGCTAATACTCAACAACCCATTCGTGCCACTAAATCTAAATTATCCATGATGTGGTGTATATATCCACAAATGAGTGCACATTTTTGGGATCGAGGGTATATGTTATTTAAAAATCCACCACATGCTAATTTGGAGGTTCCATTATATTTTTTGAGGAAACTATATGTAGAGTTTGTTATGGGCTAAAAGATCAATTATTTTGATTTTAAATCATTGTAGGTTGTTGGTGGCTGCATGGCACAACAAAGGTTAGGGGAAAGGATTGATCCCCAATGCCCCTTGCATGTACAACCCCTTGTTTCTCCTCTTGGTCTTTCCATTCCCGCACCTTTGCATCAACCTATGGTGGTATTGACATTAGGATCCCTCAGTACACTCGCAAGAGATCTTGATCAACATGCTTATGCGATAGTGGGTAGGGATTATATAGACTGTGATGATGGAGGAGTGTTCTATGGAGTTGGTCCTAGTACCAATCCATGAGTGTCGACACCACATGTATGTAATAATTGCCATCAAATATGCTATGGACCTGATCCAGCCACACCCAATTCGAGTGGACATGGAGATTCTGTTGGATCATCTGGTCACCTCAATTCTTTCATAGAATTTCTTACTGCAGAGCATCACCATAAGATAGTGCGACACAAGAATAAATATGCATCTACATGTTGAATTTATAAGAATTTTAATGAACATTTATATTAAAAAAATTTGCAATACATTTTAACAATCAAACTATTTGGTGTATAGATGACACTAACAATGGGGCAATCATCTACACCGTGGGTACATATGTTGACACCAATCCTAGTTGGCAACCCTTATGGGGTATTTTGATTTCAAAATTTTAAATTATGTATGAAATAATTTTTAACTTGAATTTATAATTTATAATTCAATCATGAACATATGTTTTAAATATTTATGTTGGTTTAGGGGATTCAATCGACTTCCACGTTGATTCCACCCAAGGGGTTTTCGAGCGCTCCTCCACTGTCGAGCATCGCAGTTCAGGGGCAAGTACATTTATATTGTAAATTATTTAACTTACATTAATATAGTTATAATTATGAATTTTCAATTCACTATATATCAAATGTGCATGTACACTTGTAAATATTATATTTGTTAAATGTCTATATGTATGTCTAGGTTAATACGACAATGAGATTGGGCATCAGACAAACATTAGATGTTGCAACTAGTCGTGAGGCAACTAAATTTTAGGTTGTTTAAATAAGTTTCTACACAAAATGTACAAACTTGAATATATATATTTTAACCTAATTCAAGTATACTTGCTTTAAATTTGATCTTGGAGGAATTTGTTAGTGTGACTTTCTACCATGACTCGGTCATAGTTACACCTCCAGGAGGACATGCAGAGAAGGCTCCAGATATCATGGTAATTTAATTTTTTGATTATATTTAAATTCAATTAGAAATTATACATTGTGAATAACTTTAATTAAATTTGAAATTGAATATATATATATATGAGCTCATACATGTTAAATTATTTTTCTTTTATAGCATGAGACACATCAAGATGTAGTTGAGCATGTACAAACAGGTCCTAGAGTAGAGGGTACACAACCTCTTGTTGTACAATTCAAATATGATAAATTAAAAATTAAATTAAATTAAATAATTTTTAATTGTAGACTTACATCTAATTTCAACTTTCTTTCTCTTGTATATGTAGATTGACTCAAAGAATTTAGAGGTTGGTCCAGGTGCAGTAGAGAATCCAGAACCAGATATGATGGTAATTTAACTTTATGATGAATTGTAAATTAAATTGTCATTATATCATTTTGAATTGTCTTACATCTGATTTCATCTTTCTCTTGTACATATTGTTTCAGGCCATCTACATAGTCCACATGGTGTGAAGAGGTCTCTTGATTATAGAGACGATACATGAGGTAAACATGATTTTATGGGTTATATTTGATTATTTCATGGACTACATATTTGGTTTCTCATGGACTTAATATATTATTTCATGGACTTTATTTCATGTGCCAAGTACTTAGTTGGACTTTATTTCATGGGTTGTACTTTGATGGAATTTATTTCATGCACTTAATATATTGTAAATAATGGACTTTATTATTGTTTAGTTTTAATTTACACATGTACATTTATACATTTTATGTGAAATTAAAATATGTAATTGATAGGACCTTGTAAGAGAGTGGGACCAACCACATCAAGGCCCAAGGTCACAGAGGGTCGAGAGCAAGAGGTTGCTCTGACTTACCTCACTCTAAAGGGGTGTTACGAAATAGAGGACAAGAATGATGAGGACTATAAGGTCCTTCAACCACTCTGTAGGCCCGAATTTCAAATTGGGGCTAGGCAAGCCAGTTTTCAGAATCGACACTATACCTTAGGTAGCTCTCTACCTGAGGACAAAAGCGTGGTTTCAAGACAATAGTTTGGTGCACTAGTGTCTGTACGGTCAGAGGAACAAAAGCTTATTATGAACTGTCAGAAAATAAGTTGACGACCTAGCTAGTGACTACTGAACGAACATAACAAGAATATTAAGTACAAGAGATACAATCGTAAGCGGTAGAATAAGTAAATAAGAGCTAAGGTGACAAAGAAGATCTCACAAAGGTGCCAGCTTTCTAGTTAGCTCTAAACACACGTTTGCCTACACACAAGAAAAAGAGGAAAATGTTGGGCTGTATAAGGATCTACCTTACTCAAACCCCTATTTTGGTGTTTCCACCTCCACGGAAAACCAAATAGCAACGAGAGAGAAATGATAAAGAGAATGGGAATAACACTACAAAACAATATTAAGCTACTCAACCAAATCATAAAGGATAGGAATGAAAACGTTACCACCTCCACCAAGAGCTCACTAGCCAGTGATGGAGAAAGAGAGCTTGAATAATCACCACAACCTCGACTGTGATGAAGGGAGGTGTTGCAAAACCTCAAGCCCCTACTACAATTTCTTGCTTCACACTTGCTTTATGAAGTTGATGGAGTGTTGTTGCTGCTATGGAGTACTTGAGAGTGAATAAAATGTTGTAGCTTGTGTGTAGAAAGTGAAAAAAGAGATGAGTTGCATGAAGAATGAATGTTTTTGAAGGTGGGATGAGAGAATAAGCATTTTCGAGTTGGTTGGTCGAAGAGGGACATTACAAACTATTCCCAATAGGAAGTGTAACGCCTCTACTGGCTTCAGATGCATGAATCTGTCAGGGACCTTAGTGTGCCACACGGACATCTGCACGGCACGAGAGCATGCTTGATAGAAATTCGCTCACCCACACAACAGACACATTCCAAGTGGAAGGAAGGCAGCATATTGATGTGGAATTTCACCTTCGGATTTTGTTTTCTAAGGTGAGGATGTGTAAAAGGGGAATTTATGTAAGGGGTGTAAATTCACTCCTATACATTTTTCCCCCAATTTAGCGAGCACGAATACTGATGAGTGCTTCGATAAAGTAGATCAGATAAGTAGTAACATTAGAAATGTATACCTGAACCATCAAGGAAGGAGACCATGATCTAGCAGGCTTGAAAGCACAGGATAGAACAAAGGAATTCATAGCCCCACAAAACTATGAAGCAACACATAGTACATTGAAGGCCCTCAAACCTGAGAGGAGGCGACCCCCAAGATCTCTCACATGAAGGAATCCTAGTGAAGTGTGCATCTTAAAGGCCCACAGACCTGCAAGAAGGTATCCCCCAATATCTCTCACATGAAGGAAACCCAAAGATAATAAAAGTGTCTTATAGGCCTGCAGACCTACAAGGAGGTATCCCCCAAGATATCTCACATAGAGGAAACCAGGAATCACCTTAAAACCCACAAACTGTAAGGAGGTAACCCCCAAGATTCACATGGAGGAAACTAGGAAAGGAGACTCCGTAGAGTCGCAAAAGGAAAACAGCTTCACAAGTACACCTAGAAAGTGACATTTTTACTTGCAAATAAAGCATGTCAAAAAATAAACCAGCTACATAGGTAGTTAAATGGACCGTCAGTTAAATGATAAAAATTTCAAAGGGGTCCCTTGGGAACCCAACGTGAAAGAGGGGGACCACTCAAGGGATGTGTTGTCTGAAAATGCAAGAATAATATTTTAAGTTGATTCATCATAAAGGGATCCTTTCAAAAGATGTCCACTTCATCAAGGGATTCGAAAGGAAGAATATTCCCTCACACAAGGGGAAGACTAAAGCTACTCCCACCTTAGAGGAAGGTTCTCAAATCATTTCTTTACAAACCCATGATGAAGGAAACACGTCCCATTAGGGTTCCAAGTCGAGAATGCGATCCTTAAAAGCATGCAAAGATTCTGAGGAAAAGATTCGCTAGCCACAAATACATTTTCTAAAAATCAAAGTCATAGAGAAAGCGTTGTCATACATGAGAGGGACAACTCAAGCAAAGATGAGAGAAATATAAGAAAAGAACGAAAGGTAAAAAAAATAGAAGAAATAGGGGGATCTAGTTTAGAAGGGTCAGATCTACTCATGCTTATATAAATAGTAGGTAACCACGGTGCAAGGCAAAATATCATCAGTCCCCAACTAGATCAGGAAGAATGGACAAAAGACAAAGAAAAAATAAAAAATTGGGTCAACATGGAAGGGAACCCTAAATTCCCCCAATGCTTTGCATCGTCGCTAATTTTATGAAAGTGAATCACAAACATGGAAGAATGATGATATAAATAGAAGAAATTTTACGACACAAAAACCATGCCTATATCCAAGCACCAACAAGGGTGACAAGGTTCATCAAGAAGAGGTCTCCCCCTAACACTCATCGACCAAGAGGTTGTCTGCTTCCCACTCTAGATCATCATAAGGGGAAGGATGACAAGCCTGCAGTAGTGGAATATTAAGAGGAGTGTCCAACCCTCTCACAACAAGGGCTAAGGAAGAATCCCCGCAAGGTCTTTTCCATCCAACTCTTGTGGAGCTAGGGTTAGCGAATTTGCAAAGATCACTGACAAGGTCAAAAATTCATCGACTGAGTTAAACATGCACTTTATAGGAGTGCCATGTTGTACCTCAACAAACAAAGAGGTTTGCACCTGAGATTTACCACTTGGCTCATTGAGTGACTCAAGATTGGTGATGAACTCAGGGGAAGTTGGGGCCGGTTTTGTTACCAAGATAGAACAAGCCAACATAGGACCACCCTTCAGAGAAGGTGGAATCCTCTTAGGTCCTCCATTGCTGGAAGGACTAACCTATACCTTCTACTTCATCAAAGGATGTGAAATCCCCACGGATAAAGCAAGAGGCACAGAGGAAGAGAAAACCAAAATGGATACCGTCGAGGTGTTTGGAATATCCACAGGTTTTGGAAAAGGAGGGACATCCAGAAGGGACATCAGCAAAGGGGGCTCAACTAAAGGAGCAACAAATACCTACACCCTTTTAGGGTTAGGTGCACTCACATTGGGAGCAGAAAGCGAGATGGAGCTTGACTGGATGGAGATTAGAGGAAGGAGAGATGAGGATGCAGTAGGAGGCCCTGAAGCAGGGGCAGTCATATCCTCTCCTTTCTTCTATGAGTCAACCTGCTTAGTTGCGAGAGCCTTTTTCCAGTGCTTGCATTCACGCGCAAGGCAGTTTAAGCAACTCTTCAAACTAGAAGCTGGAGGCTGCAAAGGAACAAAAGACTCTTGCTCAGCCATGGGAGTGTCCTCCTCAGTTGTTTCCAGTGGAGGGACCTTCTCTTGAATGGAAGTAGGAGGAGAAGGTTCAGAAACAATGGGGGAGTCCACTCTAGTGCCTCGGTAGTGAGCCTTTTCCTGTTCACTAATTTAGGAGCAGGAGTGGTAGGAGGTCGTGGAGGCTAGGACATAGAGGATTCCTCTTGAGGACCTTTCTTTCTATGATACAAGTAGTACCAAGGTCCAAGTGGTTTAGTAGGAAGATCTGATATACTGATCTTAGGCCTACGCCAAGCAAGAATCGTTGGATTATAAAATCCAGGCATGCTCAGCAGAAGCTCTTCCAAAGAAAGAGAAGGGGAGTCATCCCAAGGCCATGGTAACTTCTCCTTTCCTTTTTGAGAAGAAGGAGCAACTGGAGGCTTAACTATAGGAAGGGTCAAATTCAGCTTCCCTTTTCCCCCAATCTTATACTTCACATATTTTTTGTAAAGTAGGTCCATTCTTGGAGGAAGCAGACCAGTTAGGGTGAGCCAAAAGTGATCCAATGAATATCCCCCACGGGATACCAAGGGTTGATATCAAGTATCGTGTATCACGTGCACAACACCTTCATGGGATAACTTTAAACATTTGTGGATAACAAAGACAGTTCCATTCATGGAAGCTACCCAAGGTATGCCTAGCTTCACTCTGAATGCTTACAGAGTTAGAGTTACGCTCAAAATTTCAAGATTCAAAATGAACAAGAGTTGAAGTGCTTTGAATCTAGTTTCTAAGCTACTATTTATTTTTGAAATTAATGAAGATTAAGGGTCTCAAAAAGGGGGTGGGGATAAAATATGTCCTTTTTTATCAAAAAAATAGCATAGCATATAAGGGCCACCCCTTTTTTATTAACTTTTTTTTATAATTTAAAAAATCCAAAAGGTGAGAAATTAGATAACATCATGTAGTTTATCCTCGTTCTTTCGGATAATTTTTTAATGAATATATAATATTTTATGAATTTTCAAAGTGGGCACATCCTAAAAAGCTAAAATTTGAGTGTGCTCCCCCCTAATTTTTTTGAAAACTAATCGAAATTTGATTTTTTTCATAATGTGTAGAATGGAGTCTAGTTTTAAAAAATGTGATTTGTTTCATGATTCGATGAACGAGTAAAAATCTATCCTAAAACTAGCACATGTTGGTTTTTGACAAAAAAACAAAGGCAATAACAATAGAAGTTATGGATGAAAACCTTAGTTTAATCAAAATGTTAAAAAAAATAAAATTAGGTAGCTAAGAGAGAGCCTAACACCATCATGTTTTTCTTATAAATGTGCATTGAAAGACATGCAAATGTGATGGTGAGCAGAACCAAAAATGTGTGAAATTTGTTCCCTTTCAAAAAATCATGTCTTTTGCATGAAATGGTTGTCAAAACCTTTGATTAAAATTCCCAATGCAAAATCCAACCCATTGGGTTGGTATTTCCCAATGCAACCCATTTGGCACTCGCCAAATGTGAAGCATGAATTTTGCTATGATTTTTTGTGAACTCTTTCTTCTCTTTCTCTACCAGGGAGACTATATACATGAAATAAACATTTAAGTATAAGTTGACATTTACATGTGGAAATTTACTTTATTATACTTTTAGTTATATTTCATGTATATAGTCTTAGGATGTTTGAGAGTGGTTTCAGATCTCTAGAGGTTATAATGCAAATTCTAGTTTCTGGAAGATTTAAAAAAAAAAAGACTTAGTCAAGTTTCAATAATCAGCATATTAAATTTCAGTAATCAGGAGGGCAATTTTCAGTAATCAAGATGTCAAATGTCATATTTCTCTCTCTATCTCACTCATTTTCATCTCTTATTCTCTAGACCTCTCTCTCTCTCACTATCTTCATCCCTTTATCTAACACTCTCTCCCTTGAGCTCAAGAACTATGTCTCTACATGTCCATCTCTCTCTCCTTCCCTCCCTCCCCCCTCCTTACCTCTCTACATTTCTCTATCTCCCCTCCCTCTCCTTCTATCTCTCTACTCTCTATATCACCTCTCTCTATCCCTGCCTATTCCTTTGTCCCTCACTCTCTCCTCTTTCTCTATCACTCTCTACTTCCCTCTCTCTCTCCTTCCCTCTTTACTCTCTATCTAGCCATTCTCTCTCTCATTCCCTCTCTAGTTCTCTCTATCTCACCTCTCTCTCCTTCCCTCCCTCTCTAATTTTCTTTATCTTCCCCTCTCTCTCCTTCCATTTCTACTACTCTCTATCTCACCTCTCTTTCTCCCCCTCCCTCTCTTCCTTTCACCCACCTTTGCTTTATACTTCTCACTATCTAACCTATCCCTCTATACCTCTTTCTCTCCCCCCTCCTTCCATCTCAATCTCTCCACCTTCCTCCTTACCTCTCTACTTCTCTCTCCATCACATATCTCTATCACCTATCTCACTTCTCTCTCTCTCCCCTTCCCTCTCTACTCTCTTTCTCTCTATCTCACCTCTCTCTCCCTACCTATGCCTCCCTCCTCTCTCTTATCTCTCTCACCTCTCTCTCTCCCTCCCTACCTCTTCCTCCCTCTCTCCCAATTCCCTCTATACTTCTCTTTATCTCCTCTTCCCTCTATCTACATACCTCTCCCTATTTTTGTCTCACCTCTCTCTCCATCCCTACCTCTCCCTCTATCTCTCCTTTCATATCTACTTCTCTCTACCTAGTTGTCCCTCTATACCTATTTCTCTCTCTCTCATTGCCTCCTCTCTAAATCTCTCCACCTTCTTCCCTCTCTACTTCTCTCTATCACCCCTCTCTATCTCTCTCCTTCCCTCTCTACTCTCTCTATCTCTCCCTCCCTCCCCCTCTTTCTATATCTCCTCTCTCTCCCTCTGTTTCTATCTCTCATCACCCTCTCTCTCTCATCCTTCCACAAAACTTCACTCTCTACATATCTCTATCTAACTTACCCCTATATACCTCTTTCTCTCTTCCTCTCTTTCCCTCTCTCAATCTCTCTACCTTCCTCCTTACGTTGCTACTTCTATCTATCACCTTTCTCTATCTCCCCCTTCCCTCTCTACTTTATTTCTATCTATCTCACCTCTCTCTCCCTCACTCCCTACCTCTTCTTACCTCTCTCCTCCACTCTATACTTCTCTATATCTCCCCCTCCCTCTCCCTTCCTATCTCTCTCTCTATTGCTATCTCTCACATCTCTCTCTAAATCCTTATCTCTCCCTCTATCCCTACCTCTCCATCCATCTCTCCTTCCCTCTCTACTTCTCTATATCTCCCCTTCCTCTCTCTACCTACCTCTCTCTCTCTCTCCATCCCTACCTTTCTCAACATCTCTCCTTCCTTTTCTACTTCTCTCTACCTACCTCTCTCTCTCTCTCTCTCTCTCTCTCTCTCCCTACCTTTCCCGAAATCTCTCCTTCTCTACTTCTCTCTACCTACCTATCCCTCTATACCTCATTCTCTCTCCCTCTCTCCCTCCTTCCCTCTCTCAATCTCTCCACCTTCCTCTATCTCTCTCTAACTTCTCCCTCCCTTCCCCTCTCTAATTTGTTTCTATCTCATTTCTCTCTACCTACATATATATCCCTCCCTCATCTTTCTATCTCTCATCTCCCTATCTCTCCCCTCTCCCTCTCTACTTACCCCTTCTCTCTCCTCTCCATCTCTCTACTCTCTATCTCAACTCTCTCTACCTCTCCTTCCCTCTCTACTTATCTCTATCTCCCCCTCCCTCTCTCTACCTATTTATCCCTCTATATCTTGTTCTTTCTCCCTCCATCCCTCCTCTCTCAAACTCTCCACCTTCCTCCTTCTCTCTCTACTCTCTCACTTCTCCCTCCCTCTCTAATCTCTCTCTATCTCAACTATCTCTCCCTACATCTTTATTATCCCCTTTCTCTCCCTCCATCCTCTTTCTATCTATCCTCTCTCTTTCTCCTCTCCCTCTCTACCTACCCCTTATCTCTCCTCTCCCTCTCTCTACTCTCTCTATCTCAATGCTTGCTCTACCTACCTATCCCTCTATACATCATTCTTTATTTCTCCATCCCTCCCTCCTTCCTTGTCTACTTCTCTCTTTATCACATCTCTCTATCACCTCTCTCTATCTCTCTCTCCTTCCCTCTCTCCTTTCCTCTCTACTCTCTCTACCTTAAATCTCTTTCTCCCTACCTTTCCCTATCTCCATCTCTCTCTCCTTCCCTCCCTACTCTCTATCTCAACTCTCCCTACATCTCCCTTTCTCTCTCTATCTATATATCTCTTTATATATCCCTCCCTCTCCCCTCTTTCTATCTATCATCTCTCCCTCCCCTCTATTTCTATCTCTTCTCACCCTCTCTCTATCTACTTGTCTCTCTCCTTCTATTTATCTCAACTATCCCTCTTTACCTCTCCCTCCCTCTTCTCTCTCTTCTACCAACCTCCTCTCTCTACTTCTCTCTATCTAACCTACCCCTATATACATATTTCTCCATCCCTCCCTCCCTCCTTCCCTCTCTCTTTCCCACTCTCTCTCTTCCACCAACCTTTACTCTCTACTTCTCTCTACCTACCTATCCCTCTATACATCATTCTTTCTCCCTCCCTCCTTCCCTCCCTCTCTCAATCTCTCCACCTTCTTCCCTATCTACTTATATATCTACCATCTCTCTCTATCACCTCTCTATCACCTCTCTCCCTCCCTCCATATCTCTTCCTCCCTCTCTCTACCTACCTCTCTTTGTTTCTCTCTCATTTCTCTCTATCCTTCCATCTCTACTTCTCTCTAATCACCTATCCCTCTATACAAATTTCTTTCTCCCTCCCTCCTCTCTCTTAGTCTCTCTACCACCTTCCCTCCCTACTTCTCTCTATAACATCTCTCTATCACCTTTATCTCCCTACCTATCCCTCCCTCCCTCCTCTCTATCTCACATCTCTCTCCTCTCCCTCTCTCTACTCTTTATCTCAACCCTCTCTCTATCTATCTCTTCCTCCCTACAATTTATCCCAACTATCCCTCTTTACCTCTCCCACCCTCCAAATAGGTGAGATAGAGAGATTAGAGAAAAAGAGGTATAGAGGGATAAGTGACAGAGATAGAGGTGCTAGAGAGATGTGATAAATAGAATTGGAGGGGAAAAAGGGAGAGATCGAGAGAGAGAATGGCGAGATAAAGAGAAGTAGAGAGGGAAGGGGAGAGTGAGAGAGAAATAGAGGAGAGGGAGGGAGAGAGTGAGAGAGAAATAGGGGGAGAGAAAGAGAGAGAAGGGAGGGAGGGAGAGGTGGGGATATATATGTAGAGAGTTGAGATAGAGTAGAGAGGGGAGGAGAGAGAGGATGGAGAAGCAAGAGAGATAGAGGTGATAGAGAGATGTGATAGAGATAAGTAGAGAGGTAAAGGAGGGGAGAGGGGGGAGGGAAGAGAGAGAGTGGGGAGGGAAGGATAGAATAATGAGATAAAGAGAAGTAGAGAGGAAAGGGGAGAGTGAGAGGAAGAGAGTGAGAAAGAAAGAGGGGAGGGAGAGAGAGGAGGGAGGGAGGGAGAGGTAGGGTGAGAGAGAGTAGATAGGGAAGGAGAGAGAGCGGAAGGAAGGGGGAAGTGAGAGAGAGGTGATAGAGAGAAGTAGAGTGGGGAGGAGGGAGGGAGGGAGAGAGAAAGAGGTATAGAGGGATAGGTTAGATAGAGAGAAGTAGAGAGGGAATGTGGGTGGGAGGAAGGAAGAGAGACAGAGATAGAGATAGATAGAGAGAGAGGGAGATAAATAAAATTATACATGGAAGAAGGCATGGAGGGAGAGAAATAGGTGAGATAGAGATAAGTAGAGAGAGAATGGAGAGACAAAGAGAAGTAGAGAGAGATAGAGATATTTATAGAGGGAAGGAGAGAGTGAGAGAGAAAGAGGGGGAGGGAGGGGTAGAGAGAGAGGAGATGAGAGAGTGAGATAAATAGGGGGAGAGGGGGGAGAGAGATGGTGGATAGATAGAGAGAGGGAGAGACATGTGAGATAGAGAGAGTAGAGAAGGGAGGGAGAGGGGGGCAGAGAGGGAGAGAGAGGTGATAGAGAGATGTGACAGAGAGATAAGTAGAGAGGAAAGAAGGAAGGTGGAGATATTGAGAGAGGTAAGAAGGGATGGTGGGAGAAGATAGAATGAGGTTTAGAGGGATAGATTAGATAGAGATAAGTAGAGAGGGAAGGTGGGAGGGAGGGAGGAAGAGAGGGACAAAGAGAGATATGTAGAGCGAGGGAGAGGAGAGATAAAGAGTAGAGAGGGAAAGAGGTAGGGAGGGAGACATAGGTGAGATACATAGTGATGGAGGGAGAGATAGGTAAAGAGAGGGATAGGGGAGATAAAGATAGGTAGAGAGGGAAGGAGACATATAAAGAGGAGATATAGACAGAAGTAGAGAGGGGAAGGATGAAAAGGTAGGGAGGATATAGAGGTGAGTGAGAGAGAGAGAGAGAGCAAGGGAAGAGAATGAGAGAGAAAAAGAGGGGAGAGAGGAAGGGGAGGGAGAATGAGAGTAGAGAGGGAAGTGGAGAGAGATATAGAGAGTAGAGAGGGAAGGAGAGAGTGCGAGAGAAATGTGGAGGAGGAATAGCAAGAGGTAGAGAGAATGCTAGGGAGTGGAGGGAGGGGTAGGTAGAGAGAGGTAAGGAGAGAGTAAGAGAGAAATATGGGGGAGGGAGAGAGAGAGAGAGGTAGAGAGACTGGTAGGTAATGGAGAGAGGGAAGGAGAGAGTGAGGGATAGGAGGGATAGAGGGATGGAGGGACAGTAATATGGAGAGAGAGAGTGGTAAGATAGAGAGAAGTAGAGAGGTAAGGAGAGAATGAGAAAGAGAGAGGGATAGAGGGATAGAGGTTGGAGGGAGGGATAGGTAGAAAGGGATAGGTTAGATAGAGAGAGGGAAGGACAGAAAGAGGTGAGTTAGAGAGGAGGGAGTGAGAGGGAGTGAGAGAGAATTGCGAGATTGAAAGCAGAGAGAGAGAAAGAGGGGGAAGAGAGGGAGATATTGAGAGAGAGGGAGAGGTAGGTAGAGGGAGATAGAGGTGTGTGTGTGTGTGTATGAGAGAAAGAGAGAATGTTGAGATAGATAAAAGGAGTGATTGAGAGAGAAAGAGGAGGGAGGGATGAAGGGATAAAAGGGAGAGAGACTGAGAGGAGAGACAAAAAGAAGGGGGAGGGTGAGGTAGAGAGAGAGAGGGAGAGGATAGATATATAGAAACTTAGAGAGGGAAGGAGGTATGGAGGGAGATATGTGTGTGTGTGTGAGAGAGAAATGTCTCTCTACCTACCTCTCTATGTTTCTCTCTCATTTCTCTCTCCCCTTCCCTCTCTACTTCTCTCTACCCACCTATCCCTCTATACATATTTCTTTCTCCCTCCCTCACTCTTTCCCTCTCTCAATATCTCTACCTTCTTCCCTCTCTAATTTTCTCTATCACCTCCCTCTCTATCTCTTTCTCCTTCCCTCTCTATCTCTTTCTCCTTCTCTCTCTACTCTCTCTATCTCAACTCTCTTTATCCCTACCTTTCCCTCTCTCTATCTCTCTCCTTCCCTCTCCACTCCCTATCTCAACTCTCTCTCTCTCCCTAACTTTATGTCCCTATCTCTATCTATCTATCTCTCTATCTCTCCCTCCCTCCCCCTCTTTATATCTCTCCTTTCTCCCCCCTCTCTTTCTATCTCTCCTTGTCATCTCTATACCTACCTCTCTCTCTCTCTCCTTACATCTATCTCAACTATCCCTCTTTACCTCTCCCTCCCTCCACTCTCTCTCCTCCACCAACCTTCTCTCTCTTCTTCTCTCTATCTGACCTACAATTGATAAATTATTTAGGCTCACTCACTTTCATTCTCCTTCGCACACATACATCATACCATCTCATCCACACCTCTTTCCTCCTACACACTTCATTCCTCAAAAAATCTTATATATATACAACCATATCTTGATCATCAATTAGTTCAACCTAATTAGATGAACACAAGAAAAATCAAAACCTTCTTTAGTCAGCACCATATATGATTAAGCATTATACCAAGTCATATAACAAACATAACTATTCTTCATAATATATTACATTCACTGAGTCGGCCAAGACTAAAAACACAATTCTCCAACCAACAAATGATTCTTAAAGAAAACACCATCCAGATTTGAGAGCACATTAATTTCCCTTCATACCACCAATAAAGAGACTATCAACACAAACAATAGTATAAGAATATTCACCTTACTAGAATGCAGAGTCTCCCACATAGTATACCAAGCACTGAACATTAGAAGAATACAGAGTTACACTCTGCCAAAGATAACTTTCCGCTCATAACAAAAGACATCTCAAGATCCAAGATATAGCTATCTGACTAAGCCAAGAAAACATAGTTAGGAGATTAGAGTCATATAAGATCTTGTGAAGAGTTCCAAACTCAAATAACACACTAATCCATCTCAAAATGGTATTACTGGTAGAGATCAACTTCTGATCAACCGAGCAGTCTTCACATATAGTTATCACCATGTTGACATCAATGAAAACATAGGAACAACCAACATAAACCATCCATTACTTCATGCTCATATTGCAAGGCTTCCAACAGTTGGTAATATTAGCAAACCAAGGTGTGTGTAGAGATAGACCAAATCAATTCTCATCTAGAAAAGAATCATCAACATCTTCTACTAATTGAGTTGGTAGTTTGGATAGAAAATTTTTCACTACATTTTCTTTACCTAGATTATCCACTATGGTGATGTCAAATTCTTGAAGTAATAACAACCATATGACAAGCCTACCACTAACCACTAGATTATTCATTAGATACCATATTATTATGTGATCAGTATGGATGAATACTAGATACCATGTGATGTAGTTTCTAAACTTGTTTATTGCATAAAAAACCACCAACATCTCTTTTTCTATTATGATGTAATTGAGTTTTTCCCCTTGTAGGTTCTTGCTAATGTAATAAATGTCATACTCTTTATTACCTTCCTTCTGTCCAAGCATTGCTCCTATATCAAAATCAGAAGCATTTGTATGTATGTGAAAATGAAAGGTCCAATTTGGTCCTCTCAAGACATGTGCTTTGGTTAATTTTGTCTTGAGTTCTTCAAAAGAGTGTTGACATTCTATCATCCACTCAAATTCTACATATTTTGTGAGTAAAGAAAATAAAGAGGTTGCAAGTTTGCTAAATTCTTGAATGAATCTCATATAGTATTGAGCTTTTCCTAGAAAAATCCTAACATCTTTTTATTTTTGGGGTACAGGGAGCATTGAGATTACTTCAATTTTATTGAGATCCACTTGAATGCCATCTTTTGACACAAAATGTCCTAATACAATTCATTGGGTCATCATCACAAAAAATTTCTCATGACTTAGGGATAAACTATGTTCTTGACACATGTTTAAGACCTTCTCTAGGTTATTAAGTGCTTCATCATATGTGTCCCCATAAGTTGTGAAATCATCCATGTAGATTTCCATGGAGTCATGTGCAAAATCTAAGAATATACTCAACACCGCCCTTTGGAAAGTGGTTGGAGAATTACATAGCCCAAATGGAAGGACATGATAAGAATATGTGCCTTAAAGGCATGTAAAGGTTGTTTTATCCTAGTCCTCTAGAGCTATCCTAATTTGGTTGTATCTACTAAATTCATCTAGAAAGGAGTATTGTTTGCCTGTTAGGGAGTCAAGCACTTGATCAATGAATGGTAGTGGAATGTTGTCTTTTCTAGTGGTTGTATTTAATTCTCTATAATCCACGCATACTCTCCACTTTCCTCCTTTCTTTGGGACAATTACTAGTGGTGATACCCATTGAATGTCAAAAATGGGATAGATGAAGCCTGCATCAAAATATTTTGTAACTCTATTTTGACTATGTCTCTTAGTGCAAGGTTCATTCTCCATTGGGGTTGCCTTATTGGTTTGAAACCATCATTAATGTATATCCTATGCATACACAAGGCTAGGTCAATCCCCTTCATGCCATGGTAATCCCATGCAAAGGTTGTGTGTTCCTTCAACACAGTGGTTAGGGAATTTTGTTGTGCAACAATCATTTCACTACTAACAATCAACATTTTACCTAGCATGATTTACAAAGTCTTGGATGTTGTTTGAATGGATGAAAATTCAAGTCCTACTATGTCTGGGAAACATTTTTGTGGTAGAAAAGTATGGAAAAAGTTGGAATATTGACTTAGATGAACTAGTAGGGATAACATTCTGCAAAGGATCTTGCAGACATGTTAGATTGTGCTATTGTTGCAAGTCCCTACCACAATTATTCTATATGATGTGTGCTATTAAATAATCCTCATCTTGTTTGCTTAATAAAGGGTTGTGTTCAATAGTCATAAGGGTATACAAGGAGTACTGGTCTTCCTCATCTTGTGTAGGCCAAATGGTCTTCTCTAAGTCTACATGAGGTTGGGCTAGTGGATAAAGGACTAATTTCTTAGTCACATTTCCATTTGAGATAATAATATTTCCAAACCTACAACCTATAAATGCATTTGTTGTTTCTAACCATGGTCTTCCTAGAATGAGGGGGTAGCCTACAAGGTTGGCATTTGGTTGCAATACCATGAAATATATAGGGTACTCACATGAATCTAGTGTTATGACCAAGTATTCAATTATTCCCTTAGGTTTAGTTGTTGACCTATCTGCCAACTATAGGATAGTGGGTGTAGGCCTAAGGTCTATTAACTATAATAGTTGCATTTTTTCCTTGGTCATCACATTAATATCTTCCCCCATGTCAATCAAGGTATTTTTAATGAGAGTTCAATTTATCCTTACATCCACTATAGGACTCCCAGGATCTACATACTTAGGGACAATTATGTTTCTGAGCATAATATCTCCAAGTTTCCCTAAGACATGAACAATCTGAGGGTATTTTCTCTTCCTTCCTAAATGTTTAAAACAAATTTCTCTCATTCTTTTATTGTAGATGGGAATCTCCTTGATGGCTTGGATGAGGGGTATCTTTACACACACATCCTTAAGTTTTCCCAATAGGTTAGTTTCAAGTTTTGTTTGATGTGTTTGAACAACTAGTCATTCAAGGAATGGAGGTTTTGGACTTGAATTGGTTTGGTTAAGCTAATTTGACTGAAGCTCCATAGGTGGGTTGCACAAGGTCTTTGTTAAGGGTTCCTCATCTACCAACTTAGTTATTTGAGGGGATGAAGGCCCAACCAATGTTTCCCCTTATCTGAGATGGACATCACTCACCTCTACCCCATAAGTAGATTATTGAATAGACTCACTAGTATAGGCCCATTGAATAGGCTTGTTATTTGGTTTAGGTGCAGGTTGGGCTAGAAGTTGAGGTGCTCTAGGTGGTTGAGGTGATGTATGTTTTGGATTTGGCATGATGGCTCTTTGTTATGGTTACAAAGGTTGTTGTGGAAGCTAATAATTAATGTTTTGTTTTTTCCATTGTTGGCCTTTTTTCCATTGAGGTTGTCATTGATTTTGTTGTTGTGGCCATTGGGGGTTGTATTTGTATCCTTGATATTTTTGTTATGGGCACATGTTTTATTACTAGTGGTTCTAATTTGGTTTAGGATTTTTTTGTTGGTTTTGTGTATTTTCCCAAGGCCGAGGGCTCCAACTAGAGAAATTTTGATTGCTAAATGGAAATGGAATATTATAATTTAAAGGATCTTGAGGCATACCTTGTCTTAGCTACCATGGTTTCCTTTTAGAAATGTAGAAAAAATTTCCATCTTCACCCTCCAATTCTTGAAAGTCTATTTTCCCTAGTTTGTCCTCAAAAATACTTGCCACTCTTTTGCATTTGCAATTAGCTTTTCTCTATCTACAACTAGGGTAGTAATCAAGAAGGACTACCTCTACCTCTTCTTTATTCTTCTTCACATATAAAGTGTCCAATTGGGCAGCCAAATGGATTATGATGTATTATTTCATGTTTGACAACATGTTAGTTAGTTCCACTCTAGAGACTCCATTAGATGTCTTGTTGATGGAAGATGTTCTTATCTCCTCTGACTTTATTTGTGAAAGATCTTGAATAGTCCCTACATTCCTTACAAATCTCCTCAAATGGTGCTTGAGAAATATCTTCTACACCAATAAGATTAAGTGCATCCATACAGTCCTCATTAATCCCTCTTAAGAATATTAGCTTTAGAGACTCAATAGAGAGCTTATTTTGGTAGGATTTCTTAAGGAAAAAATAGAATCTTTCCATGTATCCTTCCAAGGATTCATCCTCCTTTTGAGACATCCTAAAAATTCCATCTCTTCTTCTGTCAATTCCTCTACACTAGTCTTGTTACTTCTCTAGGAAATTTGTCTTCATAGTATTCCAATCAGGAACAACATCTCTTCCCAAACCCATAAACCATCTTAAGGCAACATCCTTCAAGGTTGTTGGAAATAGCTTGAGTCTATGTGCATCTATTGTATAATCTTAACTTTTACACAACACATCAAATTCAAACAAGAAGGTATCTAGATCCTCAGTAACAAACCACAGAAGAAAGACAATGATGAAGGAGGTATGTTCTTCGACATTTTCTCTCTCTTGGTCTCCAATTAAGTACTCAAAGTTACATGTTTTGGTGGGTAATCCACTGTTGCATCAGCCATGGTTTAGAAGGTCTCCTCTATATTTTTAGTGGATGTTGGTGTTAAGAAAAGTTATTCTTCAAGAATACCCTCTCTTTGCTCACTTTGATAACCAATGTCCTCTCTCACTTCATGTGTTGAGGGGAGAAATCTTTCCAAAGTGTCTTGCTACCTTCGCATACAAGAGTTATGAATTTTTGTGTCACCGGATCCTATATAATGTTAGTAAGAAATTTTGGTGTTGGTGGATTAAAGCATGATTATCCTAATGTTTTAAACAAAACAAAACTAAGAAAGCTTGAAATAACATAGGAGAATATTGAATGTAGCACCATCCCTGACAACAATGCCATGCTTAGTAAAATTGGTGATGGACACACAATTTAGGGGTGGTTCCTAATAGAAAAATATAATAAACCCTTGTAAAGACTCCATTTAATTATCACCAAGTCTAACGCAAGGTTGTGATGATGCTAGAACTACATGTACACCTAGAGATTCTATAATACATATATTATCTAGTATAGGTGATTGACACATATGCAAATGGAATTAAAGCTTAAACTACAAAACAAGGAAAAAAGATTAAATTTAGAACTATTGCTATGAGAACTTACAACTTAATACTATGACTAGTCCAACTTTAAAACTTGAACTTTGTAATGAACTTAACACTGATAACTTAGACTCACTCTAGAGGACAATGCATTGAGACAAACAAATCATGAAGCATAAGACAAGATCTCATTCACATATATAGGAAATATAGAATTTGATTAAGATAACTATAATAATGAAGGAATCTAATATGATAGTATAAATTAAAGTCGAGAACAATTACCTTGTGTGGCCCTTGCTCAAGTGACTATACCCATAGAGTAAACTCAAATATAAACTTCTCAAATCAAATGAACATAACGATAAATTAAAGCATCTTCATTATTGATAACTAGATTTTACAATGTGACAAGAATCTTTAGAGATATCTTATACATGAAAGCATATTAGGAAACTAACAAAGTACTTTCTATGTAATGGACAAACTATATCTATCTCAACATATCCACACACTATATCTACTCCTCAACCACCGAGCCAACTATATAGGTTTAGGGGAGGTTTATTAGAATGAGGACTCAAAACATACAACTAAATGCAAATTACCAATCCGCTATGAAATATAGCATGAAAAAGTCTTTGTAACTGAAAATATGGAAGAAGATGATTAGGACTAGAACTTTGTCCTTAACAACATAATAGAGACATGTACTATAGGAACAATCATGTTGGATTCCCAATCATTGCAGACTCCTTCCTTCATCTATCTTATTAAATGTCCTAGTGATTCACAATCATCCTCATTAATGGGCACTTCAACTTCTACAACTATCGTGTTCTTATTGTTTTAGAATTTCCCTTGCATCTTTGTTTGAAATATTCTGGCTACGGGCTGCAGTTCCTAGTTGTTGTAGGTTACTCTTTGCTTACTTTGGCTTCTCAATTGCAAGGAGTTAATTCATCTAACATATGCACAATACTAATTAACATAAAATAAAGATAGATGCATATTGCATTCCATACATGCTCACACATCTAATTATGCAGTTACCATATCATAATCATAATTCCATACATCAAAACCTGGTTCAAGTTGCATGAAAGACATAAAAAGATAGATAAGTTTAGGAATGTATATGAAATGAGTATCTAGAAATATTGAAAAGCACAAACTAAAACAACAAAAAACTAGCTAATACTTTTTCTCATCAAATGGGACAAGGTTTTTCTTCCCAAAACTTGTGGAGGTCTTCGTTTAAGAAAAGCCAAAATATCATCTAAGATCTTATAGCTAAAATTGGGAAGAGGTTCATGATGGAATGAAAAAGATAGATTGACAATATGAAATGTAAATAGTTTTAGCGCCAAGACCCTAACCTTCTTTTCTCCTATATCTTAATTTCTAAGGGATATCTCAGATGGAACAATATTTACAAAGAAATATGCCTATTAGTTAAAGGTAATATGGAGGATAGGGAGGGGAAATTATATATTAAATTATTGGAGGACTCTTGGCTTGATTTAGGACCTCTCTCTTTTATTCCCTAGTTGAAGCACCTATAGATGATCCTTATTGTTAGATTTGGCAACCTATTAGAAGACTACCTTACTAAGAAAGGTCAGAGTTATATATGGTTACATCTACAATAGTTTTCTAATAGCTAGTATGCTATTGTTATTTATAATATCCTTAATAGATTGAAAGAGGTTAGAATCCCCTTGTCTATCTAGGAAGACTTTATCTATAGGTGCAAAAACCATAAAAGTGGTTATTTGATGAATTTAGGGTACTCCATTCAAATTTAAAACCATATGGTGAAGAAGAGATGAGGAAGACTTTGAAACAAAAATTTCTCCTAAAATAAATCATTTTTGGTGGTGAGTTTCTCATGGTAAAATCATTACTTAGAATAATCTCCAAAAGGGGGTTTTCCTTTCCTAATAGGTATACTCTATGTGCTACTAATGATGAAAATGTGGACCATCTCTTCTTCCACTGCAAGTTTGTTTGGAATTTACTGGACGATATATTTAAACAATTGATGTAAATTGGGTTATACCTAGATTCATGGATTCCTTTTTGGATAGCTAGTTCCCACCTTTCATCCACCTGATCATAAGGGAATTATGGTTTATGACTCCCCTACATCTATGCTAGTGAATCTAGAAATAAATAAATACTATTATTTTTAGAGATAAAGATCTACACTCTAATGAAGTCCTTAACAATATCTGCAATACTATAATGAAAAATATTGAAGTGAAAATTATAAAAAAGACCCAACAATCCTCCCAAATCTATTAAAAGGAATATCTTATGTTTTGAGTCTAGTTTGAACTTGTGTTGGGAAATGGTTGTGCTATCAATTATAATTTAGAATTTGAAGTCTAAAATTCACATTGTTGTTTGATTGTCTATTTTTTAGGACCAAGTTGGTTGTTTGTTAAGATTCAATTATGGCTTTGTAGATTTGAAATTGTGCTAAGCATTCCACAAAATTTGAAGTTGGATGCTCAAAGGCCAAAATCTAATGTCTAAATTATAAAGCTCAAGTCCTTTCAACATTTAACGTGAATTCTAACTTCTTTTCTTGTAAAATATGGATCACATTCTGAAGTCTAAATCATAGGCCCTAGATGCTTACTTCTTATCATTCAATGCAATCCCAAAAAAATTTATGTGGCAAGAGATCAAGTAGACTCTAAATTATGAGGCCTTCATTTTTCAATATTAGATTTGTTTTCTTTGATGTTCTTAGCTATCAAATTATAATTTAGATTTTAAAGCTTGAAAAGTATGTTAAAAAATATGAACTCTTAAAATGAGTGAATTTGCTTTTGAACCCCAAACCTGTGAACTTAGACTCCAAAGTCTAAGATATATACACTTTGTTTCCAACAAAATGAGTTCCATGCATTTTCATCCCTAAACCTAAACTAAGGGAGATTGTGAGCTCACAAATATTTCCACCATCCTCGACATGACACTTCTGATCAACTCTGTCTATTCAAGAAAATGTGAAAATTTCTTCATAATAAACGTCGACTCACTAATGAAGTGTTGGAAATGACAAATTTAATGGATTAGTTGGTGAAATGAATGAATGAAGAATTTTAATGACACCCACAAGGACAAACAACCTATGGGACCCATGGATCAGTAGCAAAATGGAACACCACAACCCGAAAAAGAAACCACAACCCAACAATTACTTAATCTCCCTTTCATTTTGAATTTTGGATCTTCTACTATGAATTTTTATCAAGTAATCAACACTTTTTGATATTCTCTCATCCTCGAATAAGCTATATAAAGTGTCCACATTTAAGATCTCGATATAATTGAAGCAAATATCCATGTAGGCTGGGCATTTCATGATGAAATGCCACTCTATCTCTACAATCCCTAACGAACATAACCTTCATATCCTATTAGCCCAATCTTTTTTAGGTGTCGTCCATCTACTCGTTTCACATCTCAACTGGTGTGAACTAGTTCTTAGCCAAGCTATTAACATTTTTGCTTTCCATTTTATTTTCGCACCTATATATGCTTTTTGAGTATGATCATATGAGGGATTAAAGTGCTTGATGTAATACTCCCTTTTCCTTGATAACTCCCTAGCCCACATGCTTTCTTTAACTTTTTGTTGCATGTATATTTTGATAGCCTTAATTTTATTTGGGAAATTATCTATGTTGATACCCCACTTACTCAACCACTTTTTATTTTGCTTCATCCACGTGCTCTTCCTTCTATTTAGTTTCTCTTCTGCTACCATTTTGGGCCAACGGGACACCTCCATGTTCTCCAACCTCTTTAGATAACTTAGTAAATGAATCATAGCCGATGTCTCCACAGGTAAGGCACCAGCCTCAGCTAGGACAATCTCATAGAGAACAGACAATTTTATTTTGAGGCTGCTTGTGATTAAATTTTTTTGCATTCTTTCAATTTTCCTCCACTTCATTGTTGAAGTATTGCCACCCCAAACATCACACTCATTGAGAACCACCGGCACCACTAACAATCCAAAGAGAATTTTCTTGGTTTTACAGTCCCATAATTTAGCACTCCTACATCTATTTTGCAAAGAGTATAAAGCTTTCCATCCACCTTGAATCCTTTTTTCTCTACATGTCTCCCAACTAAGCCTATAGTGAAAATCAAGGCCAAGGTACTTATAGTCACTAACTACTTGCAAGGGACCTTTGAAGACAAATTCTATAGCTTCCTTCTTTCTTTTCAAGGTAAATATCATAACTTTATTTTTTTTGATGTTCACCAGCATCCCAACCTCCTGAAAAAATAACTCAAGATCTTTCAAGTGATCCTTCAAATCATCTATTGTTTTTGCCATTAGAATAAGATCATCAACATAAAGCAGCAATTTTATTACATAATTGGTCAGCTCAACTCCTCCCCCACCAAAATTGTCTAACCATTCCTCTAATTTGTCAATATATAACCCAAATAAAGTAGGTGAGAGAGGGCATCCCTGTTTGACACCAATATCACTTCCAAAACATTTTGGCATTCCCTATTTAGTTATGATTTTAGCTTGAATCTGCTCATATAACCTATGAACAACAACCCTATGCTTTTTAGGAATTTCCAACTCTTCCATTCTAGACCATAACTTGTTTCTAGGGACTATGTCAAACACTTTTTTGAAGTCTATGAAGCAAAAAAAGACCTCACCGCCCTGCTTATCCCAAAATTTCTCAATCAAGTACCTAAGTGTAATGCAATGATCAATGGTAGAGTACTTTGGTCTAAAGCCCGCTTGACCTTTTGCTCTCTTTCCCTCTTTTTCTGCTCAGCTACTAATTCGACACTCAACCATGCTCCCAAAGAGCGGGTTAATCATTATAGTGCAGTAATTTGAGAGGTTGTTGATATCTCCACTTTTGTGCAAGGGGATGACGACATTAGTTTTCCAATTTGTTGGAAATCCATATTGAATAACCCTATTGAATATTCCTTTGATGTGTGGTGTGAGGGCATCCACACCCCACTTTAAATATTCTGATTGTAAGCCCTCTATGTCCGTGATTTGCCCCCCGCAAGCCTTTTAACTCCTTGTTTGATGTCTCTTGTGGAGAAGAGTTTAGCCCTTGAATTAATCATCAGAGGAACATCTTTTTCTTGCACCCTCTCATATAATAGTTTTGCATATTCCAACCATTGTGAGTTTGTGATATTATTTTCTTTGATTGTGTTTTTTTGTTGTAATTCTTTCCAAAACCCTTTTGGATTGTGCCTGCCCATGGAAATCAGCTCTTTCCATCTTGTTTGCATGTAAACCTCTTTTCTCAGTCTCACAAGTTTTTCATACTCCTTTTTATTTCCCTCAAATTTAGCTATTATTTTTGCTGCCTTGCATTCTTCGTCATACCATGGATTCGCTGGAAAGCTATTTTTGTTGCCTTTCTTAGGTCTAGATATTTTGCACCAACTAAGAGCTTTGAGGATTATTGAAGTTATATTATTGTTGCATATTGTTTTTCTATTTATATTGGTCATCTCAGTACCGCCCACCTCTTGTAACTATGTTTCAAGATTTGTTCGAAAAAATTCTTGATTTTCCTGTGTCAAGAGGATTGTCCCATGAAAAGGCTCCTTTTGATTTGGTTGCAGCCTAGCCTGATAATTAGTGTCTTGTTGCATGCTGATTTATCCATATACAAGGTTGTGATATGATTTCATTTTCATAGGACACTCCCTCACCTCCACCTCAACCAACCTTTCCATAAGGTTATTTGAACAAATAAGATAGTCCACCACACTTTGACAAATGTAAGTGTGACAGGTAATGTTCCCTGAACTCGGCCAACCATTTAACCCATTTCATATAACCAAACCATACACGTTGCATATCCCTAACAATTTTGTTCCATACTGAGTGATGCCTCCTTTTATGTCTTGAGAATTTCTTTCCCACTTTTGGTTCTCTTCTTCTTCTAACCATAGGGGGTTGTCTCTTATTCCCACTTCCTTTCTAAGATATAGAGCTTGATTATTTGTAGTCCTCGTGTTAAAGTCTCCTATTAATATAATTTCTCCTATATTATTATATGCTGAAATGTCATTTTTTAGAGCTGCAAAAATGATAAAGCAAACAATGAATGATGTGCCATCTATTGATCTATTGACTAACTTATATCAACATCCCCATCTATTGACTTGACTAAATAATTTTCGTCTTGTTTTCCATCTAATCTTTTGTAGAAAAGTGGGAAAAGTGGGAACACTTGTACGTTAACTTCAATGGCAAGGAAAATAATTGTTTCATTACCATAAAACTTTGTCAAAGATAGGCTATTTTGCATAATAAATTTTTTAATTACTTTAAAAATGATATAAAATGTCTGCAATTAATTAAATGTATTAAGATATTTTAGAATTAAAATATATCATATGAAATTGTATTTACTTGACATGTTTATTTGATAAAGTTAAATTATTTAATTAAAAAAAAAATTATAATTTTTGAACATAAATTATTTTGTATTATAGATTTTGTTTTGTTATGTTTACATCTATTTTGAAATTTTATTATTTCTTTTGATCATGTAATAAAAATAGGTTTGGGTTATATTAGTTTTACTTATTTAAAGTATTGTAAAATATATATCTCACTCTTCACTTAGTGATCCTTACTCTCTAATCTAACTTTGTACCTTGGAACAAAATCAAAGTTAGAATTGGCTTCCATTATTTTATTCTTCCTTATAATCCCTAAAAAGATAAATAAGATTTTAGTTGGGGCAAGTAATTTATGATTGGTTGAGGTATTTATCTATGTGCTTTTAGTAAAGTGTTTGTAAGAATGAGGAAGCAATATTGGAATATTACATCTCTAGGGTTTTTTTTGTGAAATATGATTTATGTCTTTTTGTTTCTAAGTTAATATGGATTCAAAGCTAGGGATTGCACCATTTACTATATTTTCTCAAGATTTAGCTCATTGGGTACTTCATTTCTTCTTTCCTTAACTTGATCACCTATTTGTAAAGTTGACTTGTCTTTAAAGAATATACCAATAATAGATATGTGTGTGTGTGTGTGTGTGTGTGTGTGTGTGTGTGTGTGTGTGTGTATGTGTATGTGTATGTGTATGTGTATGTGTATGTGTATGTGTATGTGCATGTGTATATATAAGTATATATGCATATGTATATGTATATATGTGAGTGTAAATATATATTGATACATACATGCATGTAGATAGATAGATAGGTGCATGTGCTTTAAATTTAACTCACAAAACAAACAATTGATTTTTTTGACACAAACACACACTAGTAAGTGATTATCATGTCTTAGATTCTTCACCTTAAAATATAAGAATTTTGAATTTTTTAAACAAGGGACAAAAATTCAAGTCCATGATCTAGTCTAGAACAAATAATAATGGGTGTGATCAAATCCAACACAAACATTATTTTAAAAAATAAATCATGGATGTCTTGAGTATAATGATATGACATAACAATACATATGCATTAAAATAATTTTTTTTTTTGCTAAAATCATACATTAAAATAAACCACACAAAACAACATAAAATGAATAAGAAAATAATTATGAATAAACTTTTCTCTTTTAATAAACTATTTTTTCTAGTAAATTTAATTAAAAAATAATATTAATAACAAAAATTAATATAATATTTATAAATAATTACACCGAAGGCTTGTCCCAATCTGAGCTTCTGAAGCTCAAATTTCCCTTTTAACGGCTGCAAAATATGGAGGCAGGAGGCAAGAAGGTTGATGCATAGGCAAGTAGGTTGACACATCTGCAACCATTGTTTCTTGAAAGGAGGCTTCACGTCACGCCTGCAAACAAAAATATCCCAGTCGCTTCTCATTTAATTATGCTTTTCTACACGTATGCAGCATAATAGTTATTGCATAATTTATGGTGGATGGGGGAGGTAGGCGATCGTGAACGAAATTAGGTGGTGCTAGGGTTTTCTATGTCTTCCCATTGGCATCATTGACAACTTGACATAGTTTGTGCAAAAACTTGAAACGAGGGCTTATTGTTTGCTGAAAGGTTTTTCCCCTCTTTTTACTGTTTATTGAGTTTTAATAAGCATACCCTAAAACCCTATCGATATTTTATTGCAGAGGTGTTTGGGAGAAATTTATTTGCTCCACATTTCTTCACAGAGTGGTTCCAGGTCTTTTAGATCTAAAGATGTGTTGATAGTGTTGGTATCTTTCTTCAATCAAAGTTGTTTTAGGTTTGGTGCTTTAGATTAGTTTCTTAAGTAACAATGTATGGCAGAGTTGTCTGAGTGTACTGGGTGTGTACATTATTTAGGTGGAAGTTGTTGCAAAGGATTTTGTTGGAATTCGAGGTGTGTGTGGAATATTTTAGAATTTTTTTAGGTGACATTTGTTGTCTGCTTGAGTTGTTGTTGGATCAAAGGAATCATGTACTTAAAATTTTAATGGTGTTTACATGGCTAATGGTCGATCTTGGTGTTTACACTAATTGCGATGGATGTTTATTGTTTGTAGGAGCATGTTGAAGCATGGTGTTATATATTTAAGTCCCAAATAAGGTGTGATGTGGTCCAGTTTCACTTCTATCCACCATAGAAGTATTTTGGTGTCGACCTAATTTGAATTTGCATGTTTGAGGTACATAGCTGACCTTGAAGAATGGTTTCAAGGTTAAAAATGGTATACATAAGAGTTGAGTTGCTGAAAGATGATAAGATATAAAATAGATACGAATGATGTGAATTGTAGAGTGGTAGAGTGTGAATTTGAGAAGTGCAGATTGAGCTTTCATGTGTTAGTTTATTAGATGTGCAATGAGCATAAGGTATCTGTAGTTCTTTAGTCAAGTTGTGAAGGTGTTGGAGACATTGTGGTGGATTTATTTGTTGCACATTGAGATAGATTTATTTGTGTAATATTCTTCTCTATATTCTTTTCTATTCTGGTAGTGAGCCTTTCTTTCTTTGGGTAGTGAGCCCTATTGTATTAGGTGTTGAAGTTACTTTAATTGTGAGCTAATTTCCTCATTGTGGTTTTTCCCATCTTGGGTTTTCCATGTAAATTTGGTGTTCTCTTGTGCATTGTGTTGATTTGTTTTAGTTTATATTATTTGCATTTCATACTAAATCATCATAACATATTAAGGGTTAATTGGATTAATGTCCAGATCTGAATGTTTGTGAGGCTTTTGAAGTTTTAAGGTACAAATGATTCAACCCCCCTCTCAGTTGTCTTCTAAATTCAACAGTAATGATGTATGGGAAATCCTCAAGAAAGGAGGTTTTGAAGTGTACTATGAAGCCATGAGAGGATTTAACTCCTCTCTATAAATCAAATTTTCTTAGTATTGGGTTAATAAAAATGGTACTATCATTTAAATTTTTCATTTCTCTTCCATTCAACATGTTTTTGAGAAAGTGGTTTATATTTAAAAGGGGATTAGACCACTTTTTCAAGCATTTGGGAATTTTGTGCTTGGCTATTTTGGGGCTATGTGCGGCCAAAAACTTGGTCTAGACCATTTTTAATAACACACAAAATGATGGAGTTATGTCCATTAAATAATAGTTGGGAGCTTGCTATCCATGCCTTGTAAAAAAATCTAAATTAGTATAAAATTCAATTAATGGCTTAGGCCCCAAAGTTTGAATTACATGCATGTAGTTGACCAAACTTAGCTTAGAGTCTAGGTGTTCTTAGTTTCATTTCAAACCTTGAAGTCTAAAATGCACATTGGGGATCAAGCTTAGAAGTTTGAATTATCTTCCTAAATGAGTTTGAACTTGTGTTCGGATATTGTTTGTACTATCAATCTTATTTTAGAATTTGAAGTCTGAAATACACATTGTTGGTTGATCATCCATCTTTGAGGACCAAGTTGGTTATTTTTTAGGGTTTGATTTTGGCTTTGTAGAGTTGGAATTTTGGTAAGCATTCCACAAAAATTGAAGTTGGGTTCCCAAAGTCCAAAATCTAACATCTAAATTATAAGGCTCAAGTCCTTTCAACATTTAATGTGAATTCTAAATTATTGTCTTCTAAAATATGGATCACATTTTGAAGTCCACATCCTATGTCCTAGGTGCTTGGTGCTTAGCATTCAATGCAATACCAAATGTGTTTATGTGGAAAGAAGTCAAATAGGCTCTAAACTATGACCTATCTATTTTACAATCTTAGATTTGTTTTCCTTGGTGTATGTAGCTATCAATTTAGAATTTAGATTTTAAATCCTAAGAGGTGTGCTCAAGAAGGGCTTGAATTTTCACCCCAAACTTGTAGATTACGTCTTGTTGTTTAGCAAATGTGACTCATGCATTGAACTCTTAAAATGAGTGAATTTGTTTTTGAATTCCAAGTCTATATAGATGTGAGCTTAGACTCCAAAGTCTAAGATATGCACTTTGTTTCCAAGAATTTGAGTTCTATGTATTTTCAACCCTAAAGCCTAAACTAAGGTATATTGTCATGTTTCTTCTCTCTTTTGGGATACCTAAGGAGTGGCCCATAGAACAAGGTGTTGAGGTTTATTATTTGGCTTAGGAACCCCAACCTTCCTCTAATTCTAATTACTTTATTTAGTCACAATGTTGAGGCTATGGTGTAGTTCGTCTTCCACTTGTGTCAATGTGCTTAGTGAATTAGTAAGCATGTTAGGTGTGTCATTTTGTAATTTCATGGAACCTTATAGACATAGAGGTACAACATGACATGCTCAATATCACATTTGTATAAAAAAAAGGAGTTAAAAATCGTCTACTATTTATCTATTGATGTGTTATATAAAAGTTTGAAACATTACAACTTGTCTAAATAATACTTCTTAAAATTATTTTATTTTCCTTAACTTAATATTCAAGAAATAAATATTAATAATATATTTTTTTATAAAATAAAATTATATCATTATAATAAAATTATACTTGTTGACCTCTGTATTTTTTATAATATGACTTCGATGAAAATCTATAATGCAATTTATTTCTTCAATCAAAATCCATGATATGAATTTGGAATTGTGGGCTGTTCTAAATTTCCAGCGTCCTCTCTTCTAATCAACTTTGACATGATCTACTTCACTCACTTGTAATCAACTCTCTCTATACCAAGGAAAACTAAACATTTCTTCCCATTTCACAAACATGAATTTAAGCCTATCTTTGTTGGTCATGAAGTGTTGGAAATGATAGGTTGACTTGACTTTAAAAACTTAACTTTTGGTCCTTGCAAAGATGGACTTCCAAGCTTCTGTAGAAAATGTGGGAACACTTGTATGCTACCTAACTTTCAAGTTTTGGACTATTCAAGTTTTCCTTCCTGTGTTGGAAGCAGAATATTTCAAATTCTAAATTTCCACCGTCATTTGACTTCCATTCCATGTTGGAAACGTCATATTTCAAAACTCTAAATTTCCACCGTCTCGAAAACGTAATCTCCCTACTTATATAAAATTACTTTACCTTCCTCATTACTCACTCTTCTCACCATTACTCAATCTTCCCATTGAGCTTTTGGTACACATCTACATTTCTCTTTGCTCTTTTTTTTTTTAAACCAAACAATTCTTGTTTAATTCATATCATTCTAATCTCTAGTTAAAATTGTTGTTTGTTGCAGATAAATGTTTGCTATGGATCGATCGCCCTTTGTCATTTGTTGTTTGCTTGCATTCACAGGCTCTTTCCACATGGTAAGTTGCCATATCCAATGCCCACCTCATGAAAGAGATGTTCTTCTATCTTTCAAGAACCATTTTCATTTGCCATCTCAACCACATGCAATTTCATGGCGAGGATTTAATTGTTGCCAATGGAGGGGAGTTGAATGTAGCTCCCACACCTCACATGCTATAAAACTCCATCTTGAAAATCACACACATAACGTGGTGGATTACTTGTCTCCTGAGAGAAATGGTAGACTTTCCACAGATTTGTTCCAATTAAAGCAGTTGTAGCATTTATATCTAACCATTTGACTGGTGTTCTGCCCAAAGGTAAAACTATTTGCAATCTTTCATGTTTTTTTGTATTTAAGCTTTCCCTTACAGTAATTTGACTAGTTTTTTTGGTTGTTGTTTAACAAGTAGGTCTATTTTCTCTACAAGAATTGAGACATCTAGATTTGAGCTACAACTATTTTGAAGGTGAAATACCAAATAATTTTGCCTCCTTGCAAGAATTTAGACATCTAGATTTGAGCTACAATAATTTTGAAAGTGAAATACCAAAGCATTTTGTCTCCTTGCACAACTTAGCTTATCTCAACTTCTCTATGGTTGGTTTCAAGGGTACAATTCCTTACCAATTGGGAAATCTTTCTCAGTTGGAATTTTTTGACCTGTCTGTATTTGACTATGAATCAAAGTTTCAATTTAAAATATGGTATGAAGTTGCTAGAAAAATATATAGTCCTAGTTTAGTGTGGACAGAAAAGCTGCAGAAATTAAAATACTTGTCCCTTAACGGAGTAGTGTTGAATATGACAAGAAAGCAATTGGAAGCACTCCTTTCTCATCTCCACAATCTCCAATACCTCCACCTTGCAGAATGCATTCTTTCAGGGCACATTCCTAATGCTATCCAAAACCTCACCTTCCTCTCCCTCCTCCAATTGGATTTCAACTACTTTGAAGGGTCAATGCCTTGGTGGCTAGAAAACATGACTAGTTTGGTTTCACTTTCATTGTCTTACTGCCAAGTAAGTGGTTGGTTTCCCCTAAGTCTATCTCATCTACCTACTTTAAATGACCTCAATTTGGGGGAGAACAAGTTATTAAAAGGAAATGTAAGTCAGATACTATGCGGGGAATGGTCTCAGCTCACCATATTAATTCTCTCTAAGTCCAATATGATAGGTTCTATACCGCCTTGCATTATAAATATTTCCTCCCTCATGATTCCTAGTTTGAGACATACAAAAAAGATGGGAGACTTTATACATCCTTTCATTAGCAATCTCTCCAATCTACAAACCCTAGATCTTAGTAGAAATTTATTGAAAGGAGAGATTCCATCAAATATCAGTTAAATGCCATCTCTTACTAATTTGGATCTATCTTGCAATCTATTGAGTGGAAATATCCCTTTCCAGTTAGGGGAACTATCATCTTTAGTAAATATTCATCTATATCACAATCTATTGAGTTGAAATATCCCTTTCCAGCTAGGGGAACTACCATCTTTAGTAATTCTTGATCTATCTAACAATCAACTAAATGGTAGCATCCCCATTTCAATTGGAAATATTCCTTGTATTAGCAATATTTATCTATCTTCAAACAATCTTTGAAGCAACATTTTTCTCAATTTTTTTCAAAATTTGACTACAATTTTTTCACTTGATTTGTCTAATAATGAGTTGACCGTCATCATTGAACCAGATTGGATACCTACAACATACTTTGATAGCCTGTACTTAGCTTCATGTAGTATTGGTGGTATTCTTCCACCATTCATTTCCACACAGTATAGATTAAATACATTGGATCTCTCCAAGAATATTCTGTATGGAAATATTCCAAATTTGTTAGGGACACTTCCTTATCTAGATAAGCTTAACTTGTCACACAATTTATTGCAAGGGCTTGTTCTGTCCAGGTTGAAAATAAGTGATTTTTCCCAATTGGACTTGCATGCTAATGCATTACAAGGTCCTCTTCCAATATTTTCAATGTTAACATTTGTTTGACATTGTTGGACTTCTCTTAGAATGAATTCACAGGGTCTATTGTAGTGGATATCGAAAATCTTCTACCAACAATTAAGATTTTATCATTTTCATAAAATGATCTAAGTGGTGATATACCTTCTTCAATTGCTCTTCTGCAACAACTGGAGGTTTTGAATCTCTTAAAGAACAAATTATCTGATAAAATACCATGAAGCATAACTAATTTCTCTGCTTTAAGAAGATTAAACCTGATAAATATTGGTTTGATAGGAGAGATTCCATATCAAATAGGAATGTGAAGCTATCTCAGTTCACTTCATCTCAATGACAATATGTTGAAGGGAAATTTTCCATAAAATCTTAAGAATTGTTCAAGCTTGCAGATTTTAAACTTAGCTGATAACCTCTTTTCTAGAAACATACCACTTTGGTTGGGTCAGTTCTCTGAATTGATGTTACTTGTTTTGAGGTCAAATAAATTTGAAGGATGCATTCCTCATCAATTAAGAAATTTTTCAAGTCTCCATGTTTTAGATATTTCTCACAATAATTTGATTGGTGTCATACCTCCACAATTGGGAGCATTGATAGGTATGAAAAATTCTACATTGGGAAGCTCACATGACAATGGTGGTAGCTCATATTATTACAAGGAAAAGATCCAAGTGTTCACCAAAGATTTAAAATTGGTGTATGAAATTTTAGTGATGTTACTTATAACTTGCATTGATCTATCTACAAATAATCTATCAGGTAACATTCCTCCAGTAATTGGAAACCTCAAAGGTCTTCACACATTGAACTTATTACATAATATTCTTACAGGAGTGATTCCAAACAGCTTTGGAATGCTTATAGAGTTAGAGTCTCTTGATCTTTCAAATAATAAATTGCAGGGAAGGATTCCAAATGAAATGCTACAAGTTTTCTCTCTAAGCTTTTTCATTGTATTTAGCAATATGATTTGTGGAAAAATACTAGCAGGAAGTCAATTTAATACATTCAATTCTACTTATTTCTTTGGCAACCCCGATCTTTGTGGATTCCCAATCAATAACAAATCATGTAGATGTGGAGAGAGACCAAATTCTAGCATACCAACTTCTCTTCCAAAAAAAGAAGATGATGAAGGAGAAATTCCATGGCACTGGTATGTAGAGTGGATGGCAAGTGTTGCTATTGGATTTTGGGGAGTATTTGGAATCTTGGCTATAATAAGGCAATGGAGGAGAAAATTCATTCAAGTCTTAGATAAGATGGTGATTTTATTGAATGGATTGATAAGAAGGTAATAATTGTAGAAAAATGTAAAATTACTATTACCATATTTTCACTCAAACTCAATCAAGTAGAGCTTGTAGTTTTAAAGTTGAGAAAAGTGCATTTAAATCATTCCTACATTACATTCAGATGCATAAATGAAATAATCCAGAAAAGATTGAATTTTTTGCAAATTATTGCATTCATACAAGTGCATATAACAAAAGAAAGATTCAAATTTTTTCTGAACAATGAAGTTATCTTTATTGAATGTGAAATGTACATTGTCTCACACAAGCCATGAGACTAACCTTAACTTATTCAATGTGAATAAAGATAAATATATACATGAATAAGTGAATAAGATAAATGTGCACGAAAGAGAGAAACCAATCATTACCTAGAATGACTAGTTTTGGTTGCATCGTCTTGTCCTCTGCTGCCCCAAGCTGCTTGTTTCCCTTCCTAGCTTCGTGCCACTCCAAGTCCTGCATCTGGAAAAATAAATTGTATTAGAGCAATGCTCTAAGAAATGAGAGGTTTCAAATAATACATGCACATACACCTATCCACATATATACTGATCTTCAAAATGCATTAAAATATGCACATGTTCTTTCTAACTTGTTTGCTTCATGTGTAGTTACAAGAAAAGCATTGTTATTTTCATCTAATTTTAAGCACGTGGGATAAATATGGCTCCCACAAGGGTTGAGCCCTGCCTGCTTTGTTATGTTTTTTAAAGTCATTGAAGGAGTTTGTTCATTTATAGCTTACTTAAACAAACATATATCATTTGAAGGTAAGTGATCAGTTGCTGCCATTTTTGGCATATGATTATTCAAAGGAATTATTGAAGGACAGTGAGATCAAATATCAAAAGATAGGAAGGTTGGTCACATGCATGTAGTGTTCAAAAGGGGATGGCAAGTGTGTGATAGTGATAGTTGAGAATACCATGTATCTACTTTCTCATGCGAAAGGAAGTGATACCATCAGGTATGATAGTCTATCAATAAGGATTAGATTAAAGGGACAAGGTAGATTTTTCTGTTTTCAAAGGCAACAAAAGAAGACAAGGGCACGATCCTATGTTGTGATAGTTAATAAAATGAGCACTAATATGGAGATAAAATCATTGTCTTTGTAGATAATCTTTTTGCTCTCACAGGATATGCACTAAAGCTTGGGGAATAAATTATGCATGTGGAAAATAACCACAAGGATAATATTGAGTTGGTAGTTAAGATAATAGCACACGAAGCTCCCAAAAGATATGAGATGAGATAGTCAATACATGGCAGTCTAAATATAAAAGGGTAGTATTCATGAAGAAATGGAAATATGTGAAGTGTCTTTGAATCATACCCATATTGTACAATGGCATTGAATCATTTAACAATACCCTATTTTTCTTCACGGGGAAGCATTGGAATAGTAGGCTGTGGAGCTCCCACCCTCTCATAGAGTCTCATTCATATAATAATATTCCACAATCTTATCATAGTAAAGAGGATTATGATACTATTGGCCGATAGCTCACAACCATGTATGAAAATGAAGAAATACAGTCTTGCCAAGAAAATACAAAAAAATGCAAATCCACGGTGTAGAAATACAGAGATACCAATTAAAACATAGAGAAATTCGAAGCATATTTTCATTTCCTATAAGATGGTCATGAGATGTAAAGTAAATGTAGTAGAAATGATTTTCATAGTGAAAAGAAAGAGATACCCATATGTTTTAAAGTACATGGAAATAAAATATATGGCTACGGCCATTGAATTCAAAAATGCCCCTACGTTTTGCATAAAAATGATGCCAAATGGATTTAGAAAATAGAAGAGGGTTTCATTTACAAAAGCAAAGAAAGAATCACTACAAGGAGGCATATGAAATATAAAAACGTGTTTCTCACTTTCACATCGACAGAGCTAGAATACAACATTTTTTTTTCTATAGAGATTGGAAGAGAAAAGAAAAAATTGCTGAAATAAAGAGCTTATTGTGAGATCTGCAGATAATATTCCAGAAAAAACCCCATAAAAACTCCATGAAACCTTTTGTGCATGAACCATGGTGGCTGCAGCAAGTTATCCAATCTGCAAAGGTTCCAAACCCTTCAGAGATTCCATGGCAGCGCCTTTAGTCTCTCAGGAAAATCTCAACAACAGAAATGAAATGACTTGTGTGTTTTGCATTTTTTTTTTGTCTTTTAGGCTATTACCCTAATAGTTAAGTGTGTCGATAGAATAAAGTTTTTTAACCTTTATTTTTTTAAAATTTGCAATGTAACTAATACCATGGTGAGTTCATAGCTCCTTAAGACTTAGTCTTTTTACATTCCACCTTTGACCGAGTTATGTATGTTTTGCATTAAGTTAAATTGTAAAGCATTTGACTTAAGTGTTATTGTTATAAGCACTTAATTCAATTTTCTATTTCAAATGAAAAAATGATGCAACATGCCTTGTATATGGTTAAGGAGATATATCTTTGGATTTATGCTTTTGCAAGCATATTGGAGGATTTTAAGAGGTTAGCCAACATGGGGAGGGAATATAGGGAGCTCTTTTTTGCTTTTGAAGCACTTGGAGGATATTTAGGCACTATTTTCTTGTACCTTCATGTTAGACATGGTCAAAGTTGACCTTTTCAACATTTTGGAGGTTATTTGGAAGAGATCTTGTTGCTATATTCTAGGATTTTCTATTGCATCCGACCCCAAGAGGGTTCTAGATCCTTTTTTGGTGGATGATGGAGATTAGATGATAAAGTCATCTTTTGAACTCATTTTGAGGGAGTTCTGACTTGTTCTTTTGTGCTCTATGACTTCTTTTGAGTCCTTTGGAGAAAATAAAAAGTTTTCTAACTCTTTCACAGATTTGTACTCAATTATGCTTTGCCTTTCAATCAATAAAATCAAAGCTATTTTTCCTTCTCAATACTGGTTATTGTGCAATAACATTAAATTATTGATATCTCCTTGTGATGATAATGGTTATCCTTGGTTTTTTCTAGTTTCTCATTGCCTTTTTGCAAAAGTGCATCTTTGTGCAGGTCATAGTTCGTGTTCTACTAGTTCTATGCAGGATTCAACTATGAAGTTAAGCATTTGAGCCTCTAAAAGGTCATTTGTTATTCCTCTTGAGTTTTTCCATAAAACTTCAAATCCCTTCTATGAAATACTTATGCAAGACATGTCAAAACCGAGTTGCACATGTTGTAGTGAGTTTTATTGATCACATTATGTGTCAAAATAGTGGTACAAATCTTTAATATTTGGTGCATCACCATAGGAGTATTTTTCAGTTTGTGTACTCCTTCTTATCCCTTTTCCCAGTAAAAGCAGTAGATTAGTTTTAGGTGAGTACCAGAGGAAGCCGACCTTCTTCGGAGGTTGACCTCTACTTATCAAAGCCCACACTTTGAGAGGTCTTCCCATGTTACACTGGATTGTTGAATTTCGCATTCAACAAGGTGCAAAATCCAAGTGATAACAATTACTATTGTCAAATACTTCTCATGATAATGGTATTGCCTTGTAATTTCACTATACCTAGACAAATATGCTTTCTTACTTTCAAATTTATGAAGAAAATATTAAAAGATTTGAATTCTTGCATAAATTAAATAAATCCTAAGTCATTTCACTAATTTACTATCAATATTCATAAATAATATACCAGTAAAATACAAGAATACATTTTTATGTTTGAAATATTATTTTTGAATTAAAATTTTAAGATGTATATTTTCTTGTATAATTTTACATAGTATTATATAAACATTTGATTTTAATGTTCTCTATTAATAGAATTTGGTTGTAAAGGTATTTTTTTATTGTTTAGTTAACACAAATGGTAATGCCCCAACACTTGGAATGCGTTCTTTTGATATATATATATATTTTTTATGGTTTGTATACAACTACATTTGTTAGATTTATAAATATGTGGGTTGAGGAGGTTTGAATTTATTTTAAAAGGTTAAAAGGATATGTCGTATTTTTCCTAGAGCTAAGATAAACAAATGTTGGCTATATGCAAATCACACACAAACATTATTGTGAGGAGCCACGGGTGCTAAATGATTAGCACACCATACATTTGAGAAATATTAACATTACAATCCTACCAAAAATATGTTTCTAATCTATATTATAAGAATTTAAAAATATATTTTTAATATATGCAAGTATGTTATAAAAAATGTCTAATCTATATTTGTAAAATTTATAATGGATATTTATTTTTTCAATGTTGATATATGTTAGTAATGGATATTCTTTTTTATTTTGTAAATTTTTTGTTTTGATTATGTTTTTGGATTACATTAAAATTAGATTTGGGAGTCTCAAATATATGTTTTCTATGTAAATCATAAGTTAGAAGGTCTTTATAGACTTTTTGATGTAACTTTTAGTTTTGCGGTTTTTTTAATTAGATTATAATTAATGAAAATGGTATAATTTTTATTATTATTATTTTATATATGCATCGTTTGAATTCTTGATAGAAATACATATTAAAAAATGTCCATAACTTGCAAACTACTCATCCATTTTCAAATCTAAAATATGTGTCACACTTCTAGGCTTAATTGACCATGACTAAAAATTTGAATTTCATTCTTTTTTTATCAAATTAAGTTGGTTAAAATATGCTTGTTAATATTTTGAAAAAATTATAAGACTATTTATTTGCAAAACAAAATCATAAAAATATTTGACACATCTACTCATATTTTCTTAGTGTATATTTTTTTTAAAATAAAAGGGGTAAAAAATTTATTGAACATCAGAAACAAGCATACAACAAAGTCAAGGGAAAAATCCCGAAGGAATCGGAAAGAACAAGTAAAGCAGGAGACAAAATCAACCCGCACCCACACCATCCTCAGCAAGGACCGTCTCCAAGTCCAGATCGAGCTCTTGGGGGATCTGAGCCCAATCATCAATCTTCCAACCCTCCCCATGCTCCGAAGCCCATTTGGCTAGGCAGTCAGCTATCCTATTCCATTTCCTCATAATATGGACAAAAGACACCATCTCCATCAAAGTAACAATTTGTCAAATCTGCTGCACCGCCACCGCCAACTGCCAGCTAACATCAGACATCTTCTTCTGATTAAACAAGTTAATAAGAACCTAAGAGTCTAATTCACAAATAACTCAATTCCATCCCATCTCATAGGCCCGTTCCAAAGCATAAAATATCGCCAATCCTTCCATAAGATTTATAGTATGCAAACCCTTATGGAAAGAAAAGAGGAAAACCACCAAGCCGGAAGAATCCCTGCCAATCCCACCAACTCCAACAGGTCCCAGATTTCCCCTAGAAGAACCATCAATATTAACCTTCAAAGTGCCAACCAAAGGGGGCTTCCAATTCCCCAATCTCTGAACTCGTTTCCTTACCTGCCTACCTCTCTTACAACAAGCAACAGTTGGGGATAACCGATGGATACTCAACCTAGCCACCATCTCTGCATCCCTTTTCTCCAGTGGAAACAACACATCTCCCTTAGCTTCAACCATCTCCTGAATCATCCCAAGGATTTTGAACCACATGTTGTATCTGCAAGTGCTCCCTTGTGAAAATCCTCCTATTCCTTTCCAACCAAACCCGCCACAACAAGAAAATAGGCCCAGCATGCCACGCATCCTACAAAAATGGCATCAATGAGGGAGGTCTTCCCAATCTAGTCCAAAAATCCACGAAGGAAGAGGCATGAATGCAGGGACTATGCCAAAATCCCCACCAAGAATGCCAAAGCTACACAGTAAAAGGACATCGAAAAAATAGATGAGAAGAACCCTCCTCACCTCTCCCACAAAGAGCACACCTAGAGGGGCCCTAGAAACCTCACTTCTAAATATTATCCCATGTCAGACACCTGTTCCAAGCCAAGGTCCAAATGAAGTAGTTGCACTTTTGCCAAGAAAACTTATTCCAAACCCTCTTCCACCAAGGCACCTCCACCCCTTCTACCTTTTGAGAGAGCAACCTCTGGTAACCAGAAGCAACAATATAATGACCTTTCTGATTGGGAGACCATGCAAGAACATCCTTCTCCATGAGGGAGCTACACTGTCTACCAGAAATAATATTATGGAGCACCATACACTCCTTTGCCATTCCGACCACCGACCACTCATCGGGATTATTCCACCTGGCCCTCACATGTTGTCCATGAAAATCAAACAACTTAAATTCGCTCACCCTCGACCATCTCGCATCACCAAGTCTCTGACTAAGGGTCACCAAGTAAGGGAATTGAGATATAATGGGGGTTAACCATCCCACGAGTCTGTCCAAAAGTGAACCTTCATCCCTCGCTTACAAATCCAAAATAAGCCTTCCTTGACAAGCATCGCTCTTTTCTTGAGAGTAGCCCAAATTGTCAATCCCTTCCCCACCAAATGGTATCGAGGGATATCTTCTCGAGGAATATCCTTGAAATACTTATGGGAAAGGATCCTAGCCCATATCCTATCCTTCTCAGTGCACCACCACCAATAAATTTTAGCAGCCAACACTGTACCTACCAACAAGGAATGCCTCGGCCCAAAACCCCCATACTACTTAGGACAATAGACAATATCCCATTTAACAAGAATTGTCTTGCTAATGTGTCCATCTCCTTAACAAAGCCCACCGGGGCCACCTAAAGCATACACCAATAAATGGGGAGAGATTGAACAACTGACTTAAGAAGCTAACATCAGAGCTAACATAACAAGACTTAAGCATACACCAATAAATGGGGAGAGCTTGAACAATCGACTTAGCAGCTAAATTTGGGAGACTGTTATCATATCTTCCTTTCATTTTCTCATCTAACATCAGAGCTAAAAAGGTATCCTTAAAATCTACAGGCCTTTCTTGAGAGTAGCCCAAATTGTTGATCCCTTCCCTACTAAAGGGTATTGAGGGATATCTTCCCAAGGAATATCCTTGAAATACTTATGGAAAAGGATCCTGGCCCATATCCTATCCTTCTCAGTGCACCACCACCAATAAATTTTAGCAGCCAACATCATACCTTCCAGCAAGGAATGCCTCAACCCCAAACCCCCATACTACTTAGGACAATAGAAAATATCCCATTTAACAAAGCTCCACTTTGAATTGTCTTGCTAATGAGTCCATCTCCTTAACAAAGCCCACCAGGGCCACCTGAAGCATACACCAATAAATGGGGAGAGCTTGAAAAACTGACTTAAGCAGCTGAATATGACCCACAAAGGATAACCAACAGTTGGTCCAATGGGTCACTTTTGCCCAAAATTTATCTAAGATAGGCAACCATGACTCCCAAGATAACCTGCCCACTGCACTAGGAATACCAAGATAAGACAATGGAAGGGCCCCAATCTGAAACCAAAGAATCTGATAAATTCTCCTTTGAATAGAATCTAGAGTGTTGAAGAAAAATATGGAAGACTTGTCCTCATTAATTAGCTAACCCGAAGCCCCAAGATAAATATCCAAAACCTTGCAGAGGTTCACGACTTCCCAAATAGTAGCCACCCCATCAAGGTTGTATCATCAAAAAATTGCAAATAGGATTGAGGGGGTAAGTCACCTCCCCAACTCCATCCCTATATGAGGCCCAATTCCACATTTCTCAAAAGGCATCCCAAAACTTCAACCAACAGGAGAAACAAGTAAGGAGATAGAGGGTCACCCTGCTGCAACCCACGAGAAGCACCGAAAAGCTCAGAGTGCTCCCTATTATTTAAAATGGAGAATGAAACAGACGTGATGCAACTCATGACCTAATGAATCCAGTCCTCACCAAATCCAAAAGCACCCAGAACCTTCTATAGGAAAGACCATCGGACTCTATCATATGCCTTAGCCATTAAAAGCTTGATAAAGATCGCATTTTCTCTAGAGTTGGCCATAAAATGAATGGATTTTGTGGCTATAAAAATACCATCTAGAATCTACCTATCCTCCACAAAACCACTTTTCTCCTTAGAAATGAGCACTGGTGACCACTTTTTCAACTTATTAGCAATTAGCTTGCAGATAATCTTATACACCACATTGCAAAGAGATATGGGATGAAACTGGCTTAATCTATATGCCTCATCAACCTTGGGAATGAGCGCAAGGAAAGTGGAATTCAAAGCCTTTAAAATTTTCTTGTTCCTTTGAGATTCTTGGACCACCGCCAACAAATCCATCTTGATAATCTCCCAAAATTCTTGAAAGAATTCAATCGGGAAACCATCAGGGCCTAGGGCCTTCCCCTTCTTCATCTGAAACACCGCCCCTTCCAGCTCCTCCAGAGTGATCTCTCCCATGAGTTGATCCATCATGTCCTAAGACACGAGGGAAGGGATACAAGAGAGAACCTGTGCTTCCTTCATTGAACTACCCTGCATATCCTCTTTGAATAGAGAAGTGAAATACTGGACTGCTTCCATCGAGATATCTTGAAAAGAGGATAGAGTCTCTCCTCTATCATTTACCAGGACATGAATAGAATTACCATGATGCCTAGCCTTTACATAATTGAAGAAGAAAGTTGAATTTCTATCTCCCTCCTGGAGCCACTCAACTCAGGCCTTTTGCTTCCAAAAGATATCCTCTCGTAACTCCCATTCTTCCAAAATTTTCAAGGCCCTTGATTCCTCCCGCAGTAGATTCTCTGTTGCCCCATTTTCCCTAATTATCCTGGTAACACCATCCAGCTCCGCTTGTGCAACCGAATTAGCACTAAAAATATTACCAAAGAATTACCGATTCCAACGTTTAAGCTGATATTTAACAAACTGAAGAAGCTTAGCAAATGCATACATAGCCATGCCAAAGGAAGGTCTACCATCCTACCATCATTGAGAAACATAGCCATGGAGATCAAAGTCATGCAACCACATCAGCTAGAACTTGAAGGAAGAAATCTGAGGCAAGTGAGTATAGAGGATAGAAAGCTTTATAGGCCAATGGTTTGAACCCCTCCAGTCCAAAATCTTAGACCTAGAAGACCACATCCCACCAACCCAAAAGTAGGAGACCATCAACCGATCCAAGCATTTAGCAATGCAGTTATCTCCAGCCCTCCTATTATTCTAGGTAAAAAGTCCATTGCCTAGCTTCATATTTGATAGGAAGTCGTCAAGTCCTATTACTTTAGAAGATAAAAGTCAATATGTCGACCGGGCAATGTCCAAGGCAATTTGCAATAGAAGAGGAAAAATCAATTATCTCTTTTAGATTTTTCATTTTCTGATATTAACTTCTAACCTAAGGCCACCTAACTATCTACTAACAAACAACTTAATTTAAAGGAAACTGAAAACATATTTAAACTAGAAAGCATAAAAGAACTAACCTAGCAAACATGTTAAATAAATAAGAAAACATGGAAACAATTAAACTAAAAAGCGTATGAAATACAAAAGTAGAAAAGCTTACAAATAAACTTGGAAACATCTAATTAACATAGTAGGTAATTGTTTACAATAACCAATGTGCTACAAAATGAAAAAATGACAAGTGCTTCAAAACTTCAGACTCCCTAGTGACTGTATTAATAGATTTTATAAGATTATCATGTACAAGAAACTGAACTCTAATTATCATGCATGCAATGAAATGAAAGGAAGTAAATACTCATCTATTTTATCTACTCTGCCTCGAGTGGCCAGATCATGGGTTACTATGGTTGTTCTCAGGTCACATACATAGCTGATTCAGAGGTTCTTCCATTACAGATAATTTCTCATCACTCAACAACTCAGAAATGGATATAAGGTAATTTTTTTATTCATAAGTATTCATAAATCATATTGACAACATAACATTACTATTTCGCACCATCTTTTTCTTTTGGAAATTACATCTTTATAGAAAAGAAACTCTAACTAATTCCTAAATTTTAGATGGCATAGATAACCATTGAAAAAGTCTTTAACCGATTACAACAACTTATTGTCTTTAAAACCCATTACATAAACATTAAAAAGGGTCAAGATGAGCCATGAAGTCTTTGAATTAAAACATAATAGAATTTAAACTAACAACCATATCCTCGGTTCATCAACCTAACATTCTGGAGAAGGTTTCCAACGTATATCTTCAATCTTTACTAAGGCACGTGCTAGTTAAATATTGTGCAACTGCTGCATAATGTCTTGTTATTGCTCTACAAAACACTCAAAACAACCCATTAAATATGTATTGGTAGATTACTTCAATAAATCAAAAGAAATAGAGTTTGTACAACTTTCCTTAAAGATAAGCAATTATTTCTCCTAAAGTTCAATTAATTGGAAGAGAATAAAGGTTGTGAACACATGAATAGGCTTTCCTAACATTATTATGATGAGGTTATTTTTACCTCACCATTTCCTCTATCGCCTAGTTTCTGCCAGGTCCTCCTGTCCCATAGTTGTAGCCCTATCCCCTATTCCATTCTTCATATATGGAACTAAGGTTATACTCATCTCTTTTTGTGTTATCAAAAGTTTCAGGTTGATGGATGAAACCTCTATGAAAATCAACTCCCTCCTTCCATTCATTAAAAACTCTACCATTCTGGTTTGTGCTGATGTTGAAAGCAGGGGGTGGATTAAGCAGCAAAGGAGGTCTATACCTCATTCCTATCCAATTTGTCTTGAGGTCTTTTAGGATTCTAGCTAAAGCATCAGCCCTTCTGAAAGACCATCTAATATTAAGAGGAGAGATGACCTCTCTTTTCTTTAGGTGAGTTGGCAGTGGAGTATATCTTTTTTCACAAGCATGCCAAGCTTTTACAATTAACTTCTATCCATGATCCATGAAATGGTTATAGCAGATCCGAAGACTGTTATCATATTTTCCTTTCATTTTCTCATCTAACATCAGAGCTAAAAATTTATCCTTAAAATCTGGAGGCCTACTAGTAGGAGATCTCATTTGAAGGTCTATAGTTCTCTCAGCTTGAGCATATTCATTGTTGAGTTCTTGCCAATGAATCTTATTTTGCATAGTGGATAGCATAGCCCTTAGTTGTACTTCTCCAACAAATAGATTAATGAAGAAATCAGTATGATTTTCTAATAAAAGATCATGAACAAAGAATTCACAAAGAAAATCTTAATCTTCAGGAGTTGATTCCAAAAATATTTTAACAAATTCCTTATCATTAGGCTCATAAGGCTGATCATTATAAATTCTAAACAGTTTCCATCTTATCCATTGTTCATTGAGGAACATCGAATACAGCCTGGATGGCCTTCTGTAGGATAGAAAACATTCTACCAACTGACATGCATCTTGTTTTCCTCTATAAGCTTTATGAAATGATTCTTTTAAAAGGAATAATTCTCTTTTTAACCTGTAGTTTTCAATCTTAGCATCCCTTAAGAAATAGCACCTTTCCATCCATTTCATCAATAATGGGGTAATTTGGACCTGGAACCATTCAATTACAATTGGATCAGTCTAAATTTCCTTTGATTCCATTATTGGTTTAGTTGTGCTTTCTTGTAAGTCCTCTTCTAATTCCACAATTTTTCTAAGCGAGGCATTTAATTCTTCTTTCTGTATTCTATTTTCTTCCTCAAAAGCTGAATACATAAACATACAATTATTTTTTAAAATTTCAATTTCCTTATTTTTACTAGAAATATCAGCATTATAAGTCCTATTTTCTTGAGGCAACTCCTAAATTTGTTTTTGCAATTCTTGAATCAATGTATCTTTTTCCTGTACCTGTAGCTTCAAACCATGACGTTCTTGATCTCTTTTACGTATCATAGTAACATGTATTGTTAGCTCCTCTTTTTGTAGCTCAACTTGTTCCTTTTTCTCATGCAATTGCCTTTTTAGCTCACTAATTTCTAATTTTAACTTTTCCAATTCTGCATTAGAATTTTCATTTTCAACCATTTCAACAACTCTATTTACAATAGGGGACAAATTTCCTAAAACACTGTCCTCAACTTCCATGGAAGTTGGTGACTGTTCTCTTTCTATTTCTGGTATTTCTTCATCACAGGCTTCTTCTTCTTGTCCTATGTGGGAAGGAATTTCCATTGCGAGGGATTTTTCTGCATATTCTATGTGAGAAATAATTTTCTCCACAAAATTTTCTTTTTCCAAAGAAACGCTCACATCATTGGTATGGTCAGAAGCTTCCACGGGTTTTATTTATTTCATGGGATTCTTTTTCTTTGCACTACTTCCTACACTCTGTACTGGGGTTTCTATGGACTCAGAAGATAAACGTTTGCTTGTCCTTAGAGGAGGAATATTTTGGAAGGTGACAGGTGTTTTTCTCTTTCTTCTCCTCATGGGAATGCTCTCATTTGGATTAAAAAAATCTACATCCTCTGACTGATCAGGGCTTTTAAATTCTTCATTCAAAGGTTTTGGCACTTCTTTACTAGGGGTTGTGGGAGTTTGATCTTTAGGAGCTTGAGAGCCCTCAGGGGAAATTGCTCTGGAAGGTGAAGCAACTTGTTTAGATGATTCCCCTTATTCTAATTTTCTATTAATTGAGGACTTTTCAATTTTCCATAAGAATTTCTCCCACTTACTTTCATATTTCTTACGAAAATGATATTTGCAGATTAATTGAATTAACCCATGATGTTTAAGTGGCCCCGTCCCAATCTTATATCTTTCTATAGAAGAATTTACATAATCATACAAAAATTCTGGCATATTAACCCTAAGAGCAAGGTTTTCCTTTCCATGACGCAAATGAATTAGCATGCAAAATGTAGGTCCTACTACTATAGTAATTTTTCCTTCATAGGTGAAATATTTTATAAGCCAAGCCACAGCAGTCCCCCAAGGTTCTAGTATAGAGGTTCTTCGAAATCCCTTATTTTTCCCTCTAGTACTGATAACTAAGATAGGTTGCAGGTCTCCCTCTCTAAGAAATAACTTAGACAATTTTTGGTATGAAATTTGAGACGTTTCAGACAATTTAATACCAAAATTACTTAACCCAGAGAGGCGAGAGATAATTTTTGGACTCACCTTGAAGCACTTTCCATGAAGTGTCACCTGACCATTTGAATAATTTTATGTGAACATGTTCACCAACTTTTCATTATATCCCTCAAATTTCTTGATAAAGTCTAACCATCCTGCCTCTTCGAACAAGCTAGAAATATTACTTAACCCTAATAATTTTTCTGCAAAGGTTGGCTCAGACTTCTTCTTTGCAGCCCCATTTTTCGTATCTATCACCCTGTTGAAAATTCTAGTGCAAGAAACTTGTACACAGTTTTTTTTTTTTTTAAAATATAATCTAATGAGATTATTTATTTGTCTTTCTTGGAGCTTGATGTGCGATGATTTTAATTTGCATGGAGGCTTGCAAAAATGTTTTCGTACTAATAGTTGATCGTCGAGTGGCACAAGTTACTAAATTGGGAGGTAAAATTTGTGCCAATTAATTACTCTTTATTCTAAAATAACTTCTTTCTTAAAGAAAAATTAGTACTTACTTGCATTCTCTGATCGTTTGAAGATCTCATACCTTTACTAATTTGACAAGATGATGAAATGGTATTAGCTGATGTAATGGTAAGGTTATTATGATGTGAGGGGGAAGCTTGCAGATGATAGAGTCATCAATGAAGACAAGTTGTTGTGGCGGCATCCATTTATGATGAAAAGATGGCGGCTTATTTACTACTAAAAAAATTTTGAAAAGAAAGGAAGGCATATATACCAGGTCATGATAATCAAGGTATCATGAAGATTCAAATTTGATGGAAAACGTGGGGGAATGAAAAATGGATAAGTTTTGGAGCACACAGATGAATATGCACTCGAAACTAATGAATAAGTTCTGGAGCATGCATGAGGTATGCATTTGAAATGAAGAAGGTGGTTAGTTTCGGAGCATCACCGAAAGATGTAGTCGGAGTAGCAATAGAATGCAAATATTTGGAGCATCATCGAAAGATGCAGCCAGAGCAACAACATAATGAATATTTTGGAGCATCATTGAAAGATGTAGTCGGAGCAACAATGGAATGAAAGTTTCGGAGCATCATTGAAAGATGTAGTCGGAGTAGCAACAAAATGAAAATTCCAAAGCATCGTTGAAAGATGCAGCAAGAGCAGCATGAAATGAAAGTTCTAGAGAATCATTGAAAGATGCAGTCAGAGTAGCATGAAATGAAAGAAGGCAGCAGTGGATGAATTTGAACCTCAAGCAGTCACCATTCTTCAGGACGCTATGAGTTAAAATACAGGTTCTGGAGCATTAGGTATTTGGGCCATCAAGTTTCAGAGCATCTGAGTTAGTTGCTCCAAAAGTTGTTTCCTTTTTATAAGAAGTTCTGCAAAAATGGAGACAACAACTTGTAGTAAAGTCCAAACAAATAATAACTAAGGAAAAATTTCAAAACAACTAGTATACATGCCTTTTTTTAATTATAATTTTTCCTAAATGTATATATATAAATTTATTTATTTATTTTTAATATAATTTGCTTAAGTGGACTTTGCCTTGGCAGAGTCAATGCATTGGATTTCTCCCTCCTTCTCTACCAATTCCGTGAATTCTTCTTTATTAATCGGCTTCCGGTAGACACATAAGCGATGAACGTTGACTAAGAGAGTTTTTGTATCCCCATCAATGGGGTTTAGTTGAACTGTACTATTTGAGAAAACTTTAGTGATTTCATATGGCCCTAGCCAATTAGTCCTGAGTTTCCCTTTATGATTTTTATATCTAGAATCAAATAGTAAGGCCCAATTGTCATTATGGAACTCTCTCTCCTTTATGTGTTTGTCATGCCAAATTTTTCGCTGATGTTGAACTAGTTCATTTTGGTGGACAGCGTCTAAACGAAGCTCATCCAATTCACTTAATTGTAGAACTCGTTTGACTTGGGCTCATTTCAAGTCTAGACCCAACTCCATAGTTTTTTGTAGCATTTGGAGTTTGAACTCAATAGGAAAAAAGGGTTTCTTTCCAAAAATGAGTTCATAAGGGCTGAATCTGGTAGTGGATTTCCACGTCGTGTTATATGCCCAAACAGCTTCAGGCAACTTCCTAGCCCAATCTTTCCTTCCTGAGGAGATGGTTTTTGTTAGGATATTCTCTAACTCCCTATTGGTTACTTCTACTTGTCCATTTGCTTGCAGATGATAGGGAGAAGAATTTTTATGACTTACTTGGAAGTGATTTGTAAATTCCAAAAGGACTTTACACATAAATTAGGGTCCCTGATTTGCAACAATAGTTCGTGGTGCCCCAAACTTGAGAAAAAAATTATTATAGAGGAAATTTGCAACTTGTTCCTCTCTAGCAACCCATAGGGCTTGAACTTTTTCCCACTTGGTCAAGTAATCCATGCAAACAAGGATATACTCTTTCCCTTGGGAAGATGGATCTATAGGACCAATGAAATCCAATCCCCATTTTTCAAATGGTTCAAGGACAACCTGGGGCTGCAAGGGCATTTGTGTTGAAGTAGTTGGTCTTCCTACCCTTTGACATTCATCACAATGATGAATATACTTCTTAATATCCTTATGCTTGAAGGCCAATAATATCCGGCACCCAAAATTTTATGAGAAGTCCTTTTTGCAGAGTAATGACCCCCATAAGGATCATCATGATAGGCCCTCAAAATACCATAAGTTTCATCATCCTTGACACATCTTCTCAAGACCATATCGGGTCCACAGTGGAATAAAATCCCATTTATCCATTTAAATGGTGCACTTTCCCTTATAAGTCACTTCTTTTGTTTTGATGTAAAATCAGGAGGTATTTCAAAAGTAGCTAAATAGTTGGTGATATCTGTGAACCAAGGTGTTTTTATGGAAATATCAAACAGATTTTTGTCTGGAAATTCATCTTGTACTGGTGCACAATCACTATCTTCTTGTTTGATCCGAGATAAAAATTCTGCCACTACATTAAATCTTCTTGGCTTGTCAAGTATTGTAACATTGAATTCCTGAAGGAGCAATAGCCACCTCATAATTTGACCATTAACTACAAGTTTATTCATTAAATATTTCACAGTTGAATGATCTGTATAAACTGTGACTTTATATACTGTAATATAATGACAGAATTTTTCAATGGCATGAACAACAGCCAAGAATTCTTTTTCTATTGTCGTATAGTTTCTCTCAACATATGTTAAGTTCTTACTAATAAAGTATATGGAATATTTTTCCTCATTCTCATCTTCTTGTCCCAACACATCACAAATTGCGTCATCCGAAGCATCAAAAAAAATGTGGAAGGGAAGACTCCAATTTGGCCCTCGCAATACAAGAGTGAAGACAAGCTTCTCTTTGATGGTTTCAAATGATAGTTGACACTCAGGTGTCCAATTGAATTCCACATCTTTCTTGAGAAGTGAAAATATAGGGGCGGCTATTTTACTAAAGCTTTCTATGATCCTTCTATAGTATCTAGCATGCCCAAGGAAACTTCGAACATATGTTTGTGTTTGAGGAATAGTCAATTTTTGGATGACTTCAATTTTCTTGGGATCGACCCTTATTCCCTCCGAGGAAATATGATGACCTAAGACTATTCCTTGTTCCACGATTATTAGACATTTTTCGTGGCTAAGGGACAGTTGATTTTCCTCACAAACTTGTAAAACACGGTCCAAGTTTTGAAGGGCTTCATCATAGGTTGACCCATAGACTATGAAGTCATCCATATACACTTCTACACATTCATTGACAAGCACAACAAATATAGCCAGTATGGCTCTCTAAAAAGTCGTAGGCGCATTACACAGTCCAAATGGAAGAACTTTGTATGCAAATATGCCCCAAGGACAAATAAATGTTTTCTTATCTTGGTCTTCTAGTGCTACTTGAATTTGGTTATACCGACTAAATCCATCTAAAAAGGAAAAATATTTCCTCCCAGCCAAATTATCCAAAACTTGGTCAACAAATGGTAGAGAAAAATAATCTTGAAAGGTGGTTTTATTGAGTTCTCTATAATCTACACAAATTCTCCATTTTCCATTTTTCTTTGGTACCACAACCATAGGTGACACCCATTTACTGTCATAAATAGGATAAATAAATCCTGCACGGAGGACTTTCTCAATTTCTACTTTGACAAGATCCTTTAATGCGGGATTGAGTCTCCTCTGTGGCTGATGTACATGCCTTATATTATGGTCAGTGTATATGTGGTGCGTGCACATACTAGGATGGATTCCCCTCATATCTAGGTAGTCCCAAACAAAAGCTTTAGACTTTTTACCAACACATTAAATAATTTTTCCTCTTGTATTTTTGTCATCCAATTGTTGACGTTCATTGTTTTTCCTCGCAGCAGCATAATTGATTTGGTTCCAAGATGGGCCGAGATAACAGTATGTATCAGTCATGACAAGGTGTTGAGAGAACAACTATGAGGTATAAGTTGGTAAAATCTTGTAATATCCTCAAAGAAATGGTTCGTTCGAGGAATCCTATTGGCCAAATGACAAGGCATTCCCATGGTAGTATAATTTTGTTCCATCCTGCTTATATCAATCCGTTGTCCCAAAATTTTTGGCACATCCACTATTTCCTCATCATTAGAGCCTATAGCAAGGTAATCAATGTCATTTACCAATTTTTCCTCTAGTTATTCTCCATGTTGTTTAATGACTACCATAGCTAGTGAAGCCAAACCATCCTGACTATTGATATCTTTAGGTTCATCAATCCAAACTTTGTTGTGTTTAGTGGGCTTGGTAGGAGCATAAACAAATAAATGTTTACTATTTGTACCATGAGAAATGGTCATTCCTCCTTCTCTACAATCATTTTTTTCTACTACAATGGCCAACCATGGTCTTCCAAGGATTATCGGGTAGCTATCATTAGGAGTTAGCGACTGGATTACCTAAAAGTGGACTGGATATTCCCGCCCATCAATTTTAACAAGAAAATTTTTAATAACACCCTTTGGAATAGGTATAGACTAATTTTCCATTTGTAAGACTGTAGTTGTGGGACATAAATCAGTAAAACCTAATTTTTCCATCACATCCACGGATATCACGTTAATGGCTACTCCTAAATCCACTAATGCATTTGGTATTGCCAATTCATTAATTGTGACTATGATGAGTGGACTACCGGGGTCATCATATTTTGGAGCCACAACTTTTCCAAGAAAAAGTTGGCTAAATAGACATCTATATGCATGGTATTTATCTTCTTTGGTTTTCTCCCCAAGGTTTTGATACACAACTGCTTGATTAGCTGATTCAACTCAAGAATTTATTGTATAGCTTGCAGCAAGGGTATCTCTATTTGTAGTTGTTTAATATCCTAAATTAATGCAGTCTGAAGTGACAGAGCCATTTTTATAGTGTCCTTCAGAATTGTCAATTTCAATCGCTCCGAAAATGGTGCCTGATTTTTCTCTTTTAAAGAAGTATCCTTCCTAAGATTAGTTAGATACTGACCCTTCACCTCCTCCTAAGACAATTCAGTAGCTCTTGCTGTTTAAGATAGGACTACACTCTTTTGAGAAGTGTTATGCTTTGGTTGATTATCCTTTTCAGGAGTATTGGGGGTAGGGTTGTCAAAAATTTCTTCAATGGTAGGTGATTGAATTTTTTGACCTGAGTGCAATTGAACATTCCCACAATTTATTGCATTGAGTCTAGTGATATTATCCTATTCAGTAGAATACATTGGAGTATTCTGTCAATTATTCTTTAGATTAGGAAGTGGTTGCGCTGGGAGCTGAGGTTGGTTTATCTATTCATTTTGAGGAGGATTTTGGGAAGGAGGTAACAAATTTTGCTGTCGATTCCTACAAGGCCTAGTATAAAATTGGTTTTTCCCATGATTCCATTGAGTAGTATGTTGTGGGTACCACTGCTATTGGTTTTGGTTTGGCCATTGCTGAATTCCCCATGATTGGTTTGCCCACTCAAGGGGTCCCCAATAGGAAGCTCCCCAATTAGGTTGTTGAGGTAATGTTTGAGGCCACGCTAGAGTCCATTGGTTACCAACCCAATTTTTTTTAGGTCTCCACATAGGATTGGAATTCTGTCCATAAGGAAAGTTCCCTCCTTGGCATTGATTTATGACATTTATTTCTTCCTCAACGTGTGCAATCCTTTTCTTGGAATTTTTAAGGTCAATAAGGAGCTCACACTAGTTGGTAGGGTGATTCTACTCACACAATTGACAGACATTAACCTTGTCTAAGGGACACTCTCGCAAAAGGTGTTTGTTTCGGCATCTAGGACAATAAATAGACAATGTCTCTGTATTACATGTTTTAGCTTGTATGTCATCCAAAGTAGTGTTCAGTTGAACGAGTATGCCTGTTGTAAGATTAGCAATTTCCTCCCAGAGGTTGCCTATGTCATTAGACCCTTTGAAAAGAGTAGTTTTACAAATTCCTCCTCGAGTACGTGAGAAATTATGGCATAACTTACATATTTTGTCTAGATCCATTTGAGACACATCTCCTTTTCCCATTAATTCAAGGCTTCACCTTGCATCCTCATCAAGTCCTTTAAGAAATATGGTTTTGAGAATATCATTGCTAATAGTCTCTTCACCACATCTCTTAGTTAAGAAAAGAAATGTCTAAGTAGTCCTCCAAACTTTCATCCTCATTGTGTCTCAGCTTAAACAACTCCTCTTTTCTATCACTCACCCTACAATAACTCTAGTATTTATGTAGGAAAGTATTCTCCTTATCTTCCCAGGTCGTAATGGATCCTATAGATAATCCCATAAACCAATGCATAGCTGAATCCTTAAGAGTAGAAGGAAATAACTTCAGTTCTGGTTATCATTTTTATAGTCATAGGTTTGACATAAGACCTTAAATTCAAAAAGAAACTAGTTGGGGTTGGAGGATAAACCATGAAAGGTTGGCAGGAAGGCTAGAGAGCTTTTTTTCATTGGGGTATCATCATCTGCATCCAAAGTAATAGGATACATGAATGTTCGAGGTGGCTGAGGATCATTTTTATTGTAGTTAGCATGATTTAGGTTAGCCTCAGCCCTATGGTCACCCATGATGTCGAGAGGAACATGTTCCTCAAGAATAATTTCTTCGATGGCGGGTTGTTCTACTAGGTGGTTCTTAGAAAGATAATGGAAGGCCTTAGGTGGACCAGGCTCAAGTATTTCATCAACCAAGTGATTGCCTGAGCCTTGAGGTTCCCTATGTATGATAGGTACATATTTGGGGGGTGTTTTGGGTATAAATCTTCTGTGAGGGCCTCTTTTCTTGACCATGTAGAAAAGGAAGCCGAGGATGGAATTTTTTTCCTAAAAGAGGTATTTGAGGTGTCTACTATTAACACTGAAGCGAAAAGCAAGGTCCCTGGAAATGGCACCAAAAATTGATAGGAAGTCATCAAGTCCTATTACTTTAGAAGATAAAAGTCAATATGTCAATCGGGCAATGTCCAATAGAAGAGGAAAACTCAATTATCTCCTTTATATTTTTCATTTTCTGATATTAACTTCTAACCAAAGGCCATCTAGCTATCTACTGACAAACAACTTAACTTAAAGGAAACTAAAAACATATTTAAACTAGAAAGTATAAAAGAACTAACCTGGCGAACATGCTAATTAAATAAGAAAACGTGGAAACAATTAAACTAAAAAGCATATGAACTACGAAAGTAGAAAAGCTTGCAAATAAACTTGGAAACATCTAATTAAAAAAATAGGTAATCGTTTAGAATAACCAATGTGCTACAGAAAGAACAAATGACAAGTGCTTCAGAACATTAGACTCCCTAGTGATTGTATTAACAGATTTTATAAGATTATCATGTACAAGAAACAAAACTCTAATTATCATGCATGCAATGAAATCACAGGAAGTAAATACTCATCTATTTTATCTACTCTCCCTCAAGTGGCTAGCTCATGGGTTACTATGGTTGTTCTCAGGTCACATACACAACTGATTCAAAGGTTCTTCCATTACAGATAATTTCTCATCACTCAACAACTCAAAAATGGATATAAGGTAATTTCTTTATTCATAAGTATTCAAAAATCATATTGACAACATAACATTACTATTTTGTGCCATCTTTTGCTTCTAGAAATTACATCTTTATAGAAAAGAAACTCTAAGTCCTAGATTTTAGATGGCATAGATAACCATTGAAAAATTCTTTAACCGATTATAGCAACTTATTGTCTTTAAAACCCATTACATAAACATTAAAAAGGCTCAAGATGAGCCATGAAGTCTTTGACATAAAACATAACAGAATTTAAACTAACAACAACCATATCCTCGGTTCATCAACCTAACATTTTGGAGCAGCTTCCCAGCGTATATCTTCAGTCTTTACTAAGGCATGTGTTGGTTAAATGTTGTGCAACTGCTGCATAATGTTTGATTATTGCTCTACAAAACAACCTATTAAATCTGTATTGGTAGATTACTTCAATAAATCAAAAGAAATAGAGTTTATACAACTTTCCTTAAAGATAAGCAATTATTTCTCCTAAAGTTTAATTAATTGGCAGAGAACAAAGGTTGTGCACAAATGAATAGAATTTCCTAACATTATTATGATGAGGTGATTTTCACCTCATCAATATCCACAAGATTCAAAGCCGAGATGTTGTCCTGGAGCAACAAAGTTGAAGCCTCCAGCCTTGCAGTACCACCCCGCTTCTCTACAAGATCCATGATGGCATTAAAATCTCCTCCAATAATCCAAGGATGGCAAGGAACCATTCTACGGAAAAATCGAATGTTGGACCACAAGAGTTGCTTGCCCTACAGTTCCATAGGTGCATAAACGTTCGAAAAGAGAACAATTTCCCATGACATAAAACAAGAAGCCACCATGGAGAGGGAGGACTTAAAAGACACCCACCACTAGGGGAAAATATTTTGTGGGTTCCATAAGCAAGCCACCCCCCATAAGACCCCTAAGCACCAATGCATTGGAATTCACCATTCCTCCATAACTTAGGCACTAATTCCATCATACACTCAACAAAAAGCTTACTCTCCTGCAGAAAAAGAACATTAGGAGAGTGACGACTAACCAAATCCTGAATAGATTTTTGTCTAGGGCCACTGTTCAAGCCCCTTACATTCCATGAAAGAACTATTATTTCAAGGGGCTCATAAAATCTGAATCTAGAGTCTTGATTGACCCTAACTCCACCAATGTCTCCCCTATCATTTTAATCTTTTCCACATCTTTCTTCCTCCCCAGCTTAGAAGCTTTCTCTACCCCCCCTTTCTTCAGATCTTTTTGCAAAATACCCAACTGAGGATACAACTTATTGTTCTTACCCCCCTCCGTGCCCGCTTTTTGCGAGGGGTGAGCCAAAGCTTCATTTCCCTTCATAGCTTCAACAATAGAGCAGCTTCATCGCCATCGTCTTTTCTTAGTGTATATTAATAGTTTAAAGAAAAACTATTTTCTTTTGTTTAGACTTAAGATTAAATCATGTCTATTTTCTATTTTATTCAAATATTCAATTATCATCAAATTATGCTTAAAAAATAATCCATAAATTACATTTAATTATCCATAATTTTATTAGTACTTTTTTTCATCACTCAGTCAATTTTTATTTGAAGTTGTTTAAGTCCATATTTAGTATTTTATTGTCACTGAGGGTTGTTGTTTGACCCATAATGATCTCATGCTCACTTACATATCAATTTTTCTTAAACCCTTGTTTACATAACCTCGTAGAATATTAAAGAGTCTTGATTGAATATCTATATGCCTAATTATTATATATATCATGCATCTTACTCTATGTAGGAACCTCACTAAAAGAATAGGAGCTAAAGTATGAAGAGGATGAGTGCCAAATTCAACAAAAAATAATTGCATGTGGAACTAACTACTTTGCTTATAAATGTTTCGATAGTATGAAAATTATAAATTTATCAACCTAATCCCAATCAAAACTATGAAGCCCAGGCCCTCAAATCTCACAACCATATATAATTGTTAGTGACACTAAAGCTTCCAAGAAGATATGTATTTATTTAGAATTTTAAAAATAAAGTTAGAAACAATATAGTTTGATTGTATTAAGTAGAAGATAACCCTTCCATAATCTCTCTTCTACAACGTAGATAATCTTTAAGGGATTTTTTTTTTAAGACATAGTAAGGTAAGTATAATAGAAAAATATTTCCACTCATGCAACTTGCCCAATTTCCATTGGGAAATTGGGGCCACCCTTTACTCTACCTCTATGCTTACAACATTTATAATCTCTTGAGAATATCCTTCTATTTTATTCCAATTTTAATTTCACAAGTCTTGTAAATATTCAAATTCATTCTCTTAGCCTCATGTAATTTCCTATTTTATTCATGTTGTTTATTTTTATTTTCAAGTTTCTACTTTATTTCATCATGGTCATATTTTCTTTCATTCCATTTCAATGTCTTTTTAGGGTAAAAGCACAAAGAGAGTCCACAAAACATGGAATTTTTTGCCTTAGACAAAAAAATGAAATTGACTTGCCAAAAATGGGATCCCGAGCCTAAATTCTAAACGTGATCCCATTTTTTTAAAAATGAGACCCTGCTGATTAATGGGTCCTGAACTGGTGGATGGGAACAAGATCCTAATCTTTACAAAATGGATCTCTAATTGTAAAAATTGGGATCTTGTTTTGTTAAAAACAAGATCTTGTTTTAAAATGGTATTCATTTTTAAAAACAAATGAAACTCAGTTATTCACAAAGCACGAGATCCCAATTTCACAGAGACGACATCGATCTCCATGTGTGCCTCCACCCCCAATATTTTTGCTTTTTATCATGTTTTTTTGAAAAAATTAATACAACAATAGATTTTAACATGTTTTTTTTTCAATTTATTTAGCGTTTTATGTATTTTATTTACCTGTAATAGTAGAAATTATGATTTGTAGAAGTAGAAGAAAAAATGAAATGAAACCTTCAAGATATTGAATATAAACAAAAAAATCAACCTTAAATCGTATCTTAAGAACAAAATTTAGCTTTTCAAACCTAAATTGTTCAATCAAACCAAAAAAGTTTACATTTGAAAACCCTAAATTGAAAGGAAAGAAAAAACATTATGTTTGAAAACTCTAAATTCTTTTTTTAATAAAAATGGGTTAAAACTTTATTGAACCTCAAAAAAGAGCATTACATCAGGAAAAGGCTTAAAGCCCAAAGAAACCCAAAAGACCAAGTCAAACAAAGAAAGAGACAAAGTCAACCAGCACTGGCATCAACTCTGTCCTCAACAAGAACCCTCTCCAAGTCCAGATAGAGTTCTTGGGGGACCTGCGCCCAATCTTCAATCTTCCAACCATCCAAATTCTCAGAAGCCCATTTAGCCAGGCAATCTGCTATCCTATTCCATTCCCTTGGAATATGGGCAAAAGACACCATCTCCATCAAGGAACCAATTTGCAAAATCTGTTGCATCATCACTGCCAACTGCCAGCTAACATCAGACACCTTTTGTTCATTAAGCAAGTTGATCAAAACCTGAGTCTGACACACAAATAAACCTACACCAACCCAAAGTGTAGGCCCTTTCTAAAGTGTAGACAATTTCCAAACCTTCCATAAGGTTGATAGTTTGCAAACCTTTATGGATAGAGAAGAGGAAAACCACTGAACCAGAAGAGTCTCTACCAACCCCACCAACTCTAGCAGGTTTCAAATTGCCCCTGGAAGAACCATCTGTATTAACCTTAAAAGTGCCAACTAGATTGGGTTGCCAGCTCCCCACTCTTTGAACTCGCTGTCTCACTTGCCTTCCTCTCCTACAATAAGTAGAGGTTGAGGATAACCCATGGATACCCAGCCTCTCCACCATCTTTGCATCCCTTTTCTCTAGCTATAACACCACCTCCCTCTTAGCTTCAATCATCTAATGAATCATACCTAAAATTTTGTGCCACACCTGTTGGACCCACAAGTTTTCACCTCTGAGAATCTTCCTATTCCTTTCTAGCCAAACCTGCCAGAATAAGAAAATAGGTCCAACATACCATACATCTTGCAAAAAACAAGCCAACGAGGGTGGTCTTCCCGAGGTAGTCCAAAAATCCACCAAGGAGGAGGCATGAACATAGGGGTTGTTCCAAACCTCCCACCAAAAATGCCAAAGCTGCAAAGTAAAGGGACACTATAAAAACAAATGAGCAGAATCTTCCCCACCACATCCACAAAGAACACACATAGAGGGGCCTTGAAAACACCACTTCTGAATATTATCCCATGTCAGACAGCTATTCAAGCCAAAGTCCAAATAAAGAAGTTACACTTCATCCAAGCAAACTTATTCCAGACCTTCTTCCACCAGGGAACTTCCACCCCCTCGATCCTCTGAGAAAGCAACATCTGGTATCTAGAAGCAACAGTAAAAGCACCCTTCATGTTCCGAGACCAAGAAAGAACATCCTCATCCATGAGGAAACTACATCGCTGCTAGAAATATTATTATGAAGCTCCACACACTCCTCCATACACACCACTGGCCACTCATCGAGATTCTTCCACCTTGCCCTCACCAGCTACCCTTGAAAAGAAAGAAATTCAAATTCACTCACTCTCAACCAACCAACATCATTGAATCTCCAGCACAAGTTCAACAAATTAGGAAACTAAGAAACAATGGGGGCTTAGCCATCCCAAGAATCATACCAAAATTGAGCCTCTGTCCCACGTTTACATATCCAAAACAAGTCATCTTTGACAAGCACAACTCCTTTCTCGAGTGTAGTCCAAATTATCGAGCCCTTTCCCACCAGAGGGTAGCAAGGGATATCTTTCTGAGGGATACCTTGGAAGTATTTGTGGGATAGAATCCTAGCCCAAATCCAATCCTACTCGATACACCACCTCCAATATAATTTAGTTGCCAAAGCCATACCAACCAACGACGACTTCCTTAACCCCAAACCACTATACTACTTTGGGAAACACACAATATCCCATTTAAAAAGGCTCCATTTAGAAGACAACAAGCTTCCAACCCATAAGAACTATCTTGCTAAGGAATCCAACTCCCTAACAAAACTCGACGGGGCTACCTAAATCATACAACAATAGATGGGGAGAGCCTGAACCACAAACTTAAGCAACTGAACCCGGCTTGCAAAGGACAACCAACGATTGGTCCAATGAGTAACTTTCAGATAAAATTTATCCAGAATAGGTTTCCACGAATCCCTTGGTAACTTTCCCATTGCAATAGGAATCCCAAGATAAGACAAAGGAAGATCCCCAATTTGAAATCGAAGAATATGAGCGATTCTCCTCTGAATGGAATCTAGAGTGTTGAAGAAAAAGATGGAAGACTTGTCTTCATTAATTAATTATCCCAAAGCCACAAGATAAATATCTAGAACATTACGCAGATTCATGGCTTCCTGAATAGTGGCCATACCCATAAAAGTTATGTCATCCACAAACTGCAAACGGGATTGTAGGGGTAAGTCACCTCCCCATCGCCACCCCTGAATGAGGCCCAACTCCATATGTCTTCTTAATAAGCAACCCAAACCTTCAATAGGTAGAAGAAATAAGTAAGGAGAGAGAGGTTCACGTTGCCTCAATCCATGAGAAGCACCAAAAATCTCAGAGTGCTCCCCATTAATTAAAATGGAGAATGAGACTGACATAACACAACTCTTGACCCATTGAATCCACTCTTCCTTAAAGCCAAAAGCAACCAAAACCTTCTAGAGGAAAGACCACTAGACTCTATCATGCATCTTAGCCATATAAAGCTTGATAAACATAGCCTTTTCTCTGGAATTGGCCATAGAATGAATGGTCTAAGCTGTAATAACAATTCCATTTAGAATCTGCCTACCCTCCATAAAACCACTCTGCTCCTCAGAAATGAGCACCTTAAGCCACTTTTTAAGCCTGTCAACAATTAGCTTGGAAATAATCTTATAAACAACATTGCAAAGAGATATGGGACGAAAGCGGCTTAACCTATCTGCCCCCTCACACTTGGGAATGAGAGCAAGGAAAGTAGAATTTAGAGCCTTTAACATCTACTTATTCCTCTAAGATTCTTGGACCACAACCAATAAGTGCAGCTTGATAATCTCCCAAAACTCTTGAAAGAACTCAGTTGGGAAACCATCAGAGCCTGGGGCTTTCCCCTTCTTCATCTGAAACATTGTCCCCTCTAGCTCCTCCAGAAAAATCTGTCCCATGAGATGATCCATCATTTCCCTAGAAACCAAGGAAGGGATACAAGAAAGGACCTGATCTTCCTCCACAAAACTACCTTGTGAATCCTCTCTAAATAAGGAAGTAAAATACTGTACAACTTCATTTGAAATATCATGAAATGAAGAAAGAGTATCTCCCCTATCATTGACCAAAATAGGAATAGAGTTACCATGATGCCTAGCCTTAATATAATTAAAGAAGAAAGCAAAATTTCTATCTCCTTATATCCACTCAACTTGAGCTTTTTGTTTCCAAAAGACCCCCTCTCGCAGCTCCCACTCCTCCAAAGATTTTAAGGCCTTTGAATCCTCCCACAACATATTCTCTGTCACCCCATTCTCCCTAGTTATCCTTGTGAGACCATCCAACTCAACCTATGCAACAAACCTTGCATAGAAAATATTTCCGAAGCATTGTCGGTTCCAACACTTAAGCTGATACTTGACAAACTGAAGAAGCTTAGCAAAGATATACATTGCAGTACCATAGGAAGGTCTACCATACCGCCACCACTAGGCAACATAGCCATGGAGATTAGGATCATGCAACCACATAAGTTGAAACTTGAAGGAGGGAGTTCGAGGCAGCTGAGCAGAGAGGATAGTAAGCTTTATAGGCCAATGGTTTGAACCCCTCCAGTCCAAAATCTCAGAGCTAGAAGACCACATGCCACCAACCCAAAAGGAGGGGACCATGAATCGATCTAGGCATTCCACAATGCAATTGTCACCAACCCTCTAATTGTTCCAGGTAAACTGTCTATTTTCGGGCTTGATATCAACAAGATTCAAAGTTGAGATATTGTCCTGGAGCAACAACACAAAGGGCTCCAGCCTCGAAGTACCATGCCGCTTCTCAGCAAGCTCAGTAATAGCATTGAAGTCACCCCCAATAATCCAAGGATGGTAAGGAGCCATGCTATGAATAAATCAAATATTGGACCACAAGAGATGCTTTCCCTACAACTTCACAGGAGCATACATGTTGGAAAAAAGAATAAATTCCCCCTTCTCAAAACAAGAAGCCACCATGGAGAGAGAGGACTTAAAGGACACCCACCATTGAGTACAAATCTTCCAAGGGTTCCATAAGCAAGCCACACCCCTAGAAGACCACTAAGCACCAATGCACTGGCATTCAACATTCCTCCATAGCCTAGGCACTAAGCCCATCATACACTCAATAAAAAGCTTGGTCTCCTATAGAAAACAAACATCAAGAGAATGGCTTCTAACCAATTCCCGAACAATTTTTTATTGAGGGCCATGTTTAAGCCCCTAAAATTCCATGAAATACCAATTATTTCAAGGGGCTGGTGAAATGAGAATCCAGAGTCTTGAATGACCTTGACTCCACTAAAGTCCCCCCTATCATTTTAATCTTCTCCAAATCTTTATTCATACCAAGCTTCGAAACTTTCTTTGCCCACCCTTTCTTAAGATCTTTTTATATAATACGTAATTGAGGAGACAACTTACTATTCTTACCCACCTATGTGCCCGTTCTCCATGAGGGATGAGACAAAACCTCACCACCCTTCAAAACTTTAGTAGCACGACCCAACTCCTCCTGAGCCACCATCTATAGATATGTGTCCAAATTCACAGTCCCATCAACCTGCAAAGCAAGAGGGACCCCCGAACTGAGCCCCTCCTACCCTGAACCTCCCCCACCCTGCTCTAAGCATGGTAAGCCCAAATTCACCTTCTGTTGGTGAACCTGCAAAGCCTCAAGAGGAGGCCTACTTTTTCTAGTACCCAAAGTCCCCTAATCTAAATTTAACAATCCTGGATTCACCTCTTGTTGGTTGAGATCATCCATCAACTCAAATCTATTAAAAGTATCATTGTCCTACCTTTCCTTCAGAGTCCTTTTTTGCCCCTTATTTTTGTTTTGAGCTCTGATAGGAATAAAACCATCATCACTGACACCACAACCTGGAATATGATCCTTGCCCTCATCAACACTAGGTGGATTACAAGGAGGTTGGGAAGATTGAGCCTTCGAAGGATTGGCCCTTGGACATCTATGTTGTAAGTGACCATATTTATGGAAAAGACGACATCGAAAAAGTAAGTTCTCATAGTCTAGCTACTGCACCCATGAATAAGATCCTACACAAAACCCTAAATTGAAATGAAATAAAAAAATTGCTTTTGAAAACCCTAATTGCTTTTTGAAACCCTAAATTCAAATCAAACAAAAAAAAAGGATTTGAAAACCCTACTTTGAAATGAAACAAAAAAAATTGCATTGAAAACCCTAATTGCTTCTTGAAACCCTAAATTTGATTCAAACAAAAAAATTGCTAAAACCCTAAATTGAAATCAAACAAATCATTTTGCATTTAAAAACCCTAATTTTGAACTCAAGAATATTTGTTAATAGAAAAAATTCATTTGCATTGCTTAAATTATTTAAATTTCATTTGCATTGTCTAAATATAATTAGAATAGAAAACAATATGTTAAACAATAGTAACAATTGATAAATTTTCAATGTTTGTTTGCAAATTTAGTTAGAAAATTCCCAAATACTTGTACAATCCATTTTCAATTGTCACTTAATTAGATAATATTTTCATTCCTTTCTATTTTATGTTTTGATCTCTCTTAGTCATGCCTTGTTTCCATTTCTTGTTTGCATGTGGTGTCTCTTGTCTTTCGGTAATCTTAACTCTCATTCTAGTCAATTAGTTGTTAATTAGGCCTCTACTTTAGTCTAAAATATCAATTTGCACTAGTTACCTAGACACTAAAAGAATCTAAATATTTTTATTTTCTTTTTTTAGGTTCTTTCAATTCCAAACAATCCAAAATAAAATAAGATTCAACATTAACTAATTTTATTACACATTTTATATCATAAAATTCATTTAAGTGGGAAATATTCAACTTTATCATAGTATATTAAACTTCATATATATATATATATATATATATATACAAATAATATTAATGAAAAACATGTTAAATAAAATAATCTTATATTCAATTAAAAAATATTAAGTTAAAGTATAAATTAAACTCAATCTTAATAATACATAATTATGTGTTTCTATTACGAAAATAGTCAGTCTATTCATAAAATCAAAAATATTCATAAACTAATGTTCTTCCATATGTGATGAATCAAAAATATTAACCCCCTTACTTGTAATCCTATTACCCTAAACCGTAAACCGATGTCTTAAGGGGTCCTAATATGACATTTCTTAAGGGGATCAAATAAGTTCTCAAAATTTGGTGAAGTTTCCCAAGGCAACCAAATTTAACAATAATAAGATCATGCAAGATTATAATATGGATGAGATTTCATGAGAGGTTGGTTAGTCGAAACAAGAGCTATCTCAATCAACTGTTCCACAAGAAAATTTAATTCACTAACTTGCAAGTCCATTATCCCAAGGGCCACCCAAACTTCACCCTAAACCCTGAACTCTAAAATCTATACCCTAAACCCTAAAGCATTCATTTTGTCCTGGGACCTTAAAATGAAATTTGGTTGCCGGCAACTCCACCAAATTTTATTCCCCTAAGGCATGTCATTTTTTCCTAGGACCTTACTACATAGATCCCCTTAAGCCATCCTATTACCCTAAACCCTAAACCCTAAAGCTATCATTTTTTCCTAAGACCTTAAAGAAATTTGGTTGCCTTGGGAAAATTCACCAAATTTTATTCCCTTAAGCCATGTCATTTTGTCCTAGGAACTTACTACATAGATCCCCTTAAGCCATCGTATTACCCTAAACCCTAAACTCTAAACTCTAAACCCTAAACCCTAATCCCTAAAGCCATCATTTTGTCCTAGGACCTTAATGAAATTTGGTTGCCTTGGGCAACTTCACCAAATTTTATTCACTTAATCCATGTCATTTTGTCCTAGGGCCTTACTACATAGATCCCCTCAAGCCATCGTATTACCCTAAACCGTAAACCCTAAACTCTAAAATGTAAACCCTAAAGCATTTGTTTTGTCCTATATTAATAGTTAACTGATTTTTCATTCAAGTAACATGCCTTAGACATAAATGAGGCTTACACATTTTATCATTTGTATTCAATTAGTCCATTTTTATTTAATGGTTTAAGGGTATTTCCTAAACATGTATCTTACATTTTGAAATTACAAATCTAATGCAAGTTCACTTATATCTTAAAGATCACATGGATCAATTCAATAATATCCATAAAACACCTCCACGCCCTCCATCTCCACCACCTTCACCTCCACCTCCACCCACTCCACCTCATAACCCCCCACCTCCACCACTTGAAACCAATAGTGCTCGCTTGCAAGAACGTATAATGTCGATGTTAGAACCATTCAATAACAAATCAACATTATTCAAAATGATGAATATATTGCACCACCTTTGAGGCTTTTTGCATCTAGGATGCAAAACATTGTTGATGCTTTTAAGGCTATGGATGGGGTCTTAGATGAGCATCGATGATGGATAGAGGAGAGGAGAAAGTTTGATTCTGAAAAGGAAAACACAAAGAAATGAAGAGATGCAATAGAGAACCGCAACACTTTATAAATTAAGATAATGATCTTATAGCTATGAATTTATGAATTTTGGTTTGATGGATATTTTGTAATATTTTGTGTGATGAATTTATGAATTTGGTTTGATGGATATTTTTAGTGATGAATTTATGGATTTGGTTAGATGGATATTTTTAGTGATGAATTTATGAATTTGGTTGGATGGATATTTTTAGTGATGAATTTATGAATTTGGTTGGATGGATATTTTTTAGTGTTGAATTTATGAATATAATAACTTATAATGATGAATTTATAAATAGTATATATTTTATGACTATCTACTATCATGATTTCTCCTATTGGAAAAATGTAATTTATATATGCATTAGACATAAATGAGTTTTTTGTGAATGTTTCAAGTTTATTTTTTAGTATGTACATGTATTAAAATTATATAGTTCTAGATCTTAAATTTTGAAATTTTTATGTACACATAGTTTAGTTGAATGATATATGCATGAATTATGCATCGTATTTTTTATTTTAAATGTGTGTACATATTAAATTTTGAAATTTGTATGCACATACTCAAGTTCAATCAAGCATGTATGTGTATGTTTATGTATGCACATCCTATTTAATAAAATTTGCATGTACGTTTAAAATTTAACTATTTTTTATAATTTTGTAAGTTTGTATGTTAATTTTGTATAATTTAATGCAGGTGAACATTTATATATATACCATGGATCAATTTGATATTGATGATATCATCAATCCTCCACCTCCACCCCCCCCACCTACCCCACCACTCCCTCCACCTCATATCCCTCCTCCACGACTTGTTGCATTAGATGAGGCTCGCTTGCGAGAACGCATCAATGAACATGTGGCATCCATTCAAAACCAAATAAATGCTATGAAAAATGAAGCATTGATTCCCCCACATGTGAGATGTTTTGCATATGTGATGTAAAACATTATTGATGCCATTAGAACTATCGATTATGACTTAGAGAGGCATCAACGAGATAGAGAGGAGCTACTTATGAACTCGAGATCATTCAAATTGTCAAAATAATCAGCATGCCTACCTAATTTCTTTCTATCACATACACTTTGGGTATATAAGATCATTGAGAATCCCAATTATTGAACTATGAAATTCAGCAATGCAATGAAATTATATCTTAAGTAAAATCTAAATCAAATCAACATTACATGTCTCAACTTATCAATTGATCTCAAATTATATATACACTATTTTCATATAGCTTAAGGACATCTACAATAGATATGCACAAAATGAATTTGATGGAAATGCTTTAAAAACTTTCATGTGAATACAATTCGCAGGTGTAAAGCCAAATTCCACAACCTTTGCCAACATCCTCCCTGCTTGTGCCAAAATGGGAGCCTTGAAACAAGATATGAATATCGATCAATGTATAGACAATACATGACAATATCCCTATAAGAAATGTGGTCTATGGATTGCAATATTGCAGGATATGCACAAAATGGATTTGTTGAAAAGGATTTAGAAAATTTCAAGCAAATGCAATTGGCAGGTGTAAAGCCAGATTCCACAACCTTTGCCAGCATACTCCTTGCCTGTAATAAAATGGGAGCTTTGGGCAAGGTATGTACATCCATCAAATCATAAAAAAAGGTGGATTTTTGTCAGATATTATGGTTGGAAATGCTCTGGTAGATATGCATGCAAAATGTGGAAGTACAGGCAAGGCACGTGAACTGTTTGACAGAATGCCTCAAAGAGATGTCATCTCATGAAATGCAATGATTGCAGGTTTTACAAAAAAAAAATTGTTGAAAAGGCTTTTGAAACTTTCAAACGAATGCAATTGGAAGGTATAAAGCCAATTGTTTTGCCAGAGTCCTCCTTGCCTGTGCCAAAATGGGAGCTTTGGGATGGCTATGAACGTGCACCAAAGCATAATGGTAGGGGAATTTTTGTCAGATTTTATAGTTGGATATGCTCTAGTAGACATATATGCAAGATGAGGAATCATAGACAAATTCCTGAATTGTTTGACAGAATGCCTCAAAGATATGTCATCTCATGGAATGAAATGATTGATTGCAGAATGTGCACAAAATGGATTTTGCAAGAAACCTCTCAAAATATTTGAATTAATGAAGCACTTTGGAACACATCCTAACATTCTATTTTTAAGGGAATCAGGGAGGTTATTTAAACTTTTACACCCTTCTATGTTCAAGTGCTGCAACTATGACAGGTTTCCAATGAATCAAGGAGGCTATTTAAATCTATACACCCTACCATGTTCAAGTGTTGCAGCTATGACAGGTTGCCAATGGAATCAAGGAGCTTATTTAAACATCCATACCCTTCTATGTTCAAGTGTTGCAGCTATGACAGGTTGCCAAATGAATTAGGGAGCTTATTTAAACGTCCACACCCTTCTATGTTCAAGTGTTGCAGCTATGACAGGTTGCTAATGGAATCAAGGAGGCTATTTAATCAGGGAGCTTATTTAAATGTCCACACCCTTCTATGTTCAATTGTTGTGTTGCAGATGTGATAGGTTTCTAATGAAATCAAGGAGGTTATTTAAAATGTGACAATATTTTATTTTTAAGTGTTGCAGTTGTGATAGATTGTCAATAAAATCAAGGAGGCTATTTAAACCTTTAAAATTTCCTATTATATTCAAGTGTTGCAGCTGTGAGAGGTTGACAATGGAATTGGGTAGGTTATTTAAACCTCTGCAACTTTATATTTTCAAGTGTTGTAGTTGTGACAGGTTGCCAATGGAATCAGGAAGGTTATTTAAACCTCTATAGTCTTCTATGTTCAAGTGCTACAGCTATGATAGGTTGCCAATAGAATTAGGGGGGTTAATTAAACTTTTACACATTTCTATGTTCAAGTGCTACAGCTGTGACAGGTTGCCAATGGAATGAGGGAGGTTATTTAAATCTATAGACCCTACCATGTTCAAGTGTTGCAGTTGTGACAAGTTGCCAATGGAATCAGGAAGGTTATTCAAACATTCACACCCTTCTATGTTCAAGGTTGTAGTTGTGACAAGTTGCCAATGAAATCAAGGAGGTTATTTAAACCATGACAATATTTTAATTTTGAATGTTGTAGCTGTAATAGATTATCAATAGAATCAAGGAGGTTATTTAAACCTTTGAAACTTCCTATTATGTTCAAGTGCTACATTTATGATAGGTTGACAATGGAATTAGGGAGGTTATTTAAACCTCTACAACTTACTATTTTCAAGCACTATAAACGTAATAGGTTGCTAGTGGAATAAGGAAGGTTATTTAAACCTCTACAATCTTCTAAAAGAACTAAAGCAAGCAGCTGAAATTCAATCAAACTACTTAGCAAATTACCTTGAGTAAATATGGTGACATTATAGATTGCTAGTTTAAAACACAACACCTCTAACATACACCAATACCTCCTAGGAATCCTTTGGATCAACATGCACCAAAACCAAGAAATAATGCTATCCACAAGTCCAATTAGGCCAAAATTACAAAGGAGGTGTGACTTAAACTTTCTCTTTCACCCAAATCTTGATTGGGCAACACTCACCTGCCTAAGGAAACACAGAATCCACAAATTTTAGGGCAAGATGGACCTGGCAACATCCCAAACACTAAAACCCTCACCTTCCACCATGTCACCTAGGCTTATTGCAAAACCTACTTCCAGATATTTCCAGACCATTCCACCAACTCAGACACACTTATTTCAACCTGTACATGCTCAAAAGTCACAAAAACATCACTTCCCTTAAGGATTTTATCAAACAATAGTCATAGACTCCAAATTTCATCACTTTTCTCTCACAAAATTAATTGGGACAACAACTCATTCTCCCCTATTTTAGGTTCATTCAAATTTTAATGCTAAAAGATACACTGGGGTGGGTTCCTTTTTGAAAACTAAAAATTATTTGTCAATTTATATTTGTAAATCAAGCAAGCACTTAAATCTACACTATTTTTTTTAAAGGAGATACTACTTCCTATTTGATTATATATATGTTTGCTTATGCATCACAATGTAGTGCCAATAAGGTATAAATGCAAGAGAGAATGAAACATATTCATGATACTGTAGTAGCGTTTTGAAAAAATACATAATGTGGATTACCATCTGTGATCATGGACTGCATGGATCTTGCACTCAGTGCTTTTCACCCATAGAAAGGAGGCTCCTTTATCACAAGTTCATGTCATATCATTATTTTAGTGCCACTTAATATCAACACACACAATATAAAAAAAAGTAATACATTGTAACTGGCACAATTTAGTAAATATCATTTATGATTCCATTTCAGGATATTCATCCATTAAGTTTGAAAAAATTTCCAACATACTGTTGATAAAAGAATTCATATTGGAAGTTCTTCATCATCTAAATTACTCTGCCATTCTAGGCCTGCAGCCAAGGTAGGAATTTTCTTCTCTTCCTTTCTAGAAGCCAATTTTGCAAGTCTTCTTCTCACTCTACCGAAGGAAATGCTCAATATGTAAATGATTTGCAAGAATTAAAAAATAGAAACCCTAGATCCTCATTAAATTGAATTGACTTAAAGAATCCAATTGCAATCATATTGAAGCCAAAATACTTATGAGATAATTCTATATGGCATTAAAAAATAATAAAACGAAGAATGACTTCCAAGGTTGATTGGTACAATTATTTTCTATAGTGTAAATACTTATCATTTAAAGATAAATTAACAAAAAAATATAAGTATAGTATTTGAGATTAGATACTTCAAATCAACTAAATGATTTTAAACACAAAATTTATATATATTTCATCTCCCTTTAAACAATTGAAATTTGGAAGAAAATTCCTTGTGACTTTGAAATCTAGCCCTTGTGATGCAATACAGGGTGGTTAATACTCACAATCAGACTCAAATTGATCAGACTTCAACAAGGAAACAACCCTTGAAACACAAACTCTCAACCTGAATCAAGCTTTCACCAATAGGTTTGTAGCCTTCAAACACTATTCCAACAACTATGAACTAAAGGCATTTAAATTCCTAATTGGTGATTGATTAGGCATTCCAGTTCCTGATTGGTGTTCCTAGGAACTAAATGCATTCCAATTCCTAGGAACACCATTTAGAAATTCATGTATATGCATTTGAAAAAATATGAAAAGAGTTGCATTTCATTTTAGATACTTGATTAGTTATCTTGCAATCATTTCCAAACATCCAAGCATCATTGGCAACAAACCAAAAACAAAACAAACAAAATGAAATCTAATATCAGCAAGTTCAGACTTTACTTGCCAATTGTTTGACAAAATTCCCAAGGCAAAAATTGAAGGGTTTTGAGTCTAAATCAGCAAGCCTCATTTCAGTGGTATCAAAGCATTGAACTCCAAGTTTTTGTGGGTAGAAAGATCTTTCTCCTTTTAGGTGAAAAACCCTAGAAGTGTAAGAAAGTACGCTTTTTCCTTAAAAAATGTGATTCACTTTGATAAGCTAACTAAAATCTGAATTCGAACTAGCAAGGGTCATTACATAATATAAAAGAGGATAAACATGGACACACATTCCAATATATCCCAGAACCAGATCATCAAGCTATTACCAAATTTCAAAAAATGATCCCTCTTATTCCAAGAGCAAGAAGAAGAAGAATTACGATTCTTCGAAGAGGAAAAATGTTGGGATTTTTTGCCTCAACGTTCTAGCTTATTTCCCCTTCGAACTTGGAGTTCTCTTCTTGTTTCTTGCCTTTACCACGGCTGCTTATTTTTGGTTCTGGCGGTTACCGCCATACCTCAGGCGGTGGGTCGACTCATCGCGGTAGCACGCTGAGACCGCCAGTGGTAGCCTTGGCAGTTACGGCCATACCGCAGGCGGTGGGTCCTCTCACTGTGGTACCACGGTGAGACTGCCTACGGTCTGGTCAGGCGGTTACTGCTGTACCGTAGCCAGTGTTCTGGCTGACTGTGGTGGCCACGGTAAGACCATCGACAGTTGGGTCTGGCGGTTACCGCCATACCGCGGCCAGCGTTCTAGCTGACTGCGGTGGTTGCGGTAAGACCGCCAATGGCCTGGCTAGTGGTTATCACCATACCGCAGCCAGTGTTCTGGCTGACTGCAGTGACCGCGGTAAGACCGCCAGCGGCCTGGCTGGTGGCTACCACGATACCGCGGCCAACGTTCTGGCTGACCGCAATGGCTATGTTAAGACCACCAGCGGCCTAGCTGGTGGTTACCGCCATACCATGACCAATGTTTTAGCTAACCGTAGTGGCCGAAGTAAGATCGCCATACCATGAGGTGTGTTGGACAGGGTTGTGGTAGGAGCTTGGATGAGCTCGGGACAGTGTTTGACCGATTTGGACTTGGTGTCAGAATGGCTAGCGAATGGTAGGGTGACACATGGCAGGTTGGCAGTGTTTGGTTGGTTGAAGGCAATGAAAGGACAGAGCTCGGATGGCTTACCGCCATACCGCAGCTGGGTTGATTGGACTTGGCGGTAATGTTGTAGGAGCATAGACGAGCTCGAAGCTCGGTTGACCGAGTTGGACTTGACTGTCAGATTGACCAGTGAATGGTTGGTGGACATGTGGCTCAGCTCAGCAGGTTGTTTGGCTAAATGCCAAAAGTAGTTATTGCTGCTAACTCTGGGTGGCGATCAAGAACCCGATTATGGCAAGGAGTTATTGCCTGGGTGGCTCGAGGAGATCTGTGCAGATCGGATGCGTGCCTGGTTATTCGATGCATGAACCTGAGGGTCAACGATTGGTTGGGACATTGAATGCATTGTATGGCTCAGTTAGAGAAATACATTATAATGTAAAAACCAAAAGGTGACAAAAGTGAGAGAGTCATTAACTGATTGAGAGAGACATAGAGTGTGTTCGAGCAGTATGCTAAGGCATTGTAACTGCGAACACTCTATCTCTCAGATCTTGTCGATGTGAACGTGATGTGAGGCCTTGGGGTTGTGCTGGACAAGAGGCTGGCTGTGATAGTCTGTTATGAGGAGCTGAAGGGAATCTATGTAGTATGATAGATGTATGTCATTATAACTACATGAAGGTTCTGATTTTGTTGCCTGCTATATTCTCCTGATGGACAAGATGTAACACTCCTAGAAGAGCATAGCTCTGTATGTTTTTATTGTAATCCTTTTACTAAATAATACAATCTGAGCAGAATGTTTTGGAGGTGAGGTTTTTACCCGAAAGGGTTTTCCCCACGTATATCTATGTGGTCATTCTTTTGTCTTTAATGGTTATCTGTTTATGTTGAATCTGCTATTTGTTTGCATTCACTTCTCTCAGAGGATCAATGGGGGATCAACTATGCCTGTTTCCGCTTTATGGTATAGTTGTTTGTGTTTTTTGATGCGATTTTGAATTGAAATCACTAAGGCACTGCTGTCTTAGATGCATATCTTGATGACAGAACCGAATCTGTATCCCCAACAAAAAAGAATTACAATTCTTCTAAGAGAAAGAAGAACCCCAATTCTGTCAAGAAGAAGAAGATGAAGAGTTTGGATCCTTCAACAACTAAAAGGAACTCATATTATTACTTCCAATTCTGGTTGTTCCCAGATATCAAAAGAAAGGTCAAGAACGCCAAAAGACTTGATAACCTTTTTCCTTTGGATATAATAAGAAAACATATTAAAGACAAATGTGGAAGTTTAAAGAAATTGAAATAGATAAAGACTTCGATGTTGATGCTTTTGTGATGCAAAGTCTCAAGGAGAAAGTAGACAAAAGGTGAAGTAAGCTCGTAGCAATCCAAAAGCTTAGAGAGGAAAAAAAGAACTGAAATCAAGAAAGAGAAAAGACAAAACAAGAGAGATTGCAAAAGCTCGAATCAAAAACTACTCCAAAAGAAGTTAAAAACCTCAAAAAGGTGTTCAAGATAGAAGATGAACGAAAGCATTGGGAAAGGGCACAAGAATTAAACTATATAAATTAAACTATTTTCAAACCTGACCAATGGCAATGTTAATTAGATCCTTCTTAAAATCATCAAAATCATCAAACCTTATCCAATGTACAAAATCTCGATCAAAGCAGGCATATTAGAAGTTTCTCTCACCAAATTAGAAGAGTAACTTTTCCTACATTTGCATGACCATAAATTTAAACTTAAAACCTAGTGTTTTAGGTTCTAAAGGTCTTGGGAGGAGCCATGGGAGAAAGTGTAATATCCCTCAAATAATGATAGAGGAAAAACAACAATACTCCCAAAAATATACAACAAAAAATTCTAAAATTTTATTTGCAAATAAGATATCCTTTAACAAACTCAAATTTAGACTTAGATTATTAATCTAATTTTTCTGCTAATTTAAATGAATTTCTGATTATTTCTGAATATAGAAAAGTCACAAAAAAAATACTTCAAATCTGCCCAGGATTTATATATATGGCTTACGTTGATTTTTTCATAATTTTATGAGACTAATATTTAACAGTATGTAGATTTGGGCACAAGTATCTCAGAAATATCTTCATACCCTAGCCACCCTTTCCAAAACCCTAGTAAACCTATGCTAGGCATGTCCCACTTGTCCTTTCCATTATTAGCTTCAATCATGGTCAAAAACATGAAGACACATTCTTGTAGATAATCCAAATCTGATCCTGAAATTTTGAACCTCAACTCCTAAAATGGCCTCCAAACCTGACAACTAAGTGCAACTTTGAAAAGATGTGCTAGGGTATCACAAACCAAATCCCTTCCACCGAAACACACCCTTCTAACTAGGGGGAGTTTGTATGTCTCTCTGAAACTAGGGGTACTCAAGAGTTTTAAAACCTTAATCCAAAGATTGTAACAACAATAGAGAAAAAGACTAATAATATAATGAGCTCCAAAGAACCCTAAAATGATATATAATGACTCCCAAAAGAAGGATTTAACCTCAACCATTGATCCATTACCAACTCAATCCAATGTTCCAAATAAAATCCTTAAAAAATGAGCCAATAGGCTCCTTGAAATCCCATGCCCCTCCTCGACTTTTTTGGCACATGTTTAATAAAATCACTTAATATACATGTCCCTTAAGTCATTAAACTTAAAAATGGGAAAAAATTAAGTTCTTAGACTAGGAATCACTTAAGTTGCATAAAAAGATGTGGCCACAACTTAAGAATAGAATAGGATACTTAGGCTAGGAAGCACTTAGTTGCATAAAAAAACATGCCCACAACTTAAGAACAAAATAAAATAGAAGCCAAAGACTCAATGTAATGCCCAAAATTTTACACTAAAATACAATTAAGGACAAGACAAAATTTTCAAATTTCATTCACACACGCTTGCAAGACTCTCAAAGTTTTCTACCAAAGAATGTACTACATGAAAGCATACAAATTTCAAACAATTATAAACTATAATATTTTAGTTTGATCATAACTAAATTTCTTAGAAAATCAATAGTGGGGGATCAAAGGAATACATCAAGTCCACATCAATGAGGCAGACTTAGATAGTTCATCTAATTCTAGAACAATCACAAACATAATACCATACACAAGGTAACCAATAGAATACATATCAATGGTAATTTTGAAGTATAATAATAAGAGAACAAATCCTAGGGGCCAAACCTAGTCCTCGGGGGCTCATCTCATATGCCCTTGCCTATGTATATAATTCGCAAAGGCATCGTTGTTTGACAACTTGAGTTGTTCCAACTCATTTGACTCATCCATAAATTACTTTCAATAAAAGTGGGTACACAACCCTTTCTAGGGTCCATTACCCCAAACAGTTTCACGGTCGACTGCCACCCACTTAGGTGAAGCCAAGAAAGGATACCTAGATAGAGGACTACTATGCAACACATTCTAAGAGAATTCTTAGGTGCTAAAGTTGCAAAAGAAAATAATTTCCATATTCACCTACATCTTAGGTCACTTCCCTTGATTCGGTATTTCTCATTTGACCAACAATGACACATACATCAAGGCTTAACTCCCAACTAATTTCACCACTGTATAGTAAATACGTAAACAAATAGACCACAATGGTTAATTTGCAAGGGCTCATTTTACTATAAAGAACAAGGATTAACAACCCCAATCATAACACTACACAGGGATCCCTTGAAAAAATGTGAAAACTGAGTACTATCTAGGATGAAGATGACCATATCATATCTTAAATAGATGATTGTAGTGGTAGTTGGGGTGTTAATCCAAAGAATCCAAAGGTCACAATATAACATTAATAATATTAGGAGTTCCTATCTCTATATAATGAAATTACTAGATTGATATACTAATAAATTTACTCTCAAACAATCCAATCCCTTATCACCATTATTCAAAATAATGAGTAGGTGATTTAGCCATGCCATCTACCTTTTTCTCAATCAAATATTATTCAAGACAATAACCATTCAGCTAAACTCAATCTATTTCTACTTGTAGACACCTAAATTGGACCCCTTTACATAAGGTCAAATTTATCCCTTTCCTTCATCCCCTTCATCAATGTTAATTAAATTATTTATTTAATTAATGTTCCCTTTTCCCTAACGTTCCTAAGGTATTTAATTTAATCAATTAAAAACTTTATACATAAGCCCACTTCATCTCTAAATTAAATAAATGCAATCAATTTATTTAATTTAGTCAATTATCCTTTTCTTTTTTAATTCATTATTTATCTCTCCTTGTCACATCCTCCATAGCCCTTTCACTAAATTGGATTAATTTAATTAATCCTCCATTAAGATGTGCATATCCTTAATTAGGATTAATGTCACATCCTCCAAATCTGGTCACTTGTCTCTAATCATCATTGATTAATCTAATCACCTGTTTGCACAATCCTAATCCTAATCACTTACCCTTTTTGACATGTCCTTAAGTCAATCTTCTTGGTACTTACCTTTTTTGGGTTAACCTCTTCCCCATGTGAATTAAAAATTCACATTTATTTCCCCCATGCATTTCTCTTCCCTATGACATCTCATATGTCACATCGTACCCAAAGGACAAAGACCTCTTTTAGAGGAATCTTGTTTTACCCTTTGGTCTCTCCCAAAAAGTGAATTAAAAATACACTTTTATTCCTCCTAGGCCATCTCCAATCCCCATGTTGAAAAGGGGTGACTTTCTAAAAGTCATCACTTGTCACTTTCAGCCCCACTTGGGGACATGGGATTACTTTTTGTGGAGATTCTTTTCATTCCAAGGTACTTGCAAGTACCTTGGGACCACATGGCCTCTTCCATGTCATTTGTACATTTTCCATCTCATCTTGTCCTTTGGACAACTCACTCCCCACATGTCAAGATGTGAGTGCTTGTGAGTCCTCAACTCACCACAACCCTCCATCTTGGCCATGGTGGCTCAATCTTGACTGTTGAATTCTCTAGAGAATTCAACTTCTCCTATAAATACCCCCCTCATCCTTCATTAAAGGATCTAGCCATTGCATGCATACAAAACTTATGCTTCTAAGTTGTTTGGGCCATTTATGTTATCCATTTTAGCATTTTTCCATTGTATTTTAGAATCCATTATTGCATTCCATCTACTTCCATTAAGCACTCATTTACCATCATTATTGCAAGTTACCAATCCAAGGAGCACACATCAAAAATCGTCAAAGGACCAACCAAGGATCAACACGAATGAAGGTCTAATCGTTTTGTTAAATCTTTATCTCCCTTTCATTTGTGTTAACGTAACCTAATCTTGAGGTGGTTTAGTGTAGTTTCTTATCTTGCATTCTTTAGTTAGTTTTGCACACTAGTAGATAACAAATTTCATTGCACACATTTTTGGCACGCCTAGTGGGACCCACGTCACGGGTCTTTTTCAACTAAAAGTTGTTGTTGTAAGGTTTTTGTAGATTTTGATGCAAAGGGGCGGCCTTGCCCACTATTTGGGTGATGCTAACTTAGTAGTAGACTTTTCTGCTGCTTTTTCTGGTCATTTTCTGACTCTCTTTTTTGCAGGTTTCATGTTTGGGTGGCCCTGATCTGGAGGGGTGGCCTTGACCTAGCAGCAAACTTTTTTTGTTGTTGTTTCTTGTCATTTTCTGACTTTGTTTTCTAAAAGTTTCATGTTTGGGCGGTCCTGACCTAGTAGCAGATTTTTTTGCTATTGTTTTTGGTCATTTTCTGACTCTGTTTTCTACAAGTTTCATGTTTGGGTGGCCCTAACCTGGAGGGGCGGCCCTGACCTAACAATAGACTTTTCTGCTACTATTTCTTGTCATTTTCTGACTCTATTTTTTGCAGGTTTCATGTTTGGGTGGCCCTAACTTGGAGGGGCGGTCTTGACCTAGCAACAGACTTTTGTGTTGTTTTTTGTCATTTTCTGACTCTGTTTTCTGCAGGTTTCATGTTTGGGCGGCCCTGACCTAACATCAAATTTTTTTGTTGTTGTTTTTTTGATATTTTTTGACTCTGTTTTCTACAGGATTCATGTTTGGGCGGCCCTGACCTAGCAACAGACTTTTTTGTTGTTGTTTCTCATCATTTTTTGATGACTATTTCTTGCAGGTTCACAAAGTCCACTTGTTAAAGACAAAAAATAAAACCACTGACAAGTGTTTTGTAGGTGGAAAGATTGTGTTTGATTAGTCTTATCTTTTCATTTTTCTTAAAATAGGAACATAAGACTAATTAAAGGGTCAAAGAAATTTTGTTTTGTGCTTGAAAGTGGGCTATTGACGTATCCAATCCCCTTGCCCCATTTGGCGATTTTGGGTGAAGTGAAATCGTAGCTCATTTAGTCTTTTTTACCCTTTTTTTTCATTTTATTAGCGAGACCTGCCCGAGATTTCATCACCCAGGGGACAATTCCAACCACGTGTTATTGGCGGGGTATATCAAGGAGGGAGAGCTAAAGTTGTACCCTAATCCAGTCATGTCGTGTCCGGCGAAATGTCGAAGCTAGGTATCAAGCTAGGGTGATACCTAGATAGATGTGAAGAGTTGGTTTGAGCTCCCAGTTTGTCATTGGTTGCTCCCGACTCACACTTGTAGACGGGCTGGTGTTCACGGTTGTGCCCCATGTACAATACGTATATCAAAGACGCCACTAGCAAACTTGTTAAGCCTAGATAGAGAACCATGTTGGCCATACCTTAACACTAAAATTAGGCTTGTGTTGCTTGAAGTGTCTTCTTGTGAAAAACCAGTACTTGTTAGTTAGTTTTGGCTTTTTGCTTGTTATTTTTTATCCTTTGTCATCACTGTTTTTGACTAAGCTAGGTTCAAACCATTTTACATAAGTTGCCTTGTCCTCTAAGGGCGGCCCTGACCTCTATTAAGGCAGCCTTGACCTAAAGGGGCGACCCTGCCCATTCTGAGTGGTCATTTCCCCGTTCTAAGCATCCATCAATATTTTTTGAAAGTCATTGTTTCATCGACCAAACCATATAGGTGCTTCTTAGAACATCATTAGAGTCCATATCTATCATCAAATCATCCATCCCAATCATCTAGACTTCATTTTGAGGGTTTTGATTTTTATGCAAAAACTTCCAAAGGCCATAACTTTTGACTCGGATGTGGGTTTTCGTTCATATTTTATGAGTGGTTGCGTTATGAGGTGGCATGTGGATTCTCAATGAACTTGAGTCGGTTGGACCCCATTTCAACACATTTTTGAGGACTAAAAGTTTCATTTTGACTCTCAAAATCATAATTTAGTGTTTTTTTTCAAGTTTTTAAAAAATTATTTTCGTTAGTAACTCAGAATGCATGTCTCAGATTTGGGATGTTAGTTGGAAATTCATCCTGTCTTAGTATTGGGTATTTTTTGGGAAAAACCTAGACTCTCAAAGGTATGCCTATGAAGTTTCCTAAAATGGAAAAATTTGACAATATTTGAAACTGCCAAATCTAGCAAAAATCTGATTGTCAACACTTTACGTCCTCTAGTTGAAACCCCTAAACTTGGTTTTGAATCAATCCTATCATATCCTCTGATCTAATCCCAATTTGAGCCTTAATCCAATTCTAATCTGAGTTTTAATCCCATCATCTTAAATGAAGCTTTAATCTAATCCTAATTTGAGCTTTCATCCAACCCAAATCTGAGCTTTAACATGATCCTGCTTTGAGAAGTTGTTCACCCATTCTAGGAACTCATTTTCCTATTCCAAGTGTCATTCCACAACCTCATACATCCGTTCACTCGTTTTGAGTGGTCTTTTTTGCGTTTTGCAAATCCAGCTTACCCGTTCTAGAAGTCAGTCTTATCTGGGACCCTATTTGGGTCCGTTTTGGTGTCTGTTCGACCTTTTTTTGGACACATTCCTCATTTACCTTGTCTTGGGTGACCTTTCTCTTTTCTTAGGTGGCCTTGGCCTTAGTTTGGGCAGCCCTAACTTAACGGGGCACCCTTGCCCTCCGAATCAGCCTTTTTCGAGACCCCGTTAGGCGATTTTTTGACTTGTTCCTCATCATTCTTGGTTTGGGTGGCCTTGCCCTTCAAAGGGGTGGCCTTGAACTTAGTTTAGGCTGCCTTGACCTAAAGGTATGGCCCTTCCCTCCAAAACAACCTTTTTCGAGACCCCATTCAGTCATTTTTCGGACCCGTTTCTCATCATTCTTGATTTGGGCGGCCTTGTCCTCTAAAGGGGTGGCCTTTCCCTCCAAAGGGGTGGCCCTGACCTTAGTTTGGGTGGCCCTAACCTAAAGGGGCAGCCCTACCCTCTGAAATAGCCTTTTTCAAGACCCTATTCGGTCGTTTTCAGACCCATTCCTCATCATTCTTGATTTGGGTGGCCTTGTCCTCCAAAGGGGTGGCCTTGACCTTAGTTTTGGTGGGCCTGCCCTCCAAAATAGCCATTTTCAGGATCTCGTTCGATCATTTTCGAACTCGTTCCTCATCATTCTTGATTTGGGTGGTCTTGTCCTCCAAAGGGGTGGCCTTTCCCATCAAAAGGGTGGCCTTGACTTTAGTTTGGGCAGCCCTAACCTAAAGGGGCAGCCTTGGCCTTTGAAACAGCCCTTTTTGACCTCCATTCACCAACTGTTCACTCGTTCCGAGAAGTTGATCACCCATTCTAGCAACCTATTTTCCCATTTTGAGTCATGTTCCCTTTTCTGAAGTAGCCATTTACCCAATCCAACCATTTGTCCATCTATTCTAAGTATCCATTTGCTCGTTCCGAGCAATCGTTCCCTCTCTCCAACTAGTTGTCCACCCATTCCTGGAAGCTGTTCACCTATTTCGGCAACCTATTTTCCCATTCTGAGTGTTGTTCCCTTGTCCAGAGTACCCATCTCGACCATCTGTCCATCTATTATGAGTATCCATTTGCTTGTTCTGAGCAATCATTCCCTCTTTCTGACCAGCTGTCCACTTGTTCTGGGAAGCTATTCACCTATTTTGACAACCTGTTTTCCCATTTCGGGTGTTGTTCTCCTGCTTCAAGGATCCATTCACCCATTCTGAGTATCTATCTACCCATTTCAAGTGTTGACCATCCATTTTCCCTGTTCTAAACATCTTCTCTCCCATTTTGGGTATCTACTTCATCCTCTTATCTGATCAATCATTTGATCATGTCGCATCCCATCATCTGAATCTGAGCTTTAGTCCACCTACACCTTCCAATCCATCCTATTTATTGTTCCATCATCTAGTTTCCTCCATATTCTCAATTTGTATCCATTTTGTATCCATCATGAATCCTTATCCCCCTCTCACATGACCAATAATAGTAGTCAAGGGGAATCCTAACTACGTTGACAATGATAACAAAAGTTTGGTTGATCACGAAGAGTGATATATAGATCCCCTTGATGCAATCATTGCTAGCAAGCTCTCTCCAATCACCTCCCACAATCCAATCACTTCTCTGAACTATCCCTCTATGCCTTCATCCACATCTAATAACAATCCCTATGCTACCCTTGATAAGGGATATCCAACATCCTCACCATCGACATATTCATCATGTCCTCCCTCTCAACCTCTATCCTACCCAACATCCATATCCTCCTCTCCTTGTCATCATCAACAATCCCAATACCTCTACCTTAATCACACATCCCAATCTTAGCATCCTAATCCAACACTCACCCATTCCTATCCACCATCCCAACATTCCACTTATCTTAATCCTCCATCTCAATATTCTTATCCTAATCCATTACCCATATCCTCCTATGCCAATCCACCATCCATGTCCTCCTATGGTACTTCCCCACCTCAAACTTCCCATTCTAATCCAACATCCACACCTTCCTATCACAATCCAATGTCCCGATATCCCTTAATTCAGTCTCCACATATTGCTATACTAATCCTCCATCCATGTCCTCCTACGAGAATTTTCCACCTACATCTCCCCATCGTAATCCATCATCCACATCTTCCTATTATTACCCACCATCCCAATATCCCCAACCTAATCTAGCATCTGCATCCTCCTATCTTAATTTATAATCTACATCCTCTTACATCACTCCCCCCTTCATCGCATTATATCTTAATCCTCCATCTAATCCTAATCCGCCAATCCCTAATCCTAATCCTCCATCTCCTCCTAGTCCTCCATCCCATCCCATCCACTCATCTAATCCTAATCCACCAATCCCTAATCCTAATCCTCCATCTCCTCCTAGTCTTGCATCCCATCCCATCCACTCATCTAATCCTAATCCTCCATCTCCTCCTAGTCCTGCATCCCATCCCATCCACTCATCTAATCCTAATCCCCCATCTCCTCTTGGTTCTACATCTAGTCCTAATCCACCCATCCACTCATCTAATCCTCCAATCCCTAACCCTAATCCTCCATCCAATCCCATCCCCATGTCTAATCCTAATCCACCAATCCCTAATCCGAGTACTCCATCCATCTCTAACCCTCCACCTAGTCCTACATCCCTTCTAGATGTCGTCCAAGGACTCATGACCGAAAAAACACCCCCAAATCCACATCTTGATGTTGTGGCACAATGCCCTCCCCCTCTATCATTTATGGTCACTACTGATGAGGCCCTCCTCCATCCAACACCTATCACTCCCCTTACCATTCCTAACACCGTCCCAATGGTTGAACCCATCAAACCCATCAAATCCATTAAATGCCCATCTTCTACTGCTAGATCCACCCAATCCCTTGGAGACATCCAATCCACTCCTCCTATTCCTCATATTATTGAACTTCACTCCCATGACCTTCATGAATCCTCCATCCTTGCATCTCCAACACTTGAGGAGTCCCTCCAACACTCCTCCCTTGTCATGCCTCCTACACAAGCTGAGCCATGCCAAAAGCTCGATCCAATGCCTACAAACATATCCCCTCCCCCAAGTCAAGATCCTACCATCATGTCTACTCTATTTCAAGATCATAGCCCTCCATCCATCCCATCTCAGGATTCCTTTCCCCAACCGAATCCCGATCCTATCATCCCATCCACCCCATCTCAAGATCACCCTAGCTCATCTGCTCTGTCCCATGATCCCCTTTGCACTCAAGATCCAATCACTCCATCTCATGAAACCTTATCACCCACTACCACAAATTCGGATCTTTTCATACCATCTACTCCATCTTCAGATCCCTTATCACTTCCTCCTCCAAATCAAGATGTGGCTATCCCCTCATCTCCATTGCACAATCCTCCATCACTGCTTAGCTCTGCCATCCCAATGCCATTGTTATATCACCTTGGTAACATTACACTCTTCCATGGTGGTCTTCTTGTAGGAGAAAAAATAATTCTATCCACCACCTTTCCTCCTCCACCTGCTAATGGACTCAAATCATGCTTCCAAAAGAATAAGCATCCTACCATAGATCACATGCTCGAGAACATGAACTATCAAGGAAAAGGTTTAGGCCTTCCTGAGCAAGGTATTTTAGAACCCATCCAGGTCAAAGAACATCCAGGTACACATGGTCTTGGATATATCTCCCAAGACTCACACTCTAGAAATTTTGGTACAACCTTCATACATCCTAAGTGAGCCTCTTCCGAAGGAATGAGAGGCACTTCCCATCACTCTACCAAATCCTTTGTCGCCATCCCTCCTCCTCCATCGTATTACTGCAAAACAATAGTCCATCTTCCTCCTTCATCCTCTAAGTCCATTTTGGGTCATTTTGTGCCTACATCCACCATCGCTCATCCTCCATCTACTACATCTATTTTGGGCCCTTATGTACCTCCATCCACCATAATAACTCCTAAATTCATAAACCCTAATCGGGATAAACAAAGGCACCCATCCATGCATGCTATCTCGCATCCTCCATTCACACACCATCATCACAAGCCTACCACGTCTTCTCCATATCATCCATCTCCTCATACCCATCCCATTGATACTAAAAGCACTTTGGATGCCAAAGCAACAATGTATAAATCCAAACATCCACATGAATCTAAAGCTCCTCATGTCCCCTTCAAAAGACATGTTGCAGAAAATAAAAATCAAATCCAAATGCCAAATCAAACACATAGGCCACAAAGGCCCACCAATGCAAAAATAAAAACCATGTGGATCCCAAAGCAAAAAGAGGCAATACCTTCACATGGAAAATCCATGACAACATCCAAAGTTGCTATGCCCAAAGCTAATACTTCACATCCTCCATCTCCTAAATCTGTTTTGGGTCCTTATGTCCCAAAATTCACTATCCCAAAGCCTCCATTATCTCCACATCCACCACATGTGCCAATGTTGGTCCTGAACACCTTCCCCCATCACACATCCACTCCATCATTCCATCCATACACCTTCCAGTATCCCATCCATTATCCCACCTATCTCCCCTATCAAATCCCTTTAATCCATCCTCTTGCATAATTCGTCCATTCTAATAAGGTTGTACCAACATCCAATGGTCACTTTACGCATGGGCTCTTATTACCTCATCTGAAACTTGCTTCTTGAGTCCTTCCTCCATCCCCTTTATCATGTCTTTTGCATCCATTTATACCTTTATCCCTATACTCCTTCATCTCCATTTGTATTTCTGTCTAAAAAATCCAAAAAAAAAAAAATCAAAACAAAAGAGAAAAAAAAGAAAATAGTAAAGAGAAAATCATTCGTCCAATGGTGAAAACTTGGCAAACAAGCACCTTGGATAAGTACCATGATGAAAACCTGGCAAACAGGCATCATGTGTAAATCCCCCATCCGATCTCCTTCCACAATTGGGGGCAACTTCCACCTACACATTCCTTTCCTCCATCTTCCTATCCTCCACATCCTATCCATCATATCCCATTTACCCCAGTCCCTCCATCTTCCTTGTGATCTTGATAAAGACAGGGGAACATATATATATATACATTTTTTGGACACCTCTTGGCATATATTCCCCTCCTCCATACATTATCATATTCCTTATCCTCGCCATCTACTTTTATAATCCATACTTACTATCTACATCCTTCTACCTTCATCATCCATCCATCATGTCAACCCCCATATCCCTTCCATCCATCTTGCTATCCCTTTTGCCTCATCATGCATGACACGTCTAGAGTGAGGGCATCTCCTTATTTGTGATAGAGTCCTTGGAGACATTGTCCATCTATCCCTCCATGTAATCCTTTCCATCTCCCCATCCTTCCCATCCTTATCTCCTCCGTTTACCAAATTCTTATCTTTCATCCTCTCATCCACTAGTCCTTTTTCGTCCAAATCCCTATCCTTATCTTCCTATCCATATTCCCAAATCCTTGTCCCTGTATCAACCTGTCCTAACATCTTTCTATTTTCCCATCTTTATCAATCCATCCATTTATCTCTATTTTCCTCCTCTCTCATAATCCCTTGTCATTGGTATCTAGCTATAGGCTACCCCCACGCAATCCAATGCCATCCATCCTACTATCTCCTCACTTTTCATCCCTCATCCATCCATCATCTCATCCTCCCACTTCATCTTTTGATGATTTGGATAGCTATCCCATCCCTAAGCTTCACATCCTCCACATATCCACCATCCCATCCACACGGCCTATCCTGGCTCAAAATATCCACTCCATCCTTTTATCCATTTATCCTTGTCATCTCATCATCCCTTATCCATCATCGGTCTTTCATCCTTGTTGAACTACGTTGCCCTTGTGCTTTCACGTAAACAAGGTTGATCATTTGATTCACCCCGAGGTTCTGTCTTTTGTTTGTCTTGTCCTCTTCTGTCGTCTATCTTTGGCCTTGTGTCGAACTACGTGACCCCTGCACTTTCACGTAGGCAAGGTCAATCATTTGATCTTCCCCTAGGGAATTTGTCATGGTCCTCCCATCATCCCTTATCCATCGTCGATCTTTCATCCTTGTCAAACTATGTTTCCCCTGCACTTTCACGTAGGCAAGGTCGATCATTTGATCTGCCCCCGGGGTTTTGTCTTGTCCTCTTCTGTCGTCTATCTTTGGCCTTGTGTCAAACTACGTGGCCCCTGTGCTTTCACGTAGGCAAGGTCAATCATTTGATCTGCCCCCAGGGTATCTGTCTAATCATTGTCCTCCATCCTCTATCTTCATCATCCTCTTTCCACTTTTACCATGGTATTTTCCTAAACTACGAGGGCTCTACACTTTCACGTAGGCAAGGTTGATCTTTGATCAATCCCCGAGCCCCTAGGTCTTTAGGTTGAGTCTTGTGTCTTGTGTCTTGTCATGTCATCAAGTATATCCCTATTCTTGTTGGTGCTTACAAACAAGGGTCATTAGTCTCATGTGATCCAATCAGTTTTGGATATCCTACATCAGGTCGAGCAACCAATCTATCCTCCATCTTTGGTCCCCACAAGATGTATCCTTCCTAATAGACCGCATCAATCCCATCCATCCTTTTGATCCTGTGGCAACGAATGTTTGACATTTGATTGTGATCTTTTGATTCTTTTGACATTTTTTTTTATCATTTGAGCTCCCTATCATCACTTGTCAAGGCTGCCACGATCTATCATATTATGGTGTGTTTTGACTAGTTAACATAGGGGCATATCTTGATTTTTCTTTTGTTTGTTGTCTTCTTGGTTGACCCATGTAGTACCCACCAAGACCCCTGAGGTCTTGTGTTACGTTGGGGCATCCTTTTGTGCTTGTGGTTATCTCAATACCTGGCCCGACCGAAGTCATCGTGACTTTGGGGTGTTGGGATAGCCTTCTTGTTTGTTGTGTTTTTGTATGCATTAAACACTAATCTGCCTTGGTTCCACATACTATGGTACCTGGTGTCTTATGCTATAGCAAAAATTAGTGCTCCGAAAATGGCAACTTTCTCTTCCATTGCATTGCATTGCATCTTTACCTCCATCATCGTCATTCATTTTAATCATCTTACATCTCCATCCAATCCTAATCCATTCAATCTAGCACAAATCATCTGGTCACATTTTTGGTCTTGTTCCTAGCCTTGCTACAAGCCTTGACCCAATCATCGTCATCATCAACGAGATGTATCCTTCCCTCATCAAAAACACTCTTATCGAGATGTATCTTTCTCTATCCTTGTTTTTTTCATGGATGTATCGTTCCCTCATCAACAACACTCCATCCATCCTCAGTCCATCCTAGCTTGTAGCATGACTGGGGCAACATCATATTTGTCCTAGAATCCATCTATACTTGTCTTTATCTCTTCATATCATCATCCTCTCTCATCCATCATTTTGCATCATCTTCCCCATCTACCTTTGCATTATCTCATCCATTTTGAGAGCACATTTGTGTTCTCTTAACCCCGCATGTCCTCTCGAGGGGGAATCCTCAATCCCTAATCTTCATCTTCACTCCCATCATCTTTCCTCCTAGTCACTCCTCGAATGACTAGGGCATCTTCATTTATCTAACCATCTTCTTTTAAGTGCTATATTTTAATTTTCTTTGAAATGATGCTACTTCCTAACACCATCTCAAAGAGGGGAAAAATGTAGACACCTAAATTTGACCCCTTTACATAAGGTCAAATTTATCCCTTTCTTTCATCTCCTTCATCAATGTTAATTAAATTATTTATTTAATTAATGTTCCCTTTTCCCTAATGTTCCTAAGGTATTTAATTTAATCAATTAAATACTTTATAATAAGCCCACTTCATCTCTAAATTACATAAATGAAATCAATTTATTTAATTTATTCAATTATCCTTTTCATTTTTAATTCATTATTTCTCTCTCTTTGTCACATCCTCCATAACCCTTTCACTAAACTAGATTAATTTAATTAATCCTCCATTAAGATGTGCATATCCTTAATTAGGATTAATGTCACATCCTCCAAATCTAGCCACTTGTCTCTAATCATCATTAATTTATCTAATCACATGTTTGCACAATCCTAATCCTAATCCTAATCACTTACCCTTTTTGACATGTCCTTGAGTCAACTTTCTTGGTACTTACCTTTTTTGGGTTGACCTCTTCCCCATGTGAATTAAAAATTCACACTTATTTCCCCCATGCATTTCTCTTCCCTATGACATCTCATATGTCACATCGTACCCAAAGGACAAAGACCTCTTTTAGAGGAATCTTGTTTTACCCTTTGGTCTCTCCCAAAAAGTGAATTAAAAATACACTTTTATTCCTCCTAGGCCATCTTCAATCCCCATGTTGACAAGGGATGACTTTCTAAAAGTCATCACTTGTCACTTTCAGCCCCACTTGGGGACATGGGATTAATTTTTGTGGATATTTTCTCTCATCCCACCACATGGCCTCTTCCATGTTATTTGTACCTTTTCCATCTCATCTTGTCCTTTGGATAACTCACCTACCACATGTCAAGATGTGAGGGTTTGTGAGTCCTCAACTCACCACAACCCTCCATCTTGGCCATGGTGGCTCAATCTTGACTGTTGAATTCTCTATAGAATTCAACTTCTCCTATAAATACCCCCCTCATCCTTCATTAAAGGATCTAGACATTACATGCATACCAAACTTATGCTTTTAAGTTGTTTGATCCATTTATGTTAACCATTTTAGCATTTGGCATTGCATCTTAAAATCCATTATGGCATTCCATCTACTTCCATTAAGCACTCATTTACCATCATTATTGCAAGTTACCAATCCAAGGAGCACACATCAAAAATCATCAAAGGGCCAACCAAGGATCAACACAAAGGAGGGTCTAATAATTTTGTTAAATCTTTATCTCCCTTTCATTTGTGTTAATGTAGCCTACTCTTGAGGTGGTTTAGTGTAGTTTCTTATCTTGCATTCTTTAGTTAGTTTTGCACACTAGTAGATAAAAAATTTCACTGCACACACTACCATACTAAGTAACTTACATTTTACTGAAAGAACCTAAAAGCATTCATAACTTGTTAGTACTTTTCATTTTAAGGAGTGAAAACCTTATACTAAATTTATTTAATATATAGTTACGTCATCAATCAAAATCATAGTCACTAGATCAATAACAACAAAGTTTAATGCATTATGCATCCAATGTGGATAAAATTAAATTCATCTATTAACCAATCGCGGTTGTGTGTTCTAGTAAGGGTAAATAAGCAAATCAATAGATCTAAATTATCTAGTAAAATCTAAATTACCTAAACAAATCCACACTTGATTGAAAAATGGATTTAGATGATTCCTTTCATATCCTCCCTCATTCCATCCATCTCCTCACATAGTTAATAACTTTAAAAGTGCTATTTATTTATAATTTTCAACGATAATTAAGGAACTTAAAAATAATAAGATTGGTGTTTCTAGGTCAATTATGTTTACAATTAAATTTGATAGCACTAGATTAATCAGTGACTAGTACCATTGAGAATATGAAGCAATGTTTATGTGAGCGAACAATAGATGAATCAAGAACAACAAAGATTATTTAGATTGATAGAATTTATCAATTGACGAAAGAGATAACTATTCGGCTTGAATCAATAAAGTCCTATTGACAACGTAATGTATCTTCTACTCCAGATTAATAGTGTACTACTACCAAAATGTATAACAATTGGTTATTTGATAAACATGAAGGGAAGAGTGATAAAGAAAATGCACAAGTTACTTCGAGGAAAAAAAATACTTTAGTAATGAACATATTTTCTATTTGATTTTGCAACGAATTTTAATAAGGCGAAAACAAACCTTTCAGAGGAAACATTATACCACCTTCTCAACTACCAAGATTAAATCTTCATATATCTGATTTGCATATTGATGCCTTGGTTTTATAAAGTTTCATCTCCAAACTAATATTTAGTGTAAAATTGATCTAATGATAATATCATGTTGGGTTGCAATTTAAATGGAGGATTAAGGCGATCATCTTGTCCTTTTATTAAAATCTAAGGATTATTAAATTTGAGGTACCTAATGAAGGAATAATAACATTTATTTTAATACTATAATAATTGAATATTGTATTATCTTGGTGTTTCTAATCAAACACATTCAGACTTATTTGCATCAAAGATTAACTATTTGTTGAACCATTCATGATGGTCATTAATTGATTTACTATTAGCTATTTTTAAATCCATCGACATTCCAAAGTTCGTTTGTGGTACTTGCTTGTCCACACACTATGGATTCATATTGTCCGTTGAAGGTTGTATCATTATATGGTGCCATGGTGGTTAATCAAGGGAATAATCTAACATTGTAAAAATTTGTGTCTTTGTGAATTTCTGATGATTCCTTGTCAAATTCTACAACTAAGAATTATTCTATACAAAGTTGTGACCAATTTATAGTTTGAAACTTTCAAAAGATACTACCATTTTGTAAGGTAACAAAAATAATATCCTTAGACATACATGATTATCTATGAACCTCATTTCTAAATGTAATAGATTAAATAACCAAAGAATACCCCTTAAAGTATGAGCAAGATAAAGATTGCTAATAACTATATGTAAATGATCTTACAAATAAATTATTAAAACAGGAACCTAATTCTTCAAGTAAATTATTGAAACAAAACATATTACACATATCATATGACATAGTTTGTAAAACAATTCTCCACGCTTTTCGAATATATGCAAATATGTAGAACCATTAACGAGGCATGTGCGGCATATCACAACAACCTCCAACATCATTGGCTATGCAAGGTTCTTAGACCACCTCTCCCAGATACATGAATTTCCTATGATCCATAATCTGTACCACGTGTACTCCATTCATCCCCTGGTGCATCATTTCCCACAATTCCCTTTTCTGAGTTTCTACTCTTAGCAGCATTGCCATAACACCAATCAACACCAAGAGAAAATGTTGTTACAGTGGCCTTTTTAAATTTCTAGTTCTTTTTCATTACCAAACTCATCCAGTAGGAATGTTGCTCCTACATTTAAATTTATTTTGGATTTGCCTTTAGAGTCAGCCATCATTTTGAGTGTGTTTATCCTTGGTAAAGTTTTGAAAGTTTGTAGAATGAAAAGTGCTTTTGAAAAGAAGCTTAAGCACTCAGATTTCCATGCTAATAGACTACAAAATATTATCTATATTCTTCCTGTGGCAATGATGGTATGACCAACGAAATGCCGAATTGTATACATCAAACCAACAAAGAACTCAGACCCCACTCTATCGCTCAATGCTTTGGTTTTAGCATCAAGGTTGCTACATGCAGCTTCAAGACATGCTTCAAGTGCAAAAAATTTAAGTGGAAACACACTTGGACCAAGCTTATTGATTAATTTAAACTTTGACGACTTGAACCTGCTTCTTGAGAGGTCATGTCCAAAGATGCCTCCTCGTTTCTCAAAAATGTGCATGCTACTTATTCCATAAAATGAATCCCTACGACCTGTTTTGAAAATACCTCTCCAAGGCAACCTAAAACAAAGATCCGATTTCAATTCGCCCCTCTACAACAAATACTATGATCCCTATTTTGATGGGAGAGTCCCCAGGAATGTAGAGTGTGCCTATATCAAAGCACACCCCCTCGATGGATGATCTCTGACATGATGATCCACCATTAGACCATATTGAGTTTCTCTAGCCATAAATCCATCATAGTCAACATGATATAAGAACTATGCAACAATTGTGATCAATATGCCATAAATTTTTCATCCTATCATACACAATATAAAAAAGTGAATATTGATCACAGAAGTAATTAAAAACCAATCTCGAAATCCAGATCTGAAAAGACATTCCCAAGCAGAGCGGTTGAAAGAATAATAAAGAAGATAAATACATAATATTTCCCCTGACATGAAACATTAAGAAGTTCAGATGGTCATTGAGTTTAGGCAGTGCATTTATTAGCCGATAGGCTCTTTATTGTGGGCACAGCCCATCGGATTTGTCTCACGCCGGAATTCTCACGCTGGTAAATCAACTTTGAGGCAACTGGGAAATCAACTTTCAAGCAACGTGACAAGAAAACGCTAGCAGTTATCTTGTGTCCTTCTGTTTTTTGATGCGGAATCTGCAGTTGGGTTCTTGGCAATGAAGGAGCAGTCAATTGGAGTTGACTGGGGAGAAACAGTGAATGTAGTCTAGCTGCAGCAGTTAAGTCCGGTTCTTTCAAGAACATATGGATAGTTCTGGTAGCCTGCATATGGTTAGAATGTTGTACAGGGGCATATATTCTCAGACCATAAATACCCAATTTGGCTACAACCAAGAGCAACTGGACACCATCTCTGTTTTCAATGGCTTAGGAGTTTTTGGGGGCATACTCCATGGTCTGCTATACCAGAGCCGCTCTACCTGGCTTGTCTTGCTCATAGGAGCCCTCCACAATTTGGCAGGTTACGCGGTCCTATGGCTCTTTTTGACCAGGAGATTAGCATCCCTTGCCCTGTGGGAGCTCTGTGTAGTTACCTGTGTTGCCATGAACAGTGAGTTATACTACAACATAACTTCAATGGTGACCTACGTGACCAATTTCCTGGCTAACAGAGGGATAGTGGTGGGGTTAATGATGGGATGCGCCGGTCTCAGCAGCGCCATTCTGTCCATAGTATCGCAAGTGTTCTTTCCGGGTTCAGATGGGTTTTCCTTCTGGATTTTCCAACTCTTTGTGCCTTCTCTTATATGACCATGATTGCTCTAATCGTTTGTTTTTTAAGTCTACAAAGTAAAAAAAATTACAAGAAGTTAAATCTGTTGAACTCTTGGACAGAGCCCATTGTAGGCCTCCCACAGACTTGTTCATATCAACCAGCCAACTATGGAAAGAACCCTAGATGTTTGTAACATTATATGTTCTAGGAGACACTTGTTTCAGACAAGGTTTGGACTCATAGACTATGTCTAGCCATAAAATCTTTCACTGGTAACAAAGATGCTTGTTCACATTCAAAGGTTTACATTTATCATCAATTTACTTTAATTCTATCATGTCAATATGATTTGAAGTCCAAGGTTGAGGCTCGATGAATCTGAAGACGGCTCTTGCAGAGATATACCTCTGCAAAGTATATAACCAATTTTCTGGTAAATTTTTCTATCATACTGTATTGTCACTTCATTTTTATATAATTTGCTTCTGACAGCCTGTACTGTATAGTATGGGTATATAGATAAAAATGTGATATGCTAGATGAAATTATGGCATTGTCATCTCATTTTCACAGGGTTACTTTACTGGTTGCTTTCTATATTATGGGGAAGTGCAATTCATTTTTTGCTTCCAATATTCATAAATATTAATGCAATGTGGTTGACTATGGGATGAGATGGAACATATTTTTATATAGAATGCCACATTTTCATGAAAAAGTGTTAAATTGGGATTGCTACATGGAACTTCTTGTTCATCTGTAAACAATCCGAGTGGATTTATTCTACATTTTAATCCATATTAAATTAGCCTACAGTGTTATTGCAAGTTGATTTCGTGCATGAGACAAGAAGCAGGGCTACACAGTATCATCTATTGCAAATCAATTTATGAATTGGGGTCCCTTGAAAATTTGAACTGCAAAATAAAAAGTAATAACTGCCGATTGTACTCTTCAACATTTACACTTAAGCGAGAAATGTCAATTTTGATTTTAATCATCGTTCTTGTATGCGGACTGGACATATGCCTGCGCTATTTAGTATTTTGATTAAGAATGGAAAAGTATGCTTTAACTTGGTTCAAAAGTCTATAATATTCTGTGGCTTCAGGAATATAAGCTTCTATTAATTCTTGGGATCAATTTAAGAATTGACTAAGCTAATAAGCTGGTGGACATCGATGCAATATTTGCATATACTCACTACCTTGAAGTACATAGTCCTCCATCTATCCAAACACAAATGGAGTCATGGTCAAGGCAAAGAAAGCTTGCAAAGCATTGTGACCATTGTGAAGATGGCCACATCGAGGAAACCTGTTGGAAGCTACATCTGGAAAAGTGTTCACACTGGAGGGGTAAGAAGGGTTTAAAAACCACAGTGCCTACCTATGGTGGAAAGGATGTTAGCGCAAGAGAAAAATGAGCATACTAATTGTCCAACATTAAGATTGAGATCAAGAAAGTTAAATTTGATGTGCTTATTTATTCTGGTTCCCAAGCTATCCTCATTTCTCAAGAGTTAGGTGAAAATATTTGTTTACAAACTGTACAACACCCCAAGCCATATGCTTTGGGTTGGATAATAAGGGTGTTGATTTGTTTGCTTGTAGGCAATGCAGATTGAATTTTTTTGCTAACTAGCATTTTGTTGATGAAGTGTTGGTAAATGTTGTTCCATAGGATGTGTGTGGAGTTGTCATTGGCTGCCCTTACATGTTCAAGAGAAGTGTTGTTTACTACAGCAAGGGAGACAAATAGCACTCATGAAGGATGGCCACCACTTCTTTTTGCTTACTCACAAGGGCAATTCCAAACAATTGTAGGTGCTTAATCTTCAAGCAAGAAGGATGCCGAGAAGAAGCTTTAGGATCATTACCCTTGAGTAGAAGGATACGATAGAAAACTGATGTATCTGAAAATAGAAACATGTGGGTTTGTGCATGGAGTATAATCTTGATATTTGCTGCTGCATTCTTCAAATGTTATTGCCCTTCTCTTCAGCAGCTGAGCACCTCACTTAGAAAGGGGCATGTGAACCCTATAATTTATTTAAAAAAAAATTAGTTTGCAAAAATTTATTAAAATGAATTTATTGCACAAGTATCTATTACTATTTAGATGTTAGCAAGGTTAAAAATATTACAAAGCATAAAGGGTTTTTGTTAAATTTTAAAAATATTACAAAAACAGAAAATAAGTAACATTCCTATTTCAAATATATTTATCTTAAACAAATTATATTTTTTAAGAAAAAAAATCATCTAGTATTTCTTTATGTTATATAACAAACCTTCTCCTAAAAAAATAGAGCTATCATTTATTAATTTATATTCCACATTATATTAAAAAAATAATTCTGATTTTATTTAAAACTTTGTGACAAATAATAAGAACAATCTAAAACAAAGGGAATGTAGATTGGTAAAAGTTTTTTACAAAGTTTCTAAGAAAATGTTATTTGTTTAATGGAAAATAATCTATTTACTAAATGGTAAAAATGTCTCCCTTGTAGTGTGGGTGAAGATCACCACATACTAGTCATCGGGCCTATCTTGAGTGTCTCTAAACTACCTGGCCACTCTGTCAAGGGGGTATCTCTCAATCATGGTGTGCTCCCTGCCCTGCATCAGTTTGTCCTGGCGAGCAAAGAACAATTGTTGTACATCATCCATCCATGGGCCTACATCGAGCCAAGGCACCCATGTGAACTCTGTCATCTCATCGATGACTCACCGCCAGTGGGAGATGCCACCTACCCTTGTATGTGTAAATGTGATATGTGCCCCTTCATATCGCCAAACAACCAGATCATCTAGCTCTAAGGTAATTGGTGTAACCTAAGGGCGGAGCACTACAATGTGCTCCCATGCCCAGACATGCAGTAGTGTGACCCCAGCCCCAATGGCCCTACTATCTAGATAAGAAAAATCATGTAAATCTTTGTAGAATGAGGCCAACATTACTAGGCCCCATGAAAGGCACTCTCTGTGAAAGAGAATTTGTTCCCATGCCAACCCCCAACCTGGACTAAAGTATCGACCCCGCCGATCTAGTGCAACAAGACCTAATATGATCATTGCCACTATGAGTCTGAAGATGTGCACTAAGCCCCTATACCTCTCTAAATCAATCTGGCACTCAGAAGAGATGATGGCCTTTAGCCCCATAACCTCATAGTGTGTATCTCTCTTGGCATCCACATCGCAAATGACCCTCTCACCATGAATGGGTAACCGTAGGATGTGCTAGACATCCTCTAATGTAACTCTGGCCTCATTGGTAGGGAGGTGGAAGGAGAAGGTCTCACTATGTCATTGCTCTGCTAAGGTTGTCATCATCCCCAAATGGGTTCCAATAGGACGATTCAAATAGGACAAATGTATGCAACATACCAGAGACCAATGGCACCAAGATGCTCCTGGAGTAACTCGGGTATGTCATCTAATCTGCTAAGCACTGGACATCTATGCTCCCTCGAGTGTAGTATCCTGAGGTCCTCCTGTGCAAGTAAAGTCACTACGTCAAGTTTCAAAAAAAATCAGACCCTCGAACTAAGTTCTCGCTTTCCAAATAGAAATTTTGGTGTTGTTTTCAATTGTGGCATAGTTTGCAAATTCCAAACTACACCGTGGTAGTGCAATTTGATTGTGCTCCCAAGTCCCAAACTCTAAACAGGCTCGCAGTGGCACTATTTTCACTGGCGATCGAATTGAGCCTGAAACCCTAATTTTCTAACTGGCTCGTGTCAGCACTCTTCGCATATGCGATGTACTTAGGGGCCATGTGGCACCGATTAGGCATTTTCAGTGGCCCATATAGCACCGCTTGACTCTAGATTGACTTTGACCCTATTAAATGCACGAAAAAAATAAAAATCACAAGTCAAGAAAGGGGTACATACCACGGGTCCTATGCCCACTGGCCACTGGTGCACTCATAATCGCTCCAACACATGTTAGGGAAGCAATCTTTGCACCATCTTGATCAAGGCTCAGAGCTCAAAATGTAGAAATATTCAAAAGCTAAGTGTGAAAATGATTTGAAAATGACCCCTTAGGGTCTATTTAAGCCTAAAAATTAGGGTTTTTTGACCTAAATGAGCCATCTAGCTAGGGTTTTGGTCCCCCAATCCCGTTTTTTCCTGACCCAGGGTCATGTTGCATCATTTTTGGCATTTTGAAGCATATTTTGGCATCCTGGAGCCTTTCTAGATGCGTCGGGCACCTTGTCCTCTTTTTTCGTGAGATCACCCAAAAATCTAAATTTTCGTCCGATCTCTCGAGGGGGCAATATACTAGCATAATCCTTCTCGCTAGGGAAGTAGTGGGGCATCTAAAAAATGAGAATTTTTTTGAACTTTGATCTCAATGCAACAAGTGCATTGCTTCAAAGAGCGGCAAAATGTAGACATGGAAAAAATACTGACACACTTGATCCTGATTACTAACATCATTTCATCCCAAATCATCTTCTTAGCTTGTCATCACCTTTCATCCCTTAATTAAATAAATCATCATTTATTTGATTAAGTCATTCTTCCTTGTTAATTAAATTAATCAATTTAATTTAATTAATCCTATGTCTCTCTTTAATTAAATAATTCATTTTATTTAATTACATTTCTAGAGTCATCCTATTAAATTAAATAAATTAAACCTTATTTAATTTAATCTAACAACATCATCCCTCCTTAATTAAATAAATCAAATCCTTTATTTAATTAATCGATTTCTCATCTTTTGATTTAAATCAACCCATAAATCTAAGTCAAAATGGTCACATCACCTAATCCCTCATTAAATTAATTAAACCTTTGATTAATTTAATCCTAATCTATCTCACATCCTCTAGATAATGCAACTTACACAATAAATCATTTATTTTGATTTATTAAATCCCTATTTTCTCTTAACATGGCATAAAAGGGAGAATATTCTTCCAAATTTGAAAATCCCTCCAAGTGGATTTGTCCTTCCAACAAGACATTCATTCCTCCTACATTTCCTTGTGCATTGAGCCAAGTGGCATTTAATTCATTCTCTTCCCTCTTACTAGTCATTTCATGAATTTGAGATTCCACCTAATATCATTTATTGTGCACAATCACTAAAATATACTCAACCTTCATCCCTTCACATTTTGACAAGTGGCATGAATTCATTGGTTGAGGATTAGTCCCACATTCATCCATTTTTCCTCTTCCTCTCTCAATCTCATCTATAAATAAGAGGCTCTTCTCCTCATTCTTCATCCATAATTTGAGAGAAAAGTTATTATCTTCACATTGAGAGCTAATTTTATCTATTTCATATCAAGTGTTCATCATTTTCATGGTTTCATAGCAAGGTTATGCCATAATTTCATCAAGGAGCTTCAATCATCCACAAATCTTCATCAAAGCTTGCATAGGAGTTGGGAAAGGGCCAATTTCTACACATAATTGGCATCAAATCCCCCATGGGATTAAGAGTTTGCATCTTATAATAGGATTTCATTTCTTTCTTGGTTCATTTCTTCATTTTCTTTCTTATTTGAGCATTGCAAATGAATTTCATAGGAAATCCTTGTTCTTACTTGCATATGAATCTAATTGTGTGTTTGCTTCTTGTGTTTGTGTAGGTATAAGGATTAGGGTTCACAATCTCTATGTATCCACACTTAATAAATAGGAGGGCACCAGTCCTTCATGAGGGCCTTATTATGTTAATTATGGAACATGTTAAATCCCTTATCCCTGCCTCTTCAATTAAGGGCAAGGAGAAGACCCTTAGTGAGGATTCTAGTTCTTCTGAATTGGATACCAGGATGGTTGAGGATGATGAGTGGAAGGAAGATGGTGAGGATGGGACTTCGTCCCTTGTAGCTACCCCCTCAAAAAAGAGGAATAAGGGTAACTCTAAAGAAAAATGAGCAGCCAAGTGTCTTATTTTGAATGAGGCGGAGTCCCATTCTGTTGGTGATGATATGAAGGTGGGATCTGGGGATTCTATGGATAAGGATGAAGTTATTAGTATTGGTCAAGTTGATACTGAGGTGGGTGGTAAGGAGGAAGGGCTCCAGGAGAATGTGAAGACAATGGAGGCCAAGGATGAGCCTAGAAGGGTTTTTAAGCACATTGCCAAGATGAAAAACTAGGCTTCAACAGATTTGTTTAAGAATACCATGAAGTTGTTTAAGGAGAAGGCTCTAGAGGAGAAGGCAATGGAAATTGATGATTCCCCTGTACGTGAGTCTCCTAGTGTGGAACCTGAGGGTGTGAATAATTTTCAAGAGGAGGAGGATGTTGAGCAGAAACAAGAAAAATCAAAGCCTCTTAAGGTTAATCTTTTGTTGGAGGACTTCTCTTACCTTAATGACGATTCCACCTCTATGTTTGAGCTTCTTGACATGGCAAGGGTAGTGGCTACTGGCACTTTTAAATTGGATAAATGGACTCTCCGGGAATTCAATAGGGTCAACATAAAAATAAGGGGTTTGAAGGACAAACTATATAATATTTCGAAAGGTTCAGTCTCATATATTCTGATTGAAAAAATTGTTGACCTTGAGTGTTCATTCACTGAATTCAAGTCCCTTTGTGAGCAGCGATTGGTTGGTTTAGAAGCCAAGGTATTGGACACCAATGCGGATATCAAGAAACTTCTCCATTCTTGTCACATTTCAGTGAAGAATAGTGCAGACTCTTTGGAGGTTTTGTTTCGCAAAATCAGTGAGCTTAGAGAGGATTAGTTGTATTTCTCTGAGTTAATGGAAATAGAACAATTGGCCAAAGGTAAAGGAATAAAAGGTGTGAAGGATGATGGTAAAGGCCCTACTGCTAGAGGGTTGGCTAACTAGAAGAAGTCCTTTGAAGCTGAGAAAAAAAAATTGTTGGACATGGTTGGGCTGCATAGGAACTAGGAGCTTGAGGTGGTCAACCCCTTAAGTAGTTTGAATCAATGTCCTATTGTTTATTTTCTTTCTTTTTTTCAATTGTTGGGTCTCGATTACTTTAATATTGTTTTGTTGTGTTTGGTTGTTGTTGATAGGTTGGTGTTATATCTTGGGAGTAGCATTTCATTTTTTCTGGTGTTTTCAGTTGTGGGCTATTGTTGATGTTTTAGTTTAGTATATTTTGAGTATAATTTTGTACCTAAAGTTGTAAAGGGTTTTAGGTCCCTTCAAAACCTTTTTTTCCCATATAATCAAAACAATGAAAAATATGCCATGCTTGGATACTTCCTTAGTATTGGTGCAAAAATTTCATCCTCCCCACCTCCACCAAATTCTAATTCATCTCATATTTCTCATCCTTCACCTTAATTTGACAAGGTAGAATCAATCACCATCCAAAGTTTCCCTCAAATCTCTTCAACATCACCCCAATCCTACAAATTCACTCCATCACATGGCTTTCATTATTCCCTCCAAGGATTATAAGTAAAGGAGCCTAACCCTCCAAGAAAAAATAAAGTTGAAGAATATATCCAACCTTCCTCCCCTATCACACCATCCACACAAATCTAAACATGAAAATAAATTTGTACAAAGCATGTCCATATATACCCTATCCTAAATCAATATCATTTCCATGACCATAAAACCTTATATCAAACATCACTATCAAATCTATCCAAAACAATTGATGTCCATGACAATCCTATGTTTTATAATGATATCTATGATAATACAATATTCAATCATGATTTTTTTTGTTAAGGACATCCAGGAATATCCCCTTCCATCACATGATCCCCTCCCCTCCACTCCATCTCATGGTGCCTCTCTAAATCAAGATTAAATTATACCTTCCAATCCATCTAGTGATCCTCTCCCCTCTCATGATCAATACATCATTCCAACTCCATGTCATGATCCCCTTCCATATCATAATCAGGATAAAATTATACAATACACTCCATCACATGATCCCTCCCCAAGTCAAGATCAAAGTATCCCTTAATATCCATGTCATGATCCTAATCCTCCACAAGATCCTTTCACCCCTATCCAAACTACTAATGAACCCCACACCTACCAAATGGGTTCTTCCACATTCATCCAATTTGTTTCCTCCAAGAGCCTTCCATCCTTTCCACCTCATACCCCCTCAAAATGGGCTCGTGTCTTGTTTCCAAAACAATAATTTTCCTATTAGATTTTTTTTCAAACTATTCATTATCAAGGAAAATGATTAGGCCTCAATGGGAAAGGCATATTAGAACCCATCCAAATCTGATGAAATTAGAATTATCATGTCCTTGGCTACCAACCTCAAGCTCAAGTTGATATCTCTTCTAAAATCCATATCCCTCTACTTAAGTGCAAACATTCATATCCTCCATCTTCCAAGTCTATTTTAGTCCCTTATGTCCCAAGTCCAAATCCTTCATCCCTTCCATCTATTTTGGATCCCTATGTCCCAAAACCAAAACTACCATCCCTTACATCCATCTTGGGTCCTTACATTCCACCCCCTATCATCCTATCATAAATCAAGATTAACAAACGTACACATCCTTTAAATCCTTTCAATATCCTACATACATTAAACCATCCATAATACCTCCATATTATTCATCTTCATAGAGCAATAACATTTCTCTTGGATGTAATTTAGATGCCAAACATAAAATTCATCAAACTAAAAGTTCACAAAAATCCAAGCATCATCATGTCCCATCAAAAAGGCATGCAAAAACAAAGAAAAATATAATCCAAAATGAAAAAGTTAAATCCAAAAGGCCACAAAATCCCATGAAGTCAAAACAAAGAAACTAATAGAATAAATTCATATCAAAGCACAATAATTTGTATCTAAATTTTCTAATCCAATAACTTCATCCAAGTTCATAAATCCTCTAATCCTCCATTTAATAATCCTTCATAAATTCCAAATTAATTTTGGGACCTTTTTGTCCCCAAATCCACTATCCTAAGTCCTCCATCATCTCCTTCGTCAATTCTAGACCCCTATGTCCCAAAATCCATTTCTCCACAACTCCACCACCCTTTAAGGTGTGTGCTAATATTGTTCTTGCCAACATTTCCATCCTGTAATACCCCTCCATTTTGCTTCTCGTTCGGTTTGCTTTATGCTATGTTTGGTTGCAGTTACTTTGATACTGGATACATTTTGTTATGATGTTTTGATTGCTATTATTGAATGACAACTATTATTGTGGGATGTGGTTATCTAATTATTGTTTCACATGCATTATGGATTAATGATGTAGAGTTAACATGAGATGTTAAAATGAGATTATTGGATTATGAAGGAAGTGTCAATTTCGATGAGTGTATTGGTGAAGAAGACAGGTTCGCATCACTCACTTGCGAGCACCCTGCGAATCCGTAATTCCTTCTTCACGGTGTGTATTATATGTTGGATATATTGTATGATGTTGTTTACTTGGTTGCAAGATTGCAGGTACATGACATCGACTCCACCTGGTTTCACAGGTTCGAGCGTGTCGATCCAATGGTTAAGTTGAATGGGAGGTAGTAACTAGGTAACATGTGTCAAGTTTACACCCTAACCTTAGTGTGTCGTCAGTTGTGTGTGTCGAGTTATTGTCTATCTTGCTTTAATGTTATTTAATTATGAAGGATTCTTGATTGGGAAATAAATATTTAGAATAATTGCATTTAAATCATGTTGATGGTTATTTAATTTAAATAATGCAATGTGGATAAAAGTTTATATTTAAATTAATTAATTATATTTAAATTATTTAATTAATTAAATTTAATCCAAGGGGGTCGGATTTAGTTATTAAATAATTAAATTAATTAATTAAATGTGATGCAAGAGAATGAAAAGAAATAAAATAATTAAAATTAATTTTGGAATTTAATTTCAACGTGTGGGAATTAAATTAGAAATTGTAATTAAATGTCTATTTGGGAAATTAGTTGCAACTTTGGAAATTAATTTATTATTTGAAATTGCATTTTAAATTGAAAGTGGGTTTTCGAAAATTGAAATTGAAATTGAAATTTGAAATTGAAAATTGAAATTGAAATTGAAATTGAAATATCTAATTTGCATGTAATGTGAATTAGGGTTGTATTAGGTATTTTTGTTTTATAATGAATGCATGTTTTAATTTTAGGGCAGGGAAAAAGTTCTAGAAAAAAAATACATTTTTACAGCAGAGAAGAAATTTTGGAAAATTGCACAAGAAGGGTTTGAAGAAAGTTTTGATTGTAGAATTGATTGAAAGAAAATATTGTTTGCATTTGTTGGGTTTTGGATTGGATTCATTGAAGGATTGAAGAAAATTCAGGAAATCTTTGGAGGAGGCTTGCATCAAAAATTCATCTCTTCCTGTAGCTTCTTGTACCAGGTTTTCCTCTTTGTGTTTTATTGTTCTTGATTGTTTTTTTTTAAATAGTAGTGATTAAAGATTTGTTTGTTAAATCTATTTTAGAAAATAAATTTGATATTAGAAGAAAAGAATTAAATAAATTTACAGCCTTTGCTTGTGAAAATTTTTGAGTGAAAATTGTGAAAACCTCAATTGAATTTAAATTATTTAGGGAAATCGATTATGTTGTTATTGAAATCAAACATAGAGATTGAACAATGCATTTAGAATGTTTTTAGAAAATGAAACCCTCTGTTTATTATTAAAAATCGGATTTTAAAATCCGCAGGGTAGTTATATTTTTCATGGTAAAATGGTCTGGTTGCGTCGCATATAACTCCACTTACACAAACTGGGTTGTCAGAAAATTTAAAGGGTTTTTGCATCTTGGAATTTTCTTATCCCTGTCAAAAAATCGTGAATACCTAGATCATATTTTTTGAGTTATGCTTGAAACATGAAATTGCTGTTAAGTTATTTTCCCATGGCTGCTTTGATAATAAAATAATAATAAATTGATATTTATAAATATTGATATTTTATGTATTGTTATTATAATATTAAAATATTATTTAATAATATTTTATATTATAATTTATAATATTAAAGTATTATATTTATTTATATTATTTTAAATAAAATTTGTATATTAGATTAGTGGAATTAAAATTATAAACATATGGGGAAATTATTGTTTATTTTAAAATGACATGTTAAAGTTTAATTGAAGGAGTTAAATATTTGATTTAAAGAATGCATAATTTAAAATTTAATTGTGGAATTTAAATTCATGTGTAAAAGGTCCAATTATTAATTTGATTTAATTGGAAAAATATATATATGATATTGGGTTATAGTCCAAATATTGATCTTATTTTAACACAATAAGTTATGGAAGAGACCAAATGTTAATTTGATTAATTTTATAATGATTTAATTTGCAAGGGCAATTGGTTATTTAATTTAAAGTGAAATGTTTTGAGTTATAGTTGAAAATACTTATTTTGTTAAGAACAATTAGAGAATAAAATATTAGTGTAATTTCTCCCCTATCTGAAAAGATGAATTCTTAATTCAGTTTTATCGATATAATGAATTACGTAATGAAATGAGAAATGGATTTAGAGTATCCAAATGTAGTTTCTTCTATTGCCTTCAATGATTATGTATTTCGTGTTTATACTTTGAGAATAGGTTGAATACCTGTTAGTTTATAAGTCTTCCAGATGGTCTGTTGTTTGTGAGGGTTGTCATTGTGATATCAACCTATTGTGAATTCTCTTGGTAGTGCATGGCGTCTTTTCAGTTTACTCAGTTTCCTTGAATGGGGATCTTTTGTATCTCCTGTGAAAGGAGTGGACTATGTGATTGTTGCCTCCAAGATGTTTGGAGTGAGTTCTATCTTCTGTTTCCTCATTGTTTTGGAGTGGATTATGATGCCTAGTTGATATGCACTTGTGTTTCCCTTGGTGGATTGTTTGGGTGTGTGTTGTCGAATAGAAGAGTGGCTTTTGTTAGGAGCTGAAGCCCAAAGTGGTAAATCGGGTAACCTTCAGAAGTGAGTTAATCAAGTGATAATTAAATTAATGTACTTAGATGATTAGGATGCAGTTCACATTAATCGAGATAATTTAATCCTCACTCATAGACACAAGGGCTCATTTAGACTTGGGATGAGTGAGAAGGCCTGGAATGGCATAGTCATTTATCTTGTCAGTATGAGAGGTATTTGATGCCACATGAGTGAGTATGAGGGCCAGGATTCGGTTGAGGTCACCAGGATTACCGGAGCCTATGAAGGATGCCCAAAGGAGATCTCATGACTACTATGTGATGAAACTCTATCTAGGACAACTGTGGTTAATTGTTTTATGTGTATGGTTCTATGAACATACTTGATTTATTATGATTTCTGGAAGCAATGTGACCTATGTTAGTGATGTTTGAGTTGTACTTGATTTGTACTTGTGTTGTACTTGAGTTGAACTAGATTTGTACTTATTATGGCATTTATTTGGTTATGTCAGTTTGAGTCAGTATGAGTCTGCCTTTGGTTAGAGGTAGTAGATTCTTTGTCCATATTACTTTGTTACTATCTTCTAGCATGGGGGTTGGGCCTTTGGGTACCACTTGGTTGGGTGGAACATGCACCAAAACCGTTGGGTCCCCATCTATCTTCAGTACTTGGTGGCGAGACATCCAGATGGACGGCTCAAGTTCTTGTGTTATTCTTGCTTTGTAATATTTCAGTTTGTATAAGTTATTTTATCCCTCTTATGTTTATGAGGTGGAATTATGTAATTGTAACCTTGAGTACTGTTGCCTCATTCTGGGAATGAGTGATGTAACTATTAAATTAAGTTAATATTTATGAGATTGTATCTTGGTTGATTATCTTACTATGTTATGTGGTATGTTTATGATGTATGATGTTTATTTCATAAAGTTTATAATGCTACAATTATATGTAATATGTATGTGTTGGTTTAAGTAATCCTAACCTTGTAGCCTTAGAGGTTGTTGTTAATTAGTAAGTGAATGTGTATGTTAAATGCACTTTATAAAAAAAAAATTAGTTTGCTTAAAACGTTAATTGCAACCTCCTTTAAGGTTACTTGGTGGGGCATTACACATCCACTCATCCAAAATTATTTCAACTCTCCATCTATTATCCAAAACTCATCCCATATCATCCTCCTTTAATCCAATCCCTTAAATGAATACATTTCATATACCTTGCTATTAATTTATCAACATCTATGAGCATACCTTTAGTTTCATTGTCCATTATATCACATCTTCAAGGGATACCATTGATGGAACTAAAATCTTGAGTCCTTCCTCCATTTCCCTAATGCATCCATTATCTTCCAAATCCACCTATCCATATCCTTATGCTCATCCTTAACCATCCATACAATTCCAAAAATTCTAAAAATGAAAAAAAAAAAAAATGAAAAAAGTAAAGAGAAATCATTCGTCCAATGGTAAAAACCAATTTTTGTGGTATCTTGGCCAAGTATCATGATGAAAACCTAGTAAACATATGTCATGTGTAATCCCCCATCCTCTTTCACTCTACATTTGGGGAAAAGATTCATCCATACCACATCCTCCACTATACCTCATCCCCTTATGCATTATCGTATACAAGTCCATCCTCCTTGTTAGTACTTGTCCAAAATTTTGGCTCGCTGCCCATTCTATGGATCTAAAAATATACAAGTAACATCATATTTGTAAGGGTTTTTTTAATAAAATTTACTAGGGTTGTATCAAAACCCTAAATCCTTGCCAAGACCCTTGCACTTTATTTTTATTTTCTCATTGACTAACTTCCTCGATCACCCAATCCACTAAGTCTTTTCTTTAAGGTCTCTGATTTGTCGACCAACTAGCCTTCTTTTACGCTTATTGATTATGAATCCCAATAAATTAAAATAAATTCAATGCACATGTTCAAATTCATGACTTAAATTATATATCTAGTAGTGGCCTTAGAACACATGTCTCTTTCTCATTCCAATGCTAAGTTCTTTCACACCACAATTTCTAATACCCAACACATCAGAAAATTGCACTAGCCTTCAAAGGTCTCAAAAAGTAAGACATTTGTCTACTTCCCATTAGATCGTACATTTCCTTCATAGTATAATTTATTCTTTGTAGCACATCCATAAACTATAGTGGCTTGAATTCCTTTGACTATGCAAGACATGTGGTGGTTCTTGATTCTAGATTATGGAATCCTTTGTATCGTAATTCTTGATTATCAATGCGTATGTTAAATTTTTTATTATTATATTATTTAAAAATTTGGCACGTGTCAAATTCTCATTGATGTCCTTTGCAACACATTTTACAAACCAATATTCTTCTCACAATGCATTGATGCCTTAGCAGTTAAAAGGTAAGTGAACACTCATCCATTCCCCACTTCATCATATAATGTTAATACACCACATTTTCACCAAATTATTTTGAATCCTTTATGTGGTATACTTTATGAATTTTCTAACCATCCATCATACCACAACATTTCAAGATCAATGGCTGAAATTCGAAATTGAAAAAGACTACTTGTGGATAACTAGTTTCATTTGTGCAAACCATTAATATGGAAATTAAGGCTCAACCACTATTTTTTTAAAGTAATTATTTTAAGATTTTCCATATCATTGTAATCAAATAAATTTTTAATTCGTAAGAATAAGAAATTTTATCTCTTGGAGAAAGTTGTGTAGATGAAAACTAGGGTTTCCAAGAAAATTCATGGGTAATTCATTCTAATTATATCCAAAAAAATTGTGATATTTATTTCTTTTAGTTTCTGAAAGAGGTTTAAAAAAAAGGTATCTTCTTGTTTCTTTCTAATACTTTGAAGAAAATAAAAACCCTATATTAATTAAGAACCAATTTTAGAAAACCTTACTTGTCAGATAAATTTCAAAATGAGAAAATCCAATACGAAGTCTAGGGGGTTAAAAGTTTCCTTGTTCAGATGATTTAATAAAATAATTCCCTAGGTCTACGAAGAGGGAAAAAAATTCTCAAGGAACTAAGGTTTTGACATATAGAACCAATGATAGAGCCAGTCAAATTAGGGATTCCATTATTACTCGGCAAGGTTGGAGCCTTTTTTAATATGGTTATAAGAGGAGTAAGCTTGGCAAGCCTATCTCAAACATTTAAACTCAGGACTTGGGTAAATTGGTAGACCAAATTTATTTATCAGTATTGATTTGATTAAGGCCCTAGTGCATAATTATGATGTTGAAAATAGAGTTATCAAAAGTGATAAGGGAGCTCCATTATTTGAGATAAGTAAGAAAGTCATTGTTGATAATTTTGGCTTAAATGTTGTAGCCAATGTGGGTATTGATTTTGGATCTTTGAGTAGAGAATTCTCTAAATATAAGAAACATTTCAAAGTGATGTGGTTGCCTCATCATAGAAGAGGATGACTAGATAAAAAACTAGTTAATTTTTCTAGCGGTGACATTGAGCCTTTTGATTTTGATATTTTTGAGGATTACTCTATAAATATTTAATTTATTAAGATCAAAAAGTTTCCATAGTCCATGATAATGATGAGAGTTGTTTTTGGATTATAACTGTGTCAATTTTTTGTATCAACATTTTGGATCATACTCCACGATCCATCATCACGATGATATGCAAGAGAGAGAGAGAGAGAGAGAGAGAGTCAACTCATATCATCCTTGCATATCATCCTGATGATGGATCATGGAGTATGATCCAAAATTTTGATACAAAAAATTGACACAGTTATAATCTAGAAACAACTCTCATCAATATTTAATTTCTTTGTTCCAATAATTGGGAGAATATTGCAATGTATAGATGTGTGTGCATATAATGATGCTAGCTTTAGATATATAGCACTGAGACCTGAATAGAATTTTTGAATTTTCTTCCTACATTGTAGAGGGTATTCATAAGAAATTAAGAGACATGAAATATCTTAATGTCAGGTTATACTTCAAATGATACTCTCTATTGTGTGACTTAATAATACATAGTGGAATGAAAATATGGATAAAACCCATGAAATTAAGAGTGAAAAATGATGATGCAGTCGAATCCCCTATCCAAATGTAGACATTTTTGTGGGATTTTCATTGCTCTTCTATTGATTATTCTTTGTTTGAGAATTTATTTATGCAAGGTGTCTTGGGAAATTTAGGACTTCATCCTAAACAAAGATTATCAAATAAGGTAACTAAGTTCCTTAGGTCTTTGGAGCTAGATCCTAAAAATAGAATTGATCAAAATTGGGATGAATGGTATCTACATACAAATTGCACATTGATTAGGGTTTATCATTCTCCTACACAACCCCATTTCCTACCAAAGTATGTATTTGATAAAATTTATTTCATGGAAATAATGTGGCAATTGAATGAATCAGATAATATCATCTCAAATAAATTAAGAAGGGTTCTGATATTTCTAGTAGAATGCACTTCTCAAATTTTAGCAATACTATAGAGCTCCTACTATGTTCAATGAATTGATGTAGACAATGCATACATATAACTTAATGGATCAATGAATCACATATTAAGCAATTCGTTGTCCTAGAGGTGCTTGATTAAAATTGTTGACTAGGGAATCATAATTTTGAGATGATGCTAGCACTGTATATGCAACTAAGAATTCCTAGGTGTCCTAATCAATTGTATAGAAAAGTAAAAAAAGAAAATCTAATTGAAATAAAAATAATTGAAATAACTCTATCTAAAAATAGATTTAGATCGATAATAATTGTTGTAGGTAACTATAATAGCTGCTACAGGTAACTACTCTTATGAAAAAGGTAATTTAATGACTCAACTATGATGCAACTTACTATAATAGCAATTCAAATTAACAACAACTAGGAAATACAATTTATTAATTTATTATACTATAATTAATAATCTAACCTACAAGGAGTATTCTAGTACCTCAAGTGGCCCTATCTTGAGTCGTTACAATCCCCCAATATCCTTCTTCAAATCTTAACTCAAAGATTCATGGAAAAATTGTATCCTTCTTTATTGCAATTTAAACATACAAAATTGAGAATAAATTATTTGATCAACAATACTTATATTCCAATCTACTTAACATAGAATATATATAGCTAACTCAACCTCTCACAAGATCAAACATATACACAACATCTTTGGGAGTTTGGTTATATTCTTGGATTGTAAACAAACTATCGACTCACCCAAAACATAAGTAGATGACTAGTTCTTATTTTAAGCAGTAATGAAAGCTAGTAGAGGTAAGAGTGTCAAAATTATATTAGGACTCTACATCTTCAAAGAAGATGGCTATAATTGAAGATGTGCCTAATAGAGAAAAACTTATTACAATCCATAGCCACTATTATTAAAAGTATCTTATTTCCTTCGTGATCTAATGATAGAATAAAGTAAAAATATGGAGTGATCCATGAATAAAACATGTTTACACTCTCCAACCATTGCATGTATTAGCTATGTAAAACTGCATGTGTTGTAGGAAATCACCCTTTTTAAATCCACTAGATAGACATCCTTTTGTCGGGGGTTGATAGTTCCTTTGCTTTGGGTTGAAATTTTATTTTTTGCAATGGTTAGTTTATTAAAAAGATATCTTTCATCATTAATAAATATAATCAATATAAAAGTCTATTTAATTCCATAGACATTCAAAGATTCACAAAATCATTTATCAATATATATATCATCTTTAATGATTTAAATACTTAATATATGTGAAAAGGTCTAGGAATTTCTTTGAAACCTATCAAAAATATAATGAAAAGAATGAAACTAAAACAAGTAAAATAGGAAAATTTTAGAACTCATCAATTACAACTAAGGAAGGGTTATAAGTTTTTCATTCTCTTTTGAAAACATATAGAATAAAAGTTGATGTTACAAGAAACTATGACCATGTGCATTACATCAACAAAATCAGATTGGAGGCCAAGAGGTCACCATATTATCATAAATTTAATGCCTCAAATGATGTAATTATAAATTTTGTAATAGTGTATCAAGTCAAAGAAAGGAATAAAAATGGATTAGGATTGGACAAATATCTAGGAAAATAGGAAAAAAATAAATCCTTCCTATAAGTGAGCCCTCCCTGATATTGTGAATCCTTTTGACAGAATGAAAAAATCACTAGAATAATTTGATATCTTTGTATTCATGCGGAAGCCCCCTCTGAAGGATAGGCCTAGTGCAAAAGGAATTTGAACATCTAGTCCAACAAGAGGCTATGCTAGCACAATCAACAATGTATCATGTGGCAGTTCCTATTGTACCAGGTGACATGTAACCTTTGGTAGATTAGTCTATTAATCATGAATATATTGGAGTGAGTATTCTTGGATATGAGGATGTTGATTAGGTTTATCCTTTACCTCATAAAAATTAGAATCAAGAGAAAGTACCAGAATCTGGTCTCTTGATGGATTTCAATGATCCAAATGTGATAGAGAATGGTGTAAGAGCCTTGGTTTGCAACCAATTTATGTTTGATGATAGTTTTGTTAAGAAAAAAAATTTAGGGATTTTGTACTAAGAATAAGGAGAGAATAATTCCAAGATAATATTAACAAATCTAAAGGAGATGTTCATCCTTCTCAATATGAGGATGTTACTCAATGAGTTTTGAAAGAAATAGATTTTTATGTCAATAATATCACTCTAGAGGAGGGAAGGAAGCTTGTAAGGGAAAGTGGTTTTCTTTTACTCCCTAAATGGGATATTGTATCAACTATTGCTCTTGACACAATAAGAAATTATAATGAGGAAGCTTTTCTTCTAATGAGAAAGCTAAGAAAACATATGTTGGATCTAGTTTCAATCCAAAATGGGAAACCTTAGCAATCTAGGCAATATCCTAACCACTAAAAAGACTAAAGTTATAGAATTTGTGCAAGAGCTATTAGGAAGATCGATTGTTAAAATATTATCAAATACATCAGCCTCACAACAAGCCTCATTGGTAGTCCATAGTACAATTTTTAGTGAAGCGGTTGTTAAGAAGCAACAAGCTAACTACAATAAACTACATGAAACATATTTGAAGCTATTTCAAGAATATAATAAGGTAATGGCCCAATTATCTCAATCACATATTACCACTCCTTCTACTCCTCAATTAGGTCCAATTGAGTTCCCGACATAGGATAGACAAACATTTTCTCTCAAAATAAATTAATTAAAGGATTAATTGAAATAAAGCCAAGAAAATGAGAAGGTTGCCAAGGAAGAAACAAAAAGTGTGGTGACTGATATAATTGATGACTTACTTGGCCATATACTTTCAAACATTTTGCATAAAATTGAAGGTGCGTGGAAAGGGTATGAAATTTTATAGAAAGCATGTACATTTAGAACATATACAACAATAAATAATTTTTCAAGGAACTTTAAATAACTAGATCCTCGGAGCCACTTCTATCAAAGAGACCAACAAAATGACTGCATTTGATAATAGTTCCCCTAAGAACCTTGTGCAAGTAATTGAGCACATTGATTTTGTAGGTGACGTCTCAGTATTTTAGGCAAGGTTGGATGTGCAGCTAAAGGATAAATTAAAAATGTTTGAAAACATGGAGAAAGGAGTAATTCCCATAATTTTGGTTAAGTTTGGGATAATTAAATCCCTAGATATATGAAATTATGAGTTTTCTGGCATCATCCTTACTTTTTCCATATATATATATATATATATGGGTGAAGAAAATGCACTCAAATTTTTGTCAGTTGTATCATTGAGTAGGGATGCATAGAGACATTGTAGAGTTTTTTGCTTGATGCCTTGAGTGTCAAAGAGTCAAGGTCGAGCACCAACACCCGACATGACTTCTTTACACTCATGAGATTTGAGAGTAGAAGTGGAACACTGTTTCCATGGATTTTATTGTTGGCCTACCTCTGTCATCATGTCGCGATGATGCCATTATGATGACAGTTGAAAATTTGATCAAAGTGGCTCACTTCTCTCCAGTTCAAACCACGTACACAACACCAGCAATGGCAAGGGTGTTCTTGGATGACATAGTCAGATTACATGGGATTCCTCATAGGATTATATCAGATAGGGACCCAATATTCACCTTAGCTTTTTGGCATGCATTACAAAATACCTTGGGCACCCAACTCAACTTCAGTGCCACATATCACCCAAAGATGGATGGGTAGATAGAAAGGGTTAATCAAGTATTGGAGGATATGTTAAGCATGTACATAATGGATCATCAATCTAGATGGGAGGAGTACCTATACCTAGTTGAGTTTTCCTACAACAACAGTCATCAGAGTTCCTTTGGAATGGCACCTTATCAAGCATTGTATGGAAAACCTTGCAGAACTCCATTAAGTTGGGACAGGATTAAGGTTAGGGTTGCTATTGGTCCAGAGTTGTTGCAGATATGGATCGATAGGTAGTATAGATCATACAATGGTTATAGGAGGCTCAGGATCATTAGAAGATGTATGCATATGCCAAGAGGTCAGATCAAAGCTTTATAGTGGGTGATCGAGTATTCTTGAGAGTTCGGCCACATAAGATTCCAATTCATTATGGAAAGGGCTCTAAGATGTCACCCTGGTTTGTGGGCCCCTTTGAGATTTTGGAGAGGATAGGACCCATTGCTTATCATCTAGCCTTGCCACCTAGCCTATCACGTATCCACGATGTCTTTCATGTTTCATTTTTGTGGTGTTATGTGTATGAACCGTCTCATGTTTTGGATTGGAATGCCTTACAAGTGGAGTCAAATAACCAATTGGCATTGGAGCCCATTCGTATATTGGGTCATCAAACGTTGGCTCTTCGGGGGCGAGAGTTGGACCAAGTCAAGGTCCAGTGGAATAGATATGATGAGATTGCCACTACTTGGGAGGATGCATCATGGATGAGGACCTTGTACCCTCACCTCTTCGAGGACTTCCAAGAGGAAGTCCAACCATAAGGGGGAGGACGTGAGACCCATCTTCTCAGTGCCAAGGGTTTTATCATTCATGTTATTTTGTATGAACAATTTTTTATTTTTGGATACTTTGATACCCTAGATTCTAGTCTTGACATACTAGCACTATCATAGATATGATTATATTGATCTTCATTGATATGGTTTTTGTGGTGTTTTTTTGATTATGGATTTTGTGATTATTTAGATTAATCTGATGATCTAGTTAATATTAAATTATGAGCATATGATAATGTGATTTGTTATGCAGTTATTTGGATTGATCTAATGGCCCTGTTAATATTAAATTACGAGCATAAGATAATGTGATTTGCTATGCAGTTATTGGATTAATCTAATGGTCTTGTTAATATTAAATTATGAGCATATGATGATGTGATTTTCTATGCAGTTATTTGAATTAATTTGATGATCCTGTAATATCAAGTTATGAGCATATGAAAATGTGATTTTATTTGTCAAAATTGATCTTGTTAGTAATAAGCTAATCATTTCATGGAGTGAAAAAATTTGATGAGTTGCGTGATTCTTTAAAAATGTCTCTACATAGATATCATATTGTAATTTCATAATTGGTTTTACCATGGTGATGGATTAACGTTGTAGTTGAGTGTGCAGATTAACCATGGCCATTGGACTAAGGGGAAACCAAGGTGATATATGTCATGGTGGTTTGTGAAGTGTTACTATGTGTTGTGTCAATAAGTGCATTTCCTTATTGTCTTGTACCATGTAGTGTAAATATTGTGGTAACATCTTTTTTTAGACCAAGTTGTGGAGTGATTTAAGGGGGTCTTAGTCATGTTTTGTGGTATTTTCTTGACCTTAGGTTGTAAATTTATGTCTTGGGAGTAACTTTATGTATTTAAAATTTAATTTGAAGGTCATAGGTCCCCTTTTTGGAGGCACTTTTTACCAGTGACGAAATTCAAAGTTCAGGTAGGTTTTAAGTGCTTACTCACAAAAGGAGGGGTTGTGTGTTCAAAAGAGGAGGCAACACATGTATCTTGGAGAATTGATCATGGGAGTTTAGGGTGATAAATAAGATTTTGATTTTGAAAATAGGGGTACATTCTAGTCATTGCTGGTGAATGAAATTTTTGCTATCCTATTTGGAGAAAAGGGAAGGTGTCTTGGAAGGAAGGATCAAGAGAAGAGTGTTGTTGTTAAAGGATCCATTTCCAAATTGAAGGTTTCCATAGGTTGGTTTTCTTTTTTTCCCTTGTTTCAAATTTTCTTTAAAAACAATGTGAACATTAGTTTGGGTAAATTCATGTGATTTGTTGTAGCTATTTGTTGGGGCAATAGAATAGGTTTTCTTATTTCTCTTTGATAAAATTTTAGAAAATTAAATGTGAATATTGTTGGATATCTATGTGGTTTTTTTGTAGATGTTGGTTGGGGTGTTGTCATGTTAAATGGGCCTTCATGATTTGAAAGTTCATTTTGTGTGGGGTTTTTCTCACTGCTTGTGTATTGCCTCAAGTTACAAAGGAAAGTTAATCTGGTTCAGTCACCTCCACCCGCTTACGCCACCTTCGCACACTGTAAAACAACCAACACACAAAAAGAATAATAATGAGAACTTATACAACCAAAAAAAGGATGGAATGAAGTATTGATGGGAGGATTTTATAGACAGTGTGTCTCAGATTAACAATACCAGTTCCTTGCCTTACATGGTAGAACATTCTAGTTGCCATTGCGAATATCCATTGCGGTAACAAAGAAGAATAAAACAAAACAAAAATTCTGACCCAACCTTATTTATCTGCTACTTGAAAATGTTGAATTGAGCTAAATTTTTATTGCCTCCATTAAAATGCCTGAGTGGTGTAATTAGTCTTGCAGCTGCTGCCATCACCTCCCATCGTAGTCTTCAGAGAGTGCCTATTTGGAAGATAAAAAAATGTTGCATTTAGGGTTAACACTTAGAGCTTTTACTTGTTCTCTTTCCCACTGTGAATATTTTAATATAAATCCCTCCCTAGCACCCTAAAAGGGATTTAAAATGGACTTCAAAAAATAAATTCTCAAATCAACTTCTCACCTTAAATAACTTTAACCTCAAATAAATTTATTCTAGATGTGAGTGAGCCATGTATTGGGGGGTACGGATTTTTTCCAGATAATAACCATTTGATGTAATTTTGAAATTCACTACTAATTTAAATGAAAATGGAAATATCTACATATATATGTTAAGGTCAACAACAATATTTTCCATAAAAGGAGGATGTAAAGTTAGATAATGCACATTGTAAATTATAATAACAATTACAGCGATAAATTTGCATAGATTAGTAGTGTTAATAATTTATTTGCTTAAACGATTAAGTAATAATATAATTATTAAGGTTTATGTATAGATGGAATTGACAACACCATCATTAGTGTATAAACTAAATTGAATAATAAGATTATCATTAATTTCATTAAATAATGTTTTCACCATTATTAATAATCTTTAAATGATTTCTTGGATATAATAATAATAATAATAAATATATTCTTGTATTAAAATTAATATTCTAAACTTGAAAATAGGCAAAGAGTTAGGAAATATTATAGTTAAATAAAGAAAAAAAACCCTCTCATAAATATCAGAGCTTGAAAATAGGAAAAGAGCTAAGAAAATATTATGGTTGAATAGACATTATTTTCTTATAACAAAATATGGATTTATAAATGATAACCATAAAGACAATCAATTAAATAATAGATTTTTTTTTTTTGAAACAGGCCAAAAGCCTATAGATATATTGATATAATATAACTTAATACATATAAAGTTTAAAGCTTGGTAATTGGATCAAAACCCAGTCGATAACTGTTATCCCTATACAAATTACATACCAAATCGATCCACCTAGAAGAGTATTATCATTTTAACAAAATTCGATCTCTCTAGATCATTACATGCTAGAAACCCTATCTCTTTGACTTCATTTATATATAAACTGCTAAAAACCCACAACAAAATTATTGCATATATGACTATTTATGCACCCCTATTACCCAGATTAATTGAATTCTCTCCTTGGCCTTCAACAACTACCATTTGAATTTGATTTGCAGCCTGAGCCTGAGAATGAACTATAATTTTTATGTCTGGGATATGCACATTCCTATTGTTGATTTTACGATTTGGCATAGACACTATCTATTGCAAACCTTGAATACACTGATGAGACATGAGAAAAGAAAGTGCATGGTACTTTCTTTTAAAATTATCAATCTCCTCCTTGTCAAAATCAAAATGAAACCTACTCAAAGCTTGATACAAGTAAGTCGATGAGCCTCTAAGCAAAGAGAGTTTATAAAAAGCTTTGTAGGTGTCAACATATCTTTTTTTATGGTATAGATAATGTCTAGGAAAGAGGTTGTCGATAAACCCTTCACCGTGTGTAAGATCATAGCCTTGAACACTCTACAATAGACCACCATTTTTCAAATATTTTGCCTTCATAGTTTTGTTAGCAATAGATTGAAGAAATTCAAAATTTTGAAGCAAGACCATCACATTAGATAGGAAGATAGAAAGGAGATTCACAGGAAAAACTATTCTTTGTGAGATGGTATCTAAAATCTCTTCTCCTATCAAAGTTTTGATGTAGTTTAGAATTGTTGAACAATTTACCTTAAACACTTGATGTAGATGTTCATCTTCAATGCAATCAAAGAACGGGAGCTCCCACGGTCGAACCACCACCCCCATTTTGTAGTTTCTTGGACGAAACTCCACACTCTTTGAAACCACCACTCAACACCCAATATGTGCCATCTTGTGTTCAGAAATTAGAATGGCCAAGCTTCACACTAGACAGGCAAAGAGATACGTACAAGGAGCCAAACACACATCAAACCATACAAGCAAAGGATGACTTTAAACATTGCAAGATGAAATGAAGCTAGAAATATTTAAAGGCAAAAAGCAAAACCTATTCCTTTATTGGAAATGATATCCATCAGCTATGGCATGCTTGAAATTTCTTGCATTGTAATTTTGAAAAGATTTCAATGTCAAATCCATTTAATGATATCCCTTAAGCTTGTGTCTGACATCGCCACCTTACCTTAAGCACATGTAGATGTAAGGAGTTAAGCAAGTTTTAGTACTAACCACCTACAAACATAGAAAATAAAGTTAGAGAAAAATAGATGATGACATGTTGTAATCTCCCGTTCCATATTTCCATGCTTTTCAATGCACTAGATAGGAAAAGTTGCTTAGCTCATCCTAATCCTGATATGATGAGAGTTTAAGCAAGCCATAATTATTTATGGAATACCTCCTAATGCTTTGCATTAAAAAACTCCAAAGCGCTTTTTAGAAATAACATGTGGCACGTGATTGGGATTAAGCCTCTATACAAAATTGTTATCTGGATGCTTTTAGGCCAATGGATGCTCTTAGGCCAACAAAACCACATGGACCTTGAACAAAGAACCGTATCAAGCATGAGAAATTTATTAAATATTAACTTTGGTCATCCATTATTATAATTATTTGGATATCTTTTTAATATCCCTTAACATCTTGATTTATTAGGTCAATCAAATGTGGAAACACACTTAGTTGACTTATGTCATTGATAGCCCTAACTTTTGTAGCATCACTTCCCAAACCTCCAAGAAAATATGCTACCTTGTTGCCTTCTCTATACATATGAGATATTATGGAAGCCTCAAACTTGTATAACAGTACCCATATTTTGTGTAATATATAACTTAAATTCCATTTATGAATCTTTCTTTCTCTACATGCGTTAATAATTAATATTGATTCCCCTTCTACATGAAGATTTGAAATTTTACACTATTGTTTGTGCCTTGTTGTAAATGAATTGAAGAGGCTGCCAAAACTTTCCTTGTTGAATTTCTAATGCAAATTTGCCTACCCCTGAATCCTAGGTTGCCCTTAGAACCTCCATCAAAATTTAGTTTTGCAAAGTCAATTTGAGGATGGATCCATTTAACTAAACTTCTATCCACTTTTGGAATACTACTTTTGAGTAGACTACCATTAAATGGTAACTTGATTCCCTTCCAGATCTTCAATAAAAATTTGTCCCAATTCATGAACAATGAATTGGTCATTTTTTCTTTTTGAACACATGATTTGACACCTTCAAAGATCGCCTTCTCAATTTTCATATTTTTTAACTCAACTAAATATTTCATTTTTATGAAGATTCTCAAGTTACACTCCCACCAAATGTTGCATACAACAAGCATCGAGATCATATACCAAATACATGCAAAGAAAGAGGATTGGTACAGTAGCAGCCGACTTTGAAATAGATCCCAAATAGTATTTGGAAGGGGAAAGAATAGATCCAATTTATTTTTTAATAAAATTCCAACATTGATGAGAACACTTACACTACAAGAGCAAGTGATCTACTATTTCTAGCTCTTCTTCACATAACAAACATTTAAAATGATATGTTATCTTCAACTTCACTAAACGGTCACTTGCTAGAATTCTTTTTTGAATAGTGATCCATGCAAAACTTGTTGCCTTTGGTAAAACTAAATATTATTCCAACAGAAAGAAAAAGCTCGTTGTGGCTGTGAATTATGTATGGATTGACTTAAAACTGCATACCCTTCCTTTACCAAATATTTCCCAACCTTTGAAGCTTCCCATATTATTTTTTCTGGTTTTGCTGACTAGTAGACAACTCTTTCCTTCAACATATTGCAAAAAATATCAGACTGATGAACACTGAGAAAGTTACTTGAAGGTTTTTTCCACACAACTTTCCCTGATAAAGGGTTCGATGATTGCACATAGTCTATCAACTTTTCTCCCCAAGCTACAAATAAGATTGTTTTTATCTCTTGTAGGTTCTGATTTTCTGAAAATGGAGGTTTCCCATTCCATGAGTCTATCCAGAACTTTACACTTTGACCATCACTAACTTCCCAAGAGGAAAACTTAGTAATGAGGTTCCTTCTATTAAGAATGAAATTCCAAATAGCAGAACCCTTTGGAGGATCAACCATTGTTAAGAATCTTGTCAGATTATCATTTTCTAAGTACTTGGCTTGTAATATTCAAAACCATTTAGCATCTAGATTGAAGTACATTTTCCATACTATTTTAGTTCTGAATTCTTTATTTCTCCTCAAGATGTTATGAATTCCTTCTCCCCCTTGATGTTTCCCTCTTTCCAAGCCTTCTAAAGAAATGAGAGGCACCTTTTTTTGCTCATTGATAGTTCCTTTCTATAGAAAGGATCTTATAATTTTTTCAATCTCAGAGATTACAGATGATGGAGCTTTAAGAACAACCAGAAAATAATTTGGGATTGATGATAACATTGATTTTATAAGGAGAATTCTTCCAGATAGTGATAACCACCTAGCTTTCCATACTACGATTCTTGACTTAAGTCTATCAATTACCTTGTCCCAATAGTGAACTTTATTTGAGCCTTTAAAGAAAGGAATCCCTAAGTAGGTACAAGGAAATTCCACTTCCTAAAAACCCAAAAGCTTCACTATTTTCTTTTTCACTTCATCAAAGGTATTAAAAATATAAATCTTAGATGTTTCCGCATTTATCTTTTGACCAGAGGCTGATGAGTTTTTTTCTAGAACTTCTTTGACTTGTTTTGCTTCTGACAATGTAGATTTATTAAATAGAAGGGTATCATCAGCAAAAAGAGAATGTGTGACTGAGATACTGTAATTTGTTATCCTCACTCCATTCCATAGATCTTGACTATGTTTTAGATGGATAAATCTGCTGAAGGCCTTTGCCATGATGATGGAGAGAAAAGGAAAAAGTGGATCTCCTTGCCTAACACCTTGTGTAGCACTAAAATATCCTGTTGGACTCCCATTTATAATTACTAAAAAAATTTCTCTAGATAAGCAAGACATTATCCACCTACACCATTGAGAATAAAAAACAAACTTTTCCAATACCTTATTAAGAAAATTCTAGTCTACCTTATCATAGGCTTTCATCGTGTCTAGTTTCACAATAAAGGGGGGAAACTTTGATAACGTTATTGTGTGAAGCACTTCATGTGAAAAAATTGCTCCTTCAGAAGTCTCCCTCCCTGGGACAAAACCTCCTTGGTCTTGGGAAATAATCTTTGATATGAGCGGTTTTAGTCTTAAATAGATTGCTTTAGTGAATATCTTGTAAACTGTGTTGCATAATGAAATAGGCTTGAATTTTGAAAAAAATTTAGGCTCTTTAACCTTTGGTAGAATTCCAATATTAGTTACATTAAATTTCCTAAACATTGTCCCAGTTCTCCTAGATTCTTCAAGTTCTCGGAGGAGCTCAAAGCACAAGAAATCCCAACATTTTTGAAAAAACAAGGTCATGAATCCATCTGGTCTAGGAGCCTTGTCTGGAGGTAGTGAAAATACCACATGTTTTAGTTCTTCCATAGTGAAGGGTCTCATAAGCAAAGTATTATCTTTATTATTGATAAGATGAGGAATTTTTTCTAACAATTCATTTGCATCATTCATTGTATTGACATCTATACTTTTGGGGGATGATAGAAGTTATTAGAAAAGCTTGAATCATTCCTTATTGATGTCTTATTCCTTTGTGATCTAGTTACCTATGGACAATTCTTGAATTTATTGGATTGATTTCACTGCCTTCTTAATCTATGCAGAAGCATGAAAAATATTTGTATTATGATACCCCTCCTTTAGCCATAATTCATGAGACTTTTGTCTCCAATAAACCTCTTCTCGTGCACATAACTCCTCCCATTTTTCTTGTAGGCTCTTTTATTTATAATAAATATTTGCATCTAAGCCATTTTGAATTATACTCTAATGGACTGTTGTTAAATATTTAAACACAAATTCTTTCTGTTGGAATATGTTCTGAAAAACTTTCTTATTCCAGATTCTTATTTGTTGCTTCATATATTTTATTTTGCTATTAAACTTGAACATCATGGTGCCTTGTTCATATAGAACATTGGTCCATTAACTTAGAGTGTCTAAACCACATACTTTCATTTATTTGAAGAAAGATTTTGCTTTTGGAATGGTAATATTCGAGATATTAAGGAAAATTGCATAATGGTCAGACCTTGGATATGGCAAGATTTCAAAATTTATATTGTGTGGTGAAGTGAACCAATTAGGAGAGACCAAAAACCTGTCCAATCTTTTAGCTATCTAGAGAAAACCTTTCCTCTTATTATTCCAATTATATTTTCCCTTAATTAGTAAAATATCCCTTAGTGCATTGGCAAAGATGAACATATTGAAACCTGACATTACCCTTGGTGATGGGGTTATTCTGCCACTCTTTTCTTGCAAAGAGGTTATTGCATTGAAGTCCCCTGCTATCACTAATTTCCTACTGCTAAGTGAACCTATTTTCCTTGTGATTTCATCTGAAAGGTTCTTCTAATCTATGATCTGAGTAGGATCATAAACATTTATAAGCCAAAAGTGTAGTTCAAACTTTGTCACCTCTACAAGTTGCCAATATTTCTCATTTTTGTGAGGTTTGGCATTCACATTCTTTGGGTTCCATAATGTCACTAGGCCACTAGATGCCCCTTGATCTGGAGAATTTGCTGAGGTACATCTAGCCCATTTTCGAATTGAAGATTCAAATAATTCAACTAAAGTCTTTGTTTCTTGTAGAAGAAAAATATCCTCTCCACAAGAATCTATTTGTTGCTTGAAGAGAGTGTGCTTGTTAGGGCCATTGATGTCCCTGATATTCCATGATAAAATCTTCATTTTTCCCGAGAGTAGCATGCTCTCCTCGGCCTCTTGTTTGACATGGAATCAAAGATTATTTTCTGAACACCTACCTCTATCCGTTCTTTCAATTTGGTAAGATTAGATTTCCTGTCTCTTTTCCCAGGGGATTTCTTAACTGAGGGTTGAAATGAGGATTGAGACAATGTAAGTTTTTTTTTAGATTTTTTAGCTTTAGGTAACTCCCCATTTACCTATCTTTCAGTCAACTTGGATTCTACTGGGCTCCCCATTTGAACTTCCTCATGAGTTACCTAGCCTGAAATTTCCAACAAATACTGAGGATTATCCTCTTGCCTATACATTTCCCTTTCATGTTGCAATGAGTTCACAAGGCTACCTAAACCCTTTAATTCTATTTGAGATTTTCTTTCCCAAAATTCTTCATTCATTAAAATTTCATCAAATAAATTTGAGCCAACTAAAAATAGCATTTTACCTGCTAGAAGTTCTAATTCAACATCATTTAGGCCCTTTTGTGTGCTTGTTGAAAGCCCCTGATTCCCCTCCTCAAAATTGGAAATCTCTTGAGTGACCACTTCACCCCCCTGTTCAGTTTCATTGAACAACCAAGTAGCTAAGTGATCTCTCATTCCTTGAAACATTATCATTCTCACTATTTCCCCAAGTTGAAGCTATGAACTTAGCTTTACCATAGGAGAATAAAACCGAGTGATGAGCCAAATAAATTTTGCATTATTCTCTCCATGTTTTTTGGAATATTGAGCTCAAACACAACTTGTCTTTTTTCTCTTGGATTGATGAGGAAATCTAGGTTTTTACTATCTTCTCTCCTTTTTCTCTTACACAAGGGTTTTTGAAATGTAACATTCACTTGATTTGACAACCCCTGATTAAACTATACATTTTGACTACATATCTCCATTTTCTACAAAGTAGAGATAATCTGACTACATTTGTGCACACCACCTTTGGAACTATTCATATGACTAACATTTGATGATGAAGATCTTGTCATGCATTGGGTGAAATAATGACCTATGCTATGACAATGAGAGCAAGTAGTTTCAGGGGATTCAAAATGTATTTGTTGGTGCCAAGTGCCAAACTTTGAGTTTAGTTGAATCTTCCCTGGAAACTCCTTAGTCGTATCAATGAGAGCACGTGTTCTAATGGGTTTTGAAGGATTTGTAAAGAAAACCAAATCATGCATGAGAAAAATTCCTAATTGATTAGCTATTATTTCAATCAACTTCAGTTCCCTATATTCAAGTGGTAAAGCTGGAAATTGGAGCCCAAAAGGAACAATTCTAAAGGAAAAATCTTCAACTTTGAAATTTGGTGTCTAGGGTTGCATGCATAACCCTAAACCTTGAAAAATCCATTATTTTATTTTAAACATTGGATCTTTGTGGGTTTTAATATCAAAAATGACTACAAAAATGCCCTTTTCAACATTCAAATGAAAAATTATTGAACCCCTTCCCAACCATCATAAATCAAATCCTTTAATTCCTCTAATGGCATATTTAAGTTCCAGAACTTACAAATTAGGGCCTTATCCCTAAGGTCTTGGATTTGAGCTTGCAACATGCTTTTTGGGAAAGTAATATTTGGAGTATCACGAGCTCTTGAAAGAGGAGTTTTGGTCTCCTATTGGTCGGTCTTACTGTGAGAGACATTTTCTTATTTTTTTGAGTCTTTGCACCTCCACACTTGTTTGATTGCTCATCTCTTCTTGGATCCTTTCTTCTTACTGCTCTTGTATATTTTCCCTTTATGAGCCCTTCGATTAATCTGCGTTTGATATTTCTCTTCGATCCCCTTTTGAAGTTGTGGCCTTTTTTGATATTCTAGATTGAAGGGAGCACCTTGTTGACCTTTAGGTTTTTTTGCAAAGGAGTCTCTTTGTTGTTGTTCAAGGGAGGAATTTCCAACCCTTGCCCATTTTCTTGTAGCATAGGGTAATGAGTAGGTTCCCATGTGCTTTTTTCTTGCAATCCCATCACATGCTCTTGAATCCCTGATTCTTTAACATGCAGCTCTTTGGGGTCGTTGTTTCTAGAGGATTTTAGCTCTGCCTCTGATTCCTAATAAGAGCGATTCAAAAAAGCTGATATTTTCTCATAGCTTTTGCTCTAGAAATCTCTGTTAAATAAAGTATCATCTTCACAAATATCAATGATCGAATGACCATTTCAGTTAGAAACCCTATGGGATGACACAAGCGCCTAGTTTGGTCACAAAAATTGATGTCTACTTCCATTTTCATTTTTCCTACTCGGATTACCAGTGGGACCCCAAGGTCGAAATCCTTGGTTGCTATGAAAATTTCTGCCACAAGGGTGAAGATCCCTATCATTTTCAGAAAGATAGCCGTTAGGATGCCATTGTTGCTCTTCCATCATTGAAAATAACATTAAATAATAGATATTATTACATACAAATATTAATATTAATATTATCATTATATATATATATGTTGTAATATATATTTAATTTATTAATTTTTAATGTATTACAGTAGTGATGAATGAAATAGAAATAAAATGATAATAATAATGAAGAGTAATATTAAAAGTTACTTTGATTACCTCTATCTTAGAAACTAGTAACAATAGAAATGGTTATGGATATATTAGAGTAATATTTTATTTTTTGACTTAAGGAGTCATGCTGAATGATATTAGTAAAAGTCAAAATGTAGGTTAGTTGGGTAATCATGGGTAAATTGTAGTGATGAAACATAATAATATTGTTGAATTAATCTTGCAATTTTTTTATGAATAAGTGAAATGTTTATTTATGCAATTGAAAAGTTAACACTAACTATAGTAAATTTAGTATTAGTGATTAATAGAAAAAATAGAAGTAACAATAATAAATTCAATAACAATACGAACATTTAATATTGTGGATTGTACCAAAGTATTTAAGATATTTTATAAACATTTGAAGAGTTTTTTCTTTAACCCATAATAACATATAATTTGATAACCCTATTGATCAAATTACAAAATTTACAACTATTAAATTGAGGTGATAAAATAAAAGTCATCCACTGGATAAAACATACTAACATTAATGCTTGGGTGTCGTGGAAACCTCTTGAGGTTGAAGAGGCTTTACAAGCTCATCAGTGAAGATTAATTTATAACCTCAATAAGTTTAGAAAAAAAAAAAAATTGGGTGTTGTGTTATGATTCCAAGTTAAAAAACTTGGGCATGACACTTACACACACACACACACACATTGATAGTAGACCAAGTTTAGCATTACTAAATATTTCAATTGATGACTTATTCAAGATGGAATTTGATCTGGATAGTTTTGCTAAGAATCTAGAGAAATTATAGATGCAAGGTATAATGCTCATAATAATAAAATCCATTAATTATTATATTTTTAGTGGCCTTCTGAAGAAGAGTATAACTCTTGGCATGAGAACTATATAGAATGATTGGTTTCATTTTTTATTATTTTGTCATCTTCTACAAAGATGGATGTAGATTAGTTTTTTTTTGTCTTTTTGTGTTCCTCATAAGATGGTAGTGTTTTATTCTCTAGTGGTTAAGTGCACCAATCTGTGACACAATTTAGGTGTCAAATTGAAAAAATGATTGAAAAAACCTTGAAATAAGGCCTTTGGCACATGCCAAATGACTAGAAAGCCATTTAGTGCACACCAAATGACTAGAAAGACATTTGGTGGCATGCGCCAAATGGATTTCTAGACATAAAATACAGAAGTTGGGTTTGGAACCCTCATTTTGTTTTCAACCCTTGGCTTGAGAAGGAAGATTTCAGGTCTACAACTCGCGCTCGCCAAATCTCCTCCATTCTTTTCATCCCTAGCTTGCCATTTTCTATGAGAATGCCACCAACACGTTGGAGAGGTCAAAGATTGCAAAGAGGTGTGTATTTTTATTCTATTTATTTCAAATTTGATTTGGAATGCAACTTTAAATAGATTTTTATAATAAAACTTTGTTCTAATTCTCAGGGAATGAATCTCCACCTCAAAACATTGAAAATTCAAAATCACCCCCTCATCAAGAGCCTCCTATACAAGAACAACCTGAAACCCCTCCATCAATTCATAGGCATCCTCAAGGAACGCAATAAAATATTCAAAATCAAATTGAAAACAATAAAAGAGGCATTCAACAATTAATTGCAAGATTAATTGAGCATGTTGAAACCCGCCCTTATAGGAGAGGGATTGTTGAATCATTGAAGTCAATTTTAACTCATGTAGGAGAAATGAGCGAGAAAATGAATTTTTGGTCAACTAAGAGAGATGAGACGAGGAAATTTTATGCTAATGGTTTGTCATATGCAGATGTCAAAAAAATAAAATTTAGCAAAGCCGAGTTGTGTGCCCTAATTAAAGACCCAAAAGCTAATGAACCTTTGTCCCATGCATGCAGGAGGTTCCCCATCCATTGGTGCCACCATGATTTAATTAGAAACAAATTTTGGGAGCGGTGGTGGATGGTATTTGACCAACCTCCAAGCAATAACCATGAGGTGCCACAATACTTTTTGAGGAAACTCTATTGCGAGTTTTTCCTCAATAAAATGCCAAACTATTTTGACATCTTAAGGGTAGAGGTGGGGGCTCCACACACAATAGACCTGCTGCACAACGTAATCCATAGTTGGCACTGAGAGCCTTGGGCAGACCCATGGTGGAGCATGTCATTGTTCCTTCCATTGTTAAGGACAGTGTAGAGGTGGACACAATGAAGTTGATTGGCTCACTCACCTAGAACATTTTACAGTGTGCGAGTCCTCTAGTAGAGCCTGGTGTGGAGGAGACATGTAGGCACCAAGCTCCACCCCACCATTGTGGCGCTTGTGTTTTTTGCACGTACGATTATTAGGGTGCTCATGATGTAGCTATACAGCCTATGTCAGTTGCAGAGGCAATGGATTTCACAGATGATATTCTGAATGATACATTCGACATTAACACTCGAGTAAAATTTAGCAAGTTATTTTATTGTTGTCTATTAAAATATATTTTGAAATTTAAGAATAACTAAATTAGTAGAATTTTGATATGATGAAATTTCAAGGTCGCACTGTTCATGAGGGATGCTCTATTCCTACATACCCTTATACATTCTCGACGATGAGTCCACAGGTATGCAACTAGTATTAAAGATATTATTATTGCATTTGAATAGTTGAATGTTATATTTGAATGTTTGTCTCATAACATGCTTCAGATTTCAAACAATTTCTTGGTGCACCTTCTTCCTCCACACCTCACGATTCATATCCTCAAACAACGTACACTCAGGTAGCCTTTATTCATTAATAGGGTTGTAAATCTATGTTAGCTACTTTTCATAATTTTGCATATATACAAATCTAAAAAATTAATGATAAAAACAAACATTGCATTCAAGTATTCCTTGATCATATCACATTATGTTCTCCTATATCAACATGATACCTGATATATTGTTTCATTTGTATCTGTTGACAAGAGATAGCCCTGGTGATGTTGGTCGCACGATGGACCATGGAGTTGCTGCAGCAATAGCTAGCTTTGATCCATTGAGAGAGGTATGGAATAGATTAGTTGATTTGACATTATATTTTTTCTTTTATGGTCTATTATAGAAAATTTTCACAATAATTTTATGTAGTTTAATTTCTATCTTCATGGTTGCTACAGGTGGTTGTCACTCCAGATCATGGACATGGTGATGCTTTAAATGTGCATGATGACTATATGTATGTGGTAAGTGATTATATTTTGTTATATGCCATTCCATAATTAAATTTCTATGTTTTAACATCTTTAATTTTAATCGTATCAGTTGAAGGTCCAGAGTGAAGAGAGGAGGAGTAGCGGGTGTGTTCAAAAGACAAGACAAGCAATAGTCACTCCATCCAGCCAAATTTCTAAGGTAGCACGGGATCTATTTCCTTCGCCTAGAGGGAAATGACTATGTATTAGTGTTGTTTGTTGTATGCCTATGTGGAATTTTGGAACACATGTTTTGTACTATTGATATATATACATGATATTTTATGTCCAAATGGCTCCTTTGTACTAAACCTATATGGTTTTTTTGGATATATTTATATACTTTTATCAATATATATCACTATATAGCCTTTTGGATTTTTGATTAAAGAAACTCTTATTTTGTTACTGCAATTCTTGAATGATGTTATCATGTGTATCATGTAAGTTGTATGCTTTAATGTTGTAGGCATGGATTTTGTTTACATCTAATGCTTAATTAATTACTATCGAGTGCTCAATAATCCCCATCTAAAGCTTATTGTATAAATAAGCTCCATTCATGGTGGTTTGTATCCTTTGGAATGCTTCAATTACTTGTGCCCCACCGATGCAGAGGCAAGGAGACTCAAACCCAAACAGTCTGACAACCTGCCTTCAAGGGGCTCCTAACAAGATTAATACAACCTATTTTGAGCAATCTACACAACCTCAAAGCCCCATCAAACCAAAATCTTCATTCAACACCTTACCCAACAATCCACCCTTGTAGCACTCTGATGTAGAGCCAAGGTGGAGAAGACTCACAACAATGGAAATGTCAATTCTCAATCAAGAACTCTTCTTCATAATGATTTTGCCTAATAGGCATCAACCCACCCTCAAGGGTCTCAACTCCTCAACCTTGCAAATGAACAACAAGACTCCACCAAGGCCCTACAAATACCATCAACATTCATACAATGACAATTGAATCAATTGACAACAATCCCTAAGTCAGATTCATCAAGGTTTCCAAAACTCACATTTGTGACTGGTTATTCTTGTAGTACTCAAAACTTAGTTTTAGCCAGATTCCTCCCAACCTTTCCAAAAAACTAGACAATTACAAGATGGATTGAGATACCCTTTTCAGGGCTACACAACATACCAAAGAATCAGTGGTCTCTCTTTTGGACCGACATAGACTTTCAACACACCTACTTCAATTTCATCTTCACAATTAGCCCTTTTTTTTCCAAAGGGACCACCCTTCCAACTTTAGGTATCTATCCAAATTCCTTGGATAGTCTTAGTTCATGGTGCCAAACCTCAAATTTCATCATTATTTTTTTTCTACAGAGCCTCTAACTCACAAAACCCAAGAAACCCTCCTAAACCTTCACAAAATCAAGGGTTTTAAAGAAGCATACAACTCCAGACCTCTCTCAACACTTCCAAAGCCCCAAACACCTAAAAATACTTCTTCAAAAACTCATCAGACCCTCACATAACCCTTATAGGCATTAATTCTTAAAAACCTCTCTTTGGTTCCTCACTTCCATGTTGGAAAACCCTTGTTCAGTCTTAGAACAGTCACAAAAACACAACATAATTATAACTCCTTATTCCAAAATGAGTTGAAATACTTATTATAACATGTTTTAAATCAATCCACCATGATACAGTAGCAAAAAATAGGTGAATTGATTGTTGCATCACAAATTTCCCCTCAAACCCTTGATTCAGCAACACTGGGACAGTCATTGTTTGTGTTGGTTCTCTCTACAAAAAAAGAGTTAAGACACCAAATAAAAAATAAATGAATTAGAAAACATATAGAAACATCCTCTATAATTATTAGACCATGAAGAACTTGTATGTTCCCGTACAACACTCATAAAGATCAAGAAAACAATATTTTTCTAGAAAATTGCTCAAAACTGTGGTGTATATTGTGTGAAATTGTTACAAAACTTCTTCTACTCTCTCATTCGAGCCTTGGTAAGTATTTTTAAATAATTTTCCAACAAAAATCTTCTCCTCAACACCCATAACCAACCTTGGGATTAGTTGGTCCCTTAATTACATTTGTTTGTGTTAAAGTTGCTTTGTCAGCATTTTACAACTTATATGATTTCTAACTGACTTGTAAGACACAAAACACCCTTTGTTTGCATTATGCTTGATCTCTCAAAGCTTATTAGACAAAATAAACCTAAATACACTAACATTTCCCTATTGATGTATTCAAATAAAAAAAAATTGATGATGTGGTGTAGGTGCTCCTGCACCAAACTCAAAACTCGGTCCAAGCCTAATTTCTACCAAACTTTTCAAAAAACTTGACCATTTAAAGGTGGATTGAGATACCCTTTTTAGGGTTACACAACATATTCCAAAATCAATAGTAACTCTTTTGGATGAACATGAACTTTCAATACACCTCCCTCACTCTAGGCTTCATAATTAGGCCTAATTTCCAAAGGAACCCCCTCACAAACTCACCTCCAAACCAAGGAAACTTGAAAAAGTCTTAGGGATGCTCGCCAAACTCAGGATTCTCCCATTTTAAGAGCCCCAAGAACATTTTGTATTCCTCTACTCACAAACCATCCTAAACCATCACAAAAGCAAGGGTTTTAAATAAAATCATAACTCCAGACCTCCTCGAATCCTTCCAAAGGTCCAAATACCCCACAATACCTTTGCCCTAACTTAAAGGACACTCACAATCCCATTCCTTTTAGTGTTTCTCAAATTCAATACTTGAGTTCCTTACTTTCATGGTGGAAACACCCCTGAACAGCATTAGAACTTCACACCCCACTGAGTTTATTCATTCTCTCAGCCTCCAAAGTATTCATACACCAAATTAATCATGGTATAGGCCAAGCCACCAAGCAATAGGGTTAGAACAGCAGGTGGATTGGCTAACATGTCATGGTGTTGCCATCAAAACCCCTAACATAGAAAACAAATCAGTAACCAAGTTTGTTGATCCCACACACACCAACGATGGATTTACACCTTCATAGCAGATGCAAAGAGAGTAAACACATATGAAATCAAGTATCCAAAGCCTCAAGTCATGATAGACTTTTATGGGCCTGTGCAAGGCAAAGAAAATTCAAGAAAACAAGGAAAACTAGTGATCAACGTTTCCAAGCATATTTTCTTATTAGAAACTGAACAAAATCAACCCTCAACTCAAGGTATTACAGAAATATATCTTGATACCACCTTCCAACTACGCCTTGAGCCGATCAACCACCATAACCACCCTTTGTTAGACTTCTAAGATGGCAATTTTCCAATTTTTCTCTTAATTACCATTCATTCACAACTTGATTTTGCAAATACCACCTAACTGACCTATTAAGTCTTTTAAATACAATTGCAAGGTATTTACATAGCATATAGAAATATAGAGAGAAAATAGAATAAATATTTTAACTAATGAATTGTAAAAAATGGATTTTTGTAGTTTATATTCATGTCATTGATTACATTGTATTGCACATCTTTCAAATTCAAAGCATTACTTCACTTTGCATAACTAATAAGTAGATGTTGTTAGATGCCAAAAATTTAATTACAATATAGTTTGAACAATGTCAACCTAAGAAGTTATACAATTTCTTCACATTGCATAACTAATAACTAGGAGAAGCTACCAATTGCATTTTCTTATCATGGCATTCTATGAGACCAAATTTCTTTGAGATATTTTTTCAAATAGTTCCCTGCCTTGTCTATGTTACCACATTTTTCATAAATGTCTACCAAAGAATCTTCTCAAACAGTTCACTGCCTTGTTGTTATGGCTAAAGGCCTAAAACAAGTGATTTTGAACAAGCTACGGATGCTTCGAAAAATATATCAAAAGCATAATAGTAAGCAATAGCATAGAGAAGGAAGTGAACTGTTTGAAAACATGCATCAAATAAATTACTTTGAAATGATAAATTTAGTTGTGCTTTCACTCTTCTTTAACATTGTATATCTGCTCCTTTTTATAACAAGAGATAAAAAATGTAAAAAATTGTATAACAAGAGATAAAAACTATCTTTTTTGAAATCGAAAGGCATTTCCACAGTATAGAGATATAGAGAGCAAATAAAAGAAAGATTTTAACTAATGAAATGTAGAAAATAGATTTTTTTAGTTTTTATTCATGCATTGCACATCTTTCAAACTCAAAGCATCACTTCACATTGCATAACAAATAACTATATGTTGATAGATGAGAAAATTTCAATTACAATATAGCTTTCGACAAAGTCAACCTAAGCAGTTATGCAATTACTTCACATTGCATAACTAATAACTAGGAGCAGCTACCAATTGCTTTAGCTTGTCATGGCATTCCATGAGACCACATTTCTTTGAGGCATTTTTTCAAATAGTTCATTCCCTTGTCTATGCTAGGAAATTTTTCATATATGTCTACCAAAGAATTTTATCAAATAGTTCATTGCCTTCTTGCTATGGCTAAAAGCCTAAAATAGATGCTTTCAAACAAGCTATGGATTCTTGGAAAAAATCTTTGAAAGCATAATAATAAGCAATAGCATAGACAAGCCATTGAAATTTTTGAAAAAATGCCTCAAAGAAAATTGGTCTCATGGTGATGAAATGCCATGACAAGCCATAGACAAGGCAGTGAATTGTTTGATAATATGCCTCGACTACTTGCATTTGACAACTTTTTCCTCGAGTGAAAATTTGCCACCATAGGAAAAAGTCTCTCAGATAGCAAAAACTGAGAAAGGTTATTCTAGAGGGGCCCAACCTGATACCATAGGATCAAACGAGAAGTTTCTAAGCATCACGATGTCTGAGTAATAGCATGTTGAAGTTCGCAGCTATTTTGCACTTTGGACCCTTAAGGGATCAATTCAGTTGAACTCAGCTTGGAGTGATTCTGCATGTTTAGGTGCGAAAGAGGACCATGCCTAGTGTAAAAATACCTATAAGGATGTGTTGGAATAGTCTGCTTGGTCACACGAGCTGCAGAATGAAAATTGCAACACTTTGCAACTTTCAACTACTTGCATTTGACAACTTTTTCGCCGAGTGAAAATTCACCAGCACAGGAAAATGCCTTCGAGATAGCAAAAACCAAGAGAATTTATTGTATATGTGCCCAATTTGATCTTGCATGATAATACGATAAGTTTCTAAGCGTCATGGTGTCTGAGTAATAGCATGTTGAATTTCGCAGCCATTTTGCACTTTGGACCCTTAAGGGATCGATCTGGTTGAACATAGCTCAAAGCGATTCCCCGTGTTTAGGAGTGAAAGAGGACCATTCCTAGCTTAAACATACCCACCCGAATGCATTGGAACAATTTTTTTGGTCACACGAGCTGCAAAACAAAAGTTGCACCACTTTGCAACTTTCAACTACTTGCATTTGACAACTTTTTCCTCGAGTGAAAAATCGCCACCATACAAAAAAGCCTCTGAGATAGAAAAAACCGAGTAATATTATTGTAGAGGGGTCCAATGTGATCCCATAAGATCAGATGAGAATTTTCTAAGCGTCACAATGTTTGAGTAATAGCATGCTGAAGTTCGTAGCCATTTTGCACTTTGGACCCTTAAGGGATCGATCCGGTTGAACATAGCTTAGAGTGATTCTTCGTGTTTAGGTGCAAAAGAGGACCATGCCTAGTGTAAACTTACCCACCTAAATGCATTGGAACAATCTATTTGGTCACACGAGCTATAGAACAAAATTTGCACCACTTTGCAACTTTCAACTACTTGCATTTGACAACTTTTTCCCCAAGTGAAAATTTACCAGCACAGGAAAATGCCTTCGAGATAGCAAAAAACTGAGAGAGGTTATTGTATATGGTCCAAACTTGATCTTGTCAGATCAAATGATAATTTTCTAACCATCACGGTGTCCAAGTAATAACATGTTGAATTTCATAGCCATTTTGCACTTTGGACCATTAAAGGATCGATCTGGTTGAACGTAGCTCGGAGCGATTCCGCATGTTTAGGTGTGAAAGAGGACCATGCCTAGTGTAAAAATACCCACCTGGATGCATTGGAATATTTTGTTTAGTCACACGAGCTACAAAACAAAAGTTGCACCACTTTGCAACTTTCAACTACTTGCATTTGACAACTTTTTCCTCGAGTGAAAAATCGCCACCATACAAAAAAGCCTCTGAGATAGAAAAAACCGAGTAATATTATTGTAGAGGGGTCCAATGTGATCCCATAAGATCAGATGAGAATTTTCTAAGCATCACAATGTTTGAGTAATAGCATGCTGAAGTTCGTAGCCATTTTGCACTTTGGACCCTTAAGGGATCGATCCGGTTGAACATAGCTCAGAGTGATTCTTCGTGTTTAGGTGCAAAAGAGGACCATGCCTAGTGTAAACTTACCCACCTAAATGCATTGGAACAATCTATTTGGTCACACGAGCTATAGAACAAAATTTGCACCACTTTGCAACTTTCAACTACTTGCATTTGACAATTTTTCCCTGAGTGAAAATTTGCCAGCACAGGAAAATGCCTACGAGATAGCAAAAATCGAGAGAGGTTATTATAGATGGGTCCAACTTGATCTTGTAGGATCATACTAGAAGTTTCTAAGCATCAAATTTTCCAAGTAATAGCATGTTGAATTTCACAGCCATTTTGCACTTTGGACCCTTAAGGGATCGATCCGGTTGAACGTAGCTCAGAGCGATTCCGTGTGTTTAGGTGTGAAAGAGGACCATGCCTAGTGTAAAAATACCCACCCAAATGTGTTGGAGCATTTTTTTTGGTCACACGAGCTACAAAATGAAAGTTGCACCACTTTGCAACTTTCAACTACTTGCATTTGACAACTCTTTCCCCGATTGAATTCGCCACCACAGGAAAATTCCTCTGAGATAGCAATAACCGAGAGAGGTTATTGTAGAGGGGTCCAACATGATCTCATAGGTTTAGATAGAGATTTTTTAATCACCACAGTTTAAGAGTGATACCCTGTCAAATATTGTTGCCCTTTTGCACTTTGCACCCTTAAGGGATCGAGTCGGTTGAACCATAGCAGTTGTTTTGTTGAATGTCATACCCTAAGGTATGTTAGAGATGACCTAGGTTGCATTGATTTCTCTGAGGCATACGTTTCCCCTACCTTGTCACTTCATCAAAGGACAATAGATTTAAAGGAAGGTTATTCATTAAGACAAGCATCATGAATGTATGAACACAAGGGAACTATGAAGGGTCACTGTACATGGCAATGTGCAAATGAAAAGGATAGATTAGAAATGAGTAGTGATTAGTTGTTAAGTACAATGAGTGTATGATTATAAAGTTCTTGACAATCAAATTCACTCACCACATTCAATGTCCTATGACTGTCAAGTCTATGTCGGTTAGTGTCTCAAGACTCCAAGAGCTATGGTTGTGTATGTAGCAATAGGTCCTTATGAATGTGGAGTCTTCAATAAATACAGTAATTCAATGAAAAATATTACAATAGTGATGGAAGAACATTTTGAAAATCTTCCCATTTTTCAATACTTATAGCAATACATGCAGGGAAATATTCCTCCCATTTCCAACACAAATGATGAAATATATTGTACTTGAGAAAAGGACAAAAGGAGTTGCCGCCCAGTTTCGTTTTTCCATTCCACCTCAGCTGGCCCAACTATTTGCATTCCAAAATGGTTCAAAACATGTACATCCCCCACTCCCTACAAAACACGTGGGTAGTAGCTTCTCTGTGGTTGTGTAGTATCATAGGAATTTGGTCCACAAAAACCTAGAAAATCCTCTTAATCTTAGACATAGACTCACATAAAAATCATTAAAAGAGCAATAACTAAATAATGTCAATCATACAGGTGATGAGACCTACTATCACCTTCATGCATGCTAGGTAAGGAGGTCGATTGAAGGTCCTACAATGGTGATGTGCCCCTTTGCTACTTTATCATCTCTCGATGACCCTACGTATAAATTTCAAATATATCATTGAAAGGCTTAACATAAAACATGTAGCATATAAGAATCTGATAAATCTAGGAGATGGAGAAGAAAGAGAAGGTTGACAACCAGAAAATGCACCAACAACCGATGTTTCTCATACCACTGAACACTTGCACCAGCAACCGATGTTGTTCTTTTCTTATATACTTTGACAAACTTCAGTATTACCTATAGTCACAATCAGAAAAGGATCAATGACAGTCGTAAATGCATATGACATCAAACAGTAATTGTGAAAAATCCTTATTGCAAGTTGTTGGTCCAAAAGAGTGATCAATAACATGGCTTTACAAATTCAATGTGCATACTTACAAATCAATCCAAGGAACCATCTGGGTCTGCTCTAGTCTTTATTGTGTCGATTATTGCCTTGTGGTCAGACTCATGCACTTTCCACAAGTTCTTGTTCGCAGGTTTACCCTTATATTTGATCAAATCAACATTGGTGATGATGACAAGGTTTGAATAGTGAAGAATTCTCCGATGCGTGTCGAAGTCCTCAAACAACCAAACTGCAACATTCTTAACTAGATACCTTCGAAGCCATCTTCCAGTAACAACCACCAAACCTATAGGATATTCTATGTTTTCTCTGTCTATAACTGGGGACTCCAATTTCTTTTTGGCCTTGATACAATGACACAGGTAATAATATGTACCCTCTTCATTGTCTTCATCTGTAATTAGCGCATAAATGTGCCCTGCATTGATATGTTCATCTTATTATATTTATTTACTGAGCAACATAATAAAAATTGTAAGTAAGATATATCACCTAGTTCTAGTAGGTCTGATACATGATCAAATTCAATGGATGATTGCATCTCCATGATTTGTAGAGCTATCGGGAGTTGATAAGTGTTAAGTGGGGTTAGACTTCTTATAGAGCATTCATCAACCCACTCTGTTGAGTCGCAATAATTCCATGATTGAAGTGTACATGCATAACAAAATCATTTCATCTTCCTTGTGTGGATAGTCCATGTACCTACATTGGAGCTTCTAAAAGAGTGTAGCTCACTTGATCCTATTAGTGTACAACAATCCTCATATTTTGTAATGTTAGTATCATCTACTAAATGAAAAAATCTATGAACTAAAGAATTTCCTTCACTACTTGGACCCATTAAACCATTGCACCACTGGACAATTTATCTTGCATCTGTCAACTTTACACTATTTGTGTACTTTAGCTCTTCTTGTGCTAGGGCTCTTTTGATACATGCACCTGCTCCATCATGCTCCCCCTTTCCATGCCCGGCCTCTAAGAAGTTCCACATTTGTTGAACACCACTAATCCTATACATCCTGCTCAACTAGTAAAACATTCTGGCATTCTTGAATTGTGATTTACAATTATCTAACCATATGATATGTTGACTAAATGATATTCCCCTACTAGCTAGATTGGCATAGAACATATGAAAGCAACCTTGAACAAACTATGTAGAATATGTGTGATCATCACTAATGTAAAAGTGATACTCCCTCAATACTTTCCTATTTTCCTCTGTACTATCATTTGCATGAATGAATGCTATATGTACAAATATAGCAACCTGCACAGAGTTGTAGTATTGTGATTGCACCTCGTTCTATGGTTGTAGTGTGTATTTCTTAGTGAAGTCAACAACTGAAATGATATGATGAACTGGAAATGTGTCCTTGCATAACTTGAACTTTGAGTCCAACCATTGTGCTATGTCTGTATGCATTGCATAATCATAAACCACCCAATCACAAAAAATTCCCATAAACTGATACACTAGAATCTTATCACTGACCAATTCACACTTCTTTGCTTCTTTCCCATCTTTTAGACTGTATGCCACTGTCGTATATTTGCCAAATTCCACAATTTTGTCTCCAATTGTGTGTGTACTAGCCATGTGTTGGAAAATTGGCACATGTTGCATGCCACCACAATGATCACATGTGCCATCCAAACATTATTTTTTGTAAAAAAATTGACCATCCTCTCTTTCACATAAAATGGAAGACAAAAATTTCCTTGACGATTTAGGTGGAGGCATTATGTTACATTCCTGCAAAACATTGTCAGTATGCATATCTACACATATACGTTGATAAACATCATAATGGTTAGAAAAATCAATATGAACCCTAAAACAACAAGTAGTGCATGTGTTATTTATTTTGACATAAAAAGGCTTTAACATTTCAAAATACCTTTGACATATTTTAATTTCAGGAAACTTTTGTACAAAATCAGCAAAAAATTGGATTTGAGTGGTATCCAAAATAATGCATTGGATGTGGCTCATGGTTTATACTACCAATTCTCCTTCTTAAAAAATATCTTTTATTTGGAGAGGTCCTTGTGTTATCCTTCCAATAATTCACAATTAAAGATCTCAAGCCTTGAGAAATTCTTGTGTCTTTCCGTGGCACTCTACTCGAAAATGCCCATAACTCATTGCTATTTGGATCCTCCACTCTTTCATGCCTTCCTTTGGCTCTCATTAGAGATGATATACTTATTTTCAAATACTTACTTGCCTTTGTAAGGTTCACCTTGTTCCTTGTTTAACTGCTTAATTGTGTTGTTTTCATCACACGTCGTGTGTCACAACTATCCTTCGTGCATGAGGTGGAACCCACGCTCTTGTATGCACTCAACAAGTTCTTTACAATGGAATTTTCACTTGAGTCATTCAAAACTCTTAGCCCAAGATCCTTCATGGTGGGCCTAAATTTGAGTTGCCTCATCATTTCAACAAATAGTTGGCATCTTCCACCCTCACTTAGCTTTGCAATAAAAAAACTCCATATCCTTTATGCATATCTTTGACATGTATGTTTTGGAATCTTATTAGGCATCCATTTCAAAACATTGGAATGAATATAAAAAAAAATGTAGGTTTTCTATGCAAAACTCTAGGAGGAGTTCTCAAATGTAAATTTTTGTCAATATTGGGAAGGTAAACAACATCAGGGATAGATCCTGTACCTTCAATTGGAGGTGCAATTGATGACATACCTTGAGATTGACATGTAAACGATGTTGTAATTCCAAATTGAGATGTTGTTTGTGGAGTTCCTTCAAATAGATATGTGTTTGCTGATGTAGTTTCAAAATGCAATGTTTTTGATGGTGTGTCTTCAATTGGAGATGTGATTTCCGATGTACCTAGAAAACCACATGTTGTTGTCAATGTTTCTTCAACTGGTGATGTGCATTGAGGTTCACCTATGGTTGATGATGTGCCCCCAACTTTTGTATCCATTCCCGTCCTTCCACGAATTTTCCTTATTCGTGCCCTTTGTTTTTCCAATTTGACATCTCTCTTAGATTGCACGGGAATTTGTGGTTGTATGGGCTGCAATTCCTTTGCTTCACAAGCTACTTTTTTTTATTCTCTTCTCCTTACATTTTTAACTGCATGTTCTTCTAGTGTTAGAGGCTTCGGCATTTCCTCGGCATGACCTTGAATGCTACATGTCCAAAAACACACATAGAACAAAAGTAAGTAATGCATTTTACAAAAATATTGATGTAGAGAGGGGTGGAAACCATTCAATACAGCAAATCAATGAGAATCACAAACCTAGGGTATAAATTGCTGCCACCTAAATGAAAACTAGAGACTCTTGTGTTTATTTTTCTCAAAAACAAATTTTTGATTGTCAACAAATTCATGAAGAATATAGATTCAAAGAAGGGTTTGTGATGCTATATCTTATCATTATTCACTATTTCTTTGGCAATGAGGTTTTCCAAATTAGATGAAAATAAAAAATTTCCATATTAGTTGAAAAAAGAATGAAATATAGTGAATTCCACTAGCCATGCTGGAAATGGACTACTATAAGCAATGCAAATAGAATTCATAAGTAAATTTATGTTAATTAAATTTCATGTTTTTTATTTTTTTTGTTCTTCAAACTCATAAAAATTGAGCTTTTTTATGTAAATCTAAAAATTGAACTTTTTTATGCAAATCCCATCTAATTCAATGTTGAGTTCTAAGTCCAATTGTTATGATTAATAAAATCATTAAGGAAATTTAGTTTATATTGTCAAAAACAAACAAATATACTAAATACAAACATTTCAATTTACCAAAATGAATATATTACCTCAGATAATGTAAAATGATGTAGAAACTTCAAAATATTTTCTTCTACGTTGTCTACCATGCAGATTGGTGGTAACAAGGTGATGGATCAAGCATAGATTGGTACAATATGAAGTCAACTGTAGAAAAAAAGGTGTTTTTGACTCAGATAAAGCGTTGAACTAGACAAACACGGGAGAATGTGGGCCTGAATCATGAGGTGAACCCTTATTTTTACTGTTTCAAGGTAAAACCCATTTGGTGCTCGCCAAATATGTTCCTCTGAAAAGGAGAGACTTCAGAGAGAGGGAGAGACACAAAGTGGGAGAGAGATAGAGGGAGTGATTGAGTGACATACCTAATAGAGGGATTAGGGTAGAGAGTTTAATTGGGTTTAAGGGTTTAAGTGTTGAGGGATTAGGGTAGAGGGTAGAGGGTTTAAGGGCTTAGTATTTAAGGGTTGAGGGTATAGGGTTGAGGTATTAGGGAAGAGAAGTTGGGATGTATGGAAGGAGAGATGGAGGGAGAAGTGAGATAGAGATAAGGAGAGAAGAGGAGGGAGGGACAAAGATAGATGGGGGTTGAGGATCCAGTGTGGGATGGAGGGAGAGAGAGATGGAGGGATATTCTTGAGAGAGGGGGTGGGAGGGAGAAACCTAAGAGAGAGGGAGAGGGAGAGAGGTTGGGAGGGAGACACTCAAGAGAGAAGAAGAGGGATAAAAATTGGGAGATAGGGGGTGGGAAGGAGATACCTAAGAGAGTAGGAGAGAGAGGGAGTGAGAGATATAGGGAGTGAGTGAGTGAGTGAGTGAGAGACCTAAGAGAGGGAGAGGGGGTAGGAGGGAGAGACTCGATAGATAAAGAGGGAGGAGGGGGAGGAGAGAGGATAAAGGGTAGAGGGTTAAGGGTTTAGGGTTAAGGGTAGAGGGGAGAGAGATAGAGGGAGTGAGAGAGAGAGATAGATACCTGAGAGAGGGAGAGGGGATAGGAGGGAGAGTCTTGAGAGAGAGAGGGAGCAACTTTAGAGAGAGGGAGAGACACAAAGTGGGAGAGAGATAGAGGGAGTGAGAGAGAGAGAGGGAGTGGGAGAGAGAGGGGGGAGGAAGGAGAGGGTGTGGGAGGGAGAAACCTAAGAGAGAGGTTGGGAGAGAGACACCTGAGAGAAGGAGAGGGATTCAAAGTGGGAGAGAGGGGGTAGGAAGGAGAGACCTAAGAAAGTAGGGTGGGAGGTAAGTGAGGCCTGATTGAGAGGGATTGTGAGATAAGTGAGGCCTAATCCATCAACCCTCAACCCTCAAACCTCAACCATTAAACCCTAATCCATCAACCCCTATACCCTCTTAATCCCTCAACCCTCAATCCTTAACCCTTGATCCCTCAACCCCTATACCCTCTTAATCCCTCAATCCTCAACCCTCAATCCTTAACCCCTGATCCCTCAACCCCTATACCCTCTTGATCCCTCAATCCTCAACCCTCAACCCTTAAACCCTAATCCCTTAACCCATATACCCTCTTAATCCATCAACCCTCAACCATTAAACCCTAATCACTAAACCCCTATACCCTTTTAATCCCTCAACCCTCAACCCCTATACCCTCTTAATCTCTCAACCCTCAACCCTTAACCCTTAAACCCTAATCCATCAACCCCCATACCTTCTTAATACCTCAACCCTTAAACCCTAATCCCTCAACCCCTATACCCTCTTAATCCCTCAACCTCCAACCCTTAACCCTTATACCCTAATCCCTCAACCCCCATACCCTCTTAATCCCTCAACCCTCAACCCTTAGCCCTTAATCCCTAAACCCTCTACTTGAGAGAGAGAGGGAGAGGTGGTGGGAGGGACATGCTTGAGAGAGAGGCATAGGGAGATGGAGAGATAGGGAGAGAGGGAGGGAGTCACTATGAGAGGGAGAGGGTATATGAGGGGAGACTTGACAAAGAGAGAGAGGAAGATGGGGTAGGACAGAGATACTTGAGAGAGAGAAAGAGGGAGATAGGGTGGGAAGGAGAGACATTAGAGACTTGAGAGAGGGAGAGGGGGTAGGAGGGAGAGACTTGAGAGAGGGAGAGGGGGTAGGAGGGAGATACTTGAGAGAGAGAGAGAGGGGAAGGGAGTTGGAGAGAGATAGAGGGTAGAGGGTAGAGTTTTAAAGGGTTTAGGGTTTAAGGGTTAAGGGTTTAGGTTAAGGGTATAGTGGAGAGAGATAGAGGGAGAGAGAGAGGGAGTGAGTGAGTGAGTGAGTGAGAGACCTAATATTCCCTCTCTAGTTCTCTCTATCTCACTTCTCTCTCTCAATATCTCCACCTTCTTTCCCTCTCTAATTCTCTCTCTATCATCTCTCTCTATCTCTCTCCTCCCTCTCTACTCTCTCTATCTCTCCCTCCCTCCCCCTCTTTCTATCTCTCCTCTCTCCCTCCCCCTCTTTCTATATCTCTTTGCCCTCTTTCTACCTATATCTCTCTCCTTCTATCTATCTCAACTATCCATCTTTACCTATCCCTCCACTTCTTTTTGTCTCTCCTCCCAATCTCTCTCACTATTGCCCTTCCCTCCCTCCCCCTCTTTCTCTCTCAATAGATATTTTTCTCTATCTCACCATTATCTCTCTCTCACTCACACACACACCTCTATCTCCCTACCTCTCCCTCCCCTTTGTACTCTTTATCTCTCCTCTCACTTTCCCTCTCTATACATACCTCTCCCTCCATCACTCTCTCTCTCCATCCCTCTCTATCTCACTTATGCCTCCTTCCCTACTGTTAGAGTAATAATTTATTATGCTTAATTAATTATATCATACTGGTTAATTAATTAAGTCACTTATTCCTCTAGTTGCTTAAGCTAAACTTAGGTGCATTAATAATTATTTATTAATTATTAAGTGTGCACACTAGGGTTTCATTTAGGGTTTCCCTTTTAGGGTTTCTTGATCTCCTTCATAAGGATTGATCTCTTTGTAATAATGGAGATTCTCATAATGCATTTTACACTTTGAGGTTTACAGAACATCTTGTTGGTTTTGCATGTCTTTTGCATGTGAGAGGTATCCATTTGCATGCAGGTGATCTTGGATTCTAACATGGTATTAGAGCTCCAGACCTGTAGCTGCCTATTCGTGATCTGAAGATATGGCTTCTCAGTGAGTTTTAAGTGCAAGGGTTTCCACAGGCATCTTTTTTGCAAGATCTAGGGGTAGCCAAATTTTTGGGACACTATGGGCTCAAATGGACGTCGCCATCGCGTTCACAGTGCCCCAAAACCTTAGAAACGCCTATCAAATCATCCATTTTTGAGCAGTTGGTTTCTGAGGCAAAATTTTTTTGCCAGGGAAGCCGTATGGCCTCCCCAGCATGCTTCACAAGGCATGAAAATCGATAAAAAAAATTAAAAAAACCCATTTTCGGGATCCGTGCTTGCGCTCCCAATTCAAACGGCTCCCGGCCTAGGCGGCCACTGATCTGCCACCGCTGGTGGCGGCCCCATGCAGCACCACCGACTCCACCACCGGCCATTGCAGCCCCTGAGGGCTTCCTCTCGTGGGCCAGGGTCTTATGGGGGACCAAGAGCTCCATGCCTGGCCCCCGGCCGAACTCAGCACCCAACCCCTAGTCATATCAACGACCAGGGGCTCCAATGGATTTTTTTTGCAGGGGGGGTGCTTTTTTGGTCAAATTTATGCCTGTGAACCGCATGATGTCAGCGTCCGTACGGCGGTGTCTGTCCCCTCTAACCCTAGTTTTCTCTAAAGAAGCAGTTTTTTTCTTTTTTGCATAACTTGGGCATACGATATCGAAATTGGGAAAATGAGATATCGCCGAAAAGCTGGTTCCAAGTACTTTCATTTGGTGTAGTTTATTTTACAGTATTTTCCTGTTTTACTAAATTTATTGCTGGTTGAAGTCAGATGTTTATTTTATGCTTCCGAGCTCATAACGTTTTGCCACGATCTCCGATTTTTGCTATCTTTGCGGCGTTGGAAAGGTATTGAGGAGCTCTATGTTTCTATCCATGCACTTTTTTCTGTATCTATCCCAGGTTTATCATTATTCCAGATTTGGCCCAATGGGTCATTTGGAGATTACTTGGATATTTTGACAGTTGGGAGAGTGCAACTTGCATCTTTGCACTTCATTTTCAGTGATACATCTTTCAATAATCGACTGTTGCTTCATAGATTCCAGCGTTGTTCCCGTTTGGAGTTTTCGTGTGTTCCGTGGCATCGGGTCTGCTGTCACATTATGATGATTCTGATATGGTTTCTTGTAGATAGAAGTATCTTTCCTTGCTTTCCAGATTGCGGTTCCAGTGTTACTCTACAGTGTTCTTCCAGTGCTTCTTTGCAGCATGTCATATCATTGTAGGGGGGTTTTGTCCCACTGGGTTTTCCTCCTCTACCTCTTTCTTGCATTTGTAAATGGGTACCTGATTAGGCCTAGTTTCCAGAACCCATCTTTGCTTGCATGCATCTTATTCTAGTGTTTTAGCTTCTTCCTAAGTTCATCTTAAGGGGGGGTGTTAGAGTAATAATTTATTACGCTTAATTAATTATATCATACTGGTTAATTAATTAAGTCACTTATTCCTCTAGTTGCTTAAGCTAAACTTAGGCTCATTAATAATTATTTATTAATTATTAAGTGTGCACACTAGGGTTTCATTTAGGGTTTCCCTTTTAGGGTTTCTTGATCTCCTTCATAAGGACTGATCTCTTTGTAATAATGAAGATTCTCATAAAGCATTTTACACTTTGAGGTTTACAGAACATCTTGTTGGTTTTGCATGTCTTTTGCATGTGACAGGTATCCATTTGCATGCAGGTGATCTTGGATTCTAACACCTGCCTCTTTCTCTCTCCACTCTCTATCTCTCCTCTCCCTTCCTCTACCTACCTCTCTCTCTGTCTCCCTATCCCTATCTTTCTCTCTCACTCTCTCCTCTCTATCTCTACCTATCACCATTCCCTCTCTCCCACTTTCCCTCCTTCCCTCTCACTCCCTCCTCTATAAATCACCATTCTCTCTCTATCCCACTTTCCCTAATTCCCTCTTTATGTCTCACTTATCCCTTTCTACCTCTCCCTCCCTCCAACCTCCATCTCTCTTTATTTGTATTTCCCATTCTCTCCTTACCTTTCTACTCTCTATCTCACCACTCTCTTCATATCACTCTCCCTCCTTCCCTCTCTCCCTCCTATCCATCCCTCTCTCCTTCCCTCTCTACCTACCTCTCACTCCAATACCTACCACTCTCTCCCTCACCCATATTTCTCTCTTACTCTCTCCTTCCCTCTCTACTCTATATCTCTCCCCCCTTCCCTCTCTAATTTATTTCTCTCTCCCCCCCTTCCTCTGTCCCCTCATTTTCTCTCCTCTCACTCTCTCTCCCTCTCACACACACTCATCTCTATCTCCTCCTTTCCTCTCCCACCATCCCTCCACTCTCCACTTCTCTCTATCTATCATCTCTCTCTACATCTCCTTCCCTCTATATTTATCTTTATCTCCCCTCTCCCTCTCTTTACCCACTTCAAGAGTTTATGGATGAGGGTAGATGGTTGAGGGTATAGGGTTGATGGATTAGGGTTCAAGGTCCAACATATAGGGTACAAGGTATATGGGTTGAGGTTTTAGGGTTAAGGGTTGCTTGATTGAAGGTAGAGGGTTGAGGGATGAGGGTTTAAGGGTTAAGGGTTGATGTATTAGGGTAGAGAGTTTAATTGGTTTAAAGGGTTTAAGGGTTGAGGGATTAGGGTTGAGGCTATTGAGTTGAGGGTAGAGGGTAGAGGGTTTAAGGGTTTAAGGGTTAAGGGTAGAGGGTAGAGGGTTTAAGGGTTTAAGGGTTAAGGGTAGAGGGATAAGGGTAGAAGGGAGAGACATAGAAGGAGTGAGTGAGTGAGAGAGACTTAAGAGAGGGGGGTAGGAGGTGTTAGAACCCAAAATTTCCATAATAAACTTAAGTGATTTTCCACTATTTTCATAAAAAAAACCTAAGGTTTTACCATGTAGACCTATCCTTTTCCTATCTTTCCATATAAAATTCATTTTTCCCCTTTCCAAAAAATGCTCATATACTTTATATCACTACCACTCCCTTAAAAAATCACTTTATATATATTATTTACTGCCCAACCGTGGCCTCATACATGGGGGCCCATGGTATGGTAGTAATTGTTTGGGGGAGTCACATTAACCCTTATCGCTATACCATGGGGGGACATCATATTGTCTATGGTAGTGCAGTGGTCGGGTATCAGCTAATGGAGTAGGCATGATATGTTTATCGTGCCACTGCATATAGTTAAACCATAGATAACAGTAAATAGGTAGTGGTTGGTGAAGGGTGGTAGTGGATGGTTAGTGGGCGGTCAGTGAATGCATCCAACAATTTGCATAGTGGCTACCGTGGTACCGCGGTAGTGCAGTGGCGATGAGAAAATTGTAGCGGCGTCGGTTGAAGCAGTTACTGTGGTACCGCACATGGTTAAACCATAGGCCGCAATGACCATAGTAATGGTAGTGGTCGGTGAAGGCAGTCAATGGAGGATAGCAGAGAGTGGTTAATGGTTGGCACTGGCGGTTAAGGGTGGCTACCATGGTACCGCTGGAAATCATCCCAGTGATCGTGGTAGCATGGTAAAGGCTCATTGAGGCAATAAATGTGGGGAGTAAAAAGGACACCGTGATACTACATGAAGAAAATTCAAGCCCACGGTAGAGCGGTAACAATAAAGATAATAAGGCCACGAGAAGATAAAAATAAAGGAGCGGATAAAATGAAATTTAAAGGGCGAGAAAGGATATAAAGGGGAAAATCAAAGCGATGATATACTTAAAAATATTTAATTTTCTGAAAGGCAATCTAATTAAATATTTTAATTCTCTATCATAAAATTCAAACAATTGTAATAGAAAGTGAAGGGTCATGACCCTTGGGTATGTAATGTATATATATTTCAAAAAATCAGGGGACAAGTAGAAAAAGAAAGTAGTAGTTAGACTGTAGGAGTTAGAATTTTCCCGAGAAGGGACTGGGATGGAAATAATGTACAAAATTTTCTTTGTGCAGTAGGAGTAGGAGTAGGTGTAGTAATTTTATCTGTCCACTTCCCTTTGCCATTGTGGATAGATTGATCAACCAGGAAACAAATCTTAAATCTACAGCATACATATAGGTGCACCCGCCTAGATTTTGCAGAGCCTGAAGAGAAGAAGGTACAATTGCATCAATTGGCCTTGTTAGTTGGCCAAAAGCATTGTGAGAGCTTGGAAACCTCTCGTGGTTTGAACCTGCATTTTTGAGACCCAATAGGAGGGAGAGAATTAAGAGAGAGAGGGAGAGGGAGTGGGAGAGAGATAGAGTGTAGAGGGTAGAGGTTTTTAAGTGTTTAGGGTTTAGGGTTAAGGGTAGAGAGAGAGGTAGAAAGGGAAAGAAGAGAGATATTGAGAGAGAAGAGGCAAGGAGGGAGAGATAAATAGGTAGAGAGAAGTAGATATGAAATCAGAGATAGAGGGAGAGGTAGGGATGGAGAGAGAGGTGAGAAAAAAATAAAGAGAGGTCTAGGTAGATGGAGGTGGGAGGAGATAAAGAGAAGTAGAGGTTAGATTTAAGGGTAGAGGGTAGAGTGTTTAAGGGTTTAAGGGTTTAACATTTAGATTTAAGGGTAAAGGAGAGAGAGATATAGGGAGTGAGTGAGAGACTTGAGAGAGGGAGAGGGGGTAGGAGGGAGAGACTTGATATATAGGGAGGGAGGGAGGGAGGGAGTGAGAGAGAGATAAAGGGTAGAGGTTTTAAGGGTTTAGAGTTTAATGGTTAAGGGTTTAGGGTTAAGGGTAGATGGGAGAGAGATAGAGGGAGTGAGAGAGAGAGAGAGAGACCTGAGAGAGGGAGAGGGTATAGGAGGGAGATTCTTGAGAGAGAGAGGGAGTGAGTGGGAGAGAGATAGAGGGTAGAGGGTTTAAGGGTTTAAGGGTTAAGAGTAGAGAGCTAAGGGTAGAGTGGATAAATATACGAGTGAATGAGTGAGTGAGAGAGAGATACTTGATATAGGGACAAGGAGTAGGAGGGAGAGACATGAGATAGGGAGAGAGAGATAAAGAGAGAGAGGGAATGGGAGAGAGATAGAGACTTGGGAGAGGGAGAGGGGGTAGGAGAGAGAGAGAGAGATGAGGGAGGGATATATATGTAGGTAGAGAGAGTTGAGATAGAGATAGAGTAGAGAGGGAAGGAGAGAGGGGAAGGAGGGAGAAGTTAGAGAGAGAATAAGGAAGGTGGATAGATTAAGAGAGGGAGAAAGAGAGAATGTGGTATAGAGGGATAGGTAGGTAGAGAAAAGTAGAGAGGTAAGGTGAGTTGGAGGGAGAGGTAGGGATGGACAGAGAGAGAGGTAGGTAGAGAGAGTAAAGGGAGATATAGAAAAGTGGAGAGGGAAGGAAAGATGGATGGAGAGGTAGGGATCGAGGGAGAGATAAGGATTTAGAGAGAGGTGAGAGAGTGAAATAGAGAGAGAGAGGTAGGTAAGGAGAGGGAGGGGGAGATAAAGGGAAGTAGAGAATGGAGGAGAGAGGGAATAAGAGGTAGGGAGGGAGAGATAAGTGAGATAGAGAGAGAGGAGGGAGGGAGGGAAATTGTGGAGAGAGAGGTGACATAGAGAGAAAGAAAGTAAAGAGGGGAGGGGGAGAGAGAGAGGTGATAGAGAGGGAAAGAGAGAGGGAGAGAAAAAGAGGTATATAGGGGTAGGCTAGATAGAGAGATGTAGAGTGAATTTTGGTGGAAGAGAGAGAGGAGGGAGGGATAGGTAAAGATGGATAATTGAGATAGATAGGATAGATCTATATAGGTAGAGAGAGGGAAAAGAGAGATATAAAGAGGGGGAGGGAGCGAGAGATAGAGAGAGTAGAGAGGGATGAGAGAGATAGAGAGAGGTGATAGAGAGAGAATTAGAGAGGGAAAGAAGGTGGAGATATTGAGAGAGAGAAGGCAAGGAGGGAGCTCGAGAAATACAACCAGAGGGAAAATTAGGTAGAGAGAAGTAGATATGAAAGGAGAGATATAGGGAGAGGTAGGAATGGAGAGAGAGGTGAGACAAAAATATAGAGAGGTCTAGGTGGAGAGATGTGTGATGGAACTGAAAATTAGAGAGATAAGGAGGAAGGTGGAGAGATTGAGAGGGAAGGAGGGGGGAGAGAGAAAGATTTATAGAGGGATAGGTTAGATAGCGAGAAGTAGAGAGAAAAGGTGGGTGAAAGGAAGAGAGAGGGAGAGAGAGAGGGGGAGAAAGAGAGGTGAGAAATAGAGACCTGAGAGAGGGAGAGGGGGAGAGGGGGTAGGAGGAAGAGTCTTGAGAGAGAGAGGGAGGGAGTGGGAGAAAGATAGAGGGTAGAGGGTTAAGGGTAGATGGTTAAGGGTAGAGGGTAGAGGTTTTAAGGGTTTAGGGTTTAGCGTAGAGAGGAGAGAGAGAGAAGGGGGGGGGAAGAAGGTAGAGATATTGAGAGAGAGGAGGCAAGGAGGGAGAGAGAAATAGGTATAGAGGGACAAATAGGTAGAGAGAATTAGATATGAAAGAAGAGATAGAGGGAGAAGTAGGGATGGAGAGAGAGGTGATAAGAAAAAAGAGATGTCCAGGTAGATAGAGGTGAGAGGAGATAAAGAGAAGTAGAGGGTAGAATTAAGGGTAGAGTGCTTAAGGGTTTAAGGGCTAAGGTTTTAGGGTTTAGAGTTAACAGTAAAGGAGAGAGATATAGGGAGTTAGTGAGAGAGAGAGGGAGGGAGGGAGTGGAAAAGTGATAGAGGGTAGAGGGTTAAGAGTAGAGGGTAGAGGGTAGAGGGTTAAGGGTAGAGGGGAGAGAGATAGAAGGAGTGAATGAGTGAGAGAGAGACCCAAAAGAGGGAGAGGAAGTAGGAGGGAGATACTTGAGAGAGAGAGAGAGAGAGGGAGGGAGGGAATTGGAGATAGATAGAGGGTAAAGGGTAGAGGGTTTAATGGTTAAGGGTTAAGGATGGAGGGGAGATAGATAGAGAGAGTGAGAGAGAGAGAGAGACTTGAGAGAGGGAGAGGGGGTAGGAGAGAGAGACTTGAGAGAGAGAGGGGAAGGGAGTTGGAGAGAGATAGAGGGTAGAGGGTAGAGGGTAGAGGGTATATTTTTTAAGGGTTTAGGTTTTAAGGGTTAAGGGTTTAGGGTTTAGGGTTAAGGGTATAGTGGAGAGAGATAGAGGGAGAGAGAGAGAGAGGGAGGGAGTGGGAGAGAGATAGAGGGTAGAGGGTAGAGGGTAGAGGGTTAAGGGTAGAAGGGAGAGAGATAAAAGGAGTGAGTGAGAGAGAGATACCTAGCAGAGGGAGAGGGGGTAGGAGGGATAGACTTGATAGAGAGAGAGGAAGAGAGGGAGTGGGAGATAGATAGAGGGTAGAGGGTTAAGGGTATATTATAGAGGGTTTAACGGTTTCGGGTTTAAGGGATAAGGTTTTTGGGTTTAGGGTTTAGGTTTAAAGTTAGAGGGGAGAGAGATATAGGGATTGAGTGAGTGATCGAGAGACCTAAGAGAGAGGGGGGTAGGAGGGAGAGTCTTGAGAGAGAGGGGGATGAGGGAGAGTCTATATATCTCCCCTCCCTCTCTCTCTCAAGTCTCTCCCTCCTACCCCCTCTCCCTCTCTCAATTCTCTCTCTCTCTCAGTCACTCCCTCTATCTATATCCCCTCTATCCTTAACCCTAAACCCTTAACCCTTAAACATTGAACCCTCTACCCTCTACCCTTAACCATCCCACCCTCTTTCTTTCTCCCAAGTCTCTCTCTCCTACTGTCTCTCCCTCTCTTAGGTCTCTCTCACTTACTCACTCACTCCCTCTATCTTTCTCCCCTCTACCCTTAACCCTTAATCCTTTATCCTTAACCCTTAAAACCTAAACCATTAAACCCTATTACCCTCTACCCTTAACCCTAAACCCTAAACCCTTAACCCTTAAACCCTAAACCCTCTACCCTATACCCTTAACCCTCCCTCCCTCTATCTCTCTCCAACTCCCTCCATTCCTATCTCTCTCTCTCAACCCTCTCCTCCTACCCCATCTCCCCCTATCCCTCTCTTAGGTCTCTTTCTTAGTCACTCCCTCTATCTCTCTCTCCTCTACCCTTAAGCCTCAACCCTAAACCCTTAAACCTTAAACCCTTAAACCCTCTACCCTCTACCCTTAACCATGCCTCCCTCTATCTCTCTCCCATTCCCTCCCTCTCTCTCTCAAGTATCTCCCTCCTAACCCCTCTCCCTCTTTCAGGTAGAGGGTAGAGGGGAGAGACAAAGGAAGTGACTAAGAGAGAGATACTTGAGAGAGGGAGAGGGTTGAGAGAGAGAGAGATGGAGGGAGTGGGAGAGAGATAGAGGGAGGGAGGGTAGAAGGTTTAAGGGGAGAGGGGAGAGAGAGATGGAGTGAGTGAGAGAGGGACCTGAGAGAGGGAGAGGGGGTAGGAGGGAGGGAGTGGAAGAGAGATAGAGGGTAGAGCGTAGATGTTTTAAGGGTATAGGGCTAAGGGTAGATGGAAGAGACATAGGAGTGAGTGAGTGAGAGAGAGATACTTGAGAGAGTGAGAGGGTGTAGGAGGGAGATGGTTGAGAGAGAGAGGGTAGAGGGTTTAATGGTTAAGGGTTAAGGGTAGAGGGGGGAGAGATAGAGGGAGTGACTGAGAAAGAGAGACTTGAGAGAGAGAGATGGGGTAGGAGGGAGAGACTTGAGAGAGAGGGTAGAGGGTTTAAGGGTTTAGGGTTAAGGGTATAAGGGGGAGAGATAGATGGATTTAGTGAGAGAGAGAGGAAGG